>CM017559.1:38997668-39395168 GCA_007844125.1 Sinonovacula constricta | reverse complement strand
CTGCAAAACCCAGAGCATCGATCGACTTCGAGTTTGATTTTTCAGGTTTTTGCCATATTTATCGTTTTGCCTACAGGCATAGTGTAAGCGAATTTTCCAAAACGTCTTTATTCGCGGTATGTGTGGTTTATCGGGTAATAGTCTTTGTTTTTAACAATTGCGGGACTAGCATGGCATGATCGGTTCAAGGACAAAAGCACATGCATCCGTCTATAGATTAACTTGATATATCAGCCATCGCTAGAGCAGACGTTATCTCCTGGGGTTGTTGGATTGTGATAGTGTTGAAGACGATCCAATTACGTTTCTATCTAGAGAACTTCCGATTTCAGTATCTACATGTCGCATACAGACTTAGCATTTACCTACCGACATTATTTGTCTAATTTTAAAGTGAACTATTTAAAATGAAACATGAAGGCTGGTTTATATGTGGCATTATATCCCGTGATATAACTACAGATAATATCTCGTTTCTTGAATTTTCAACCAAACGGCTTTATCAAATTTTGGAGGAAAAACAACAGAGCACTACATTATTTTGATTTTTTTTTCATTTGTGCAGTGCATGTATGCTGTACAGGAAACCTGCGGCCGGTGCGCCGGTGGTTCTACCCAGACATATGTCAGAGGTCTTCCTCCACCAATAATTAGCGAAACGTCGCCAATATGACCATAAATGTGTCGGTGCATGTAACAAAAAAACAAACAAACAAACAAAAAACAACAACATAAGGACGATTCTGATTTTCCCATAATTTTGATAAAGCCTTCTGGGCAAACATTCAAGAAAATAGTTATTTACATGTAGTTATACCATCGTTTCTTACATGGGATTTTACGGTGAAATTCCATAACATCCAATAGTACATCATCGATATAGCCTTGGTTATAAGAACAATGTGCATTTAATGCTCAGAACCACATCAACTGTAGACTGTTGTTTGAAATAATGTCCGTTAAATTTCTTGTGATAAAATTAATCGTATGGATATTTCAATTTGGATCGAACCAAATGACTGCGGCTTTCTCGCGAGCTGCAATAATAAATACAGATGAATGTAATAAAATGACAAAAAATAGCACAAAAATAAGTTCCAAGCGAATATGTGTATGAACGCAAACATCTAACAAAACTTTTAATTTCTTAAATGTAATTCATTACTGTAACAGTTGTATCATGTAAATGGACGTATCCTGCGACTTTAAGCTCATGAAAAGTGTACATGTAATTCACTATATACTCGCTGTTACAAATCAGGATATCCCTCCCAATCATTCTGAGATAAATCCGTATAGCAATTCTTCCGCAATCACAAATATCCTTCCTACGTAAAAACCTGTATTAAGTTCTTTATTGTCTTAAACCGGCCAGTTAAGCCTTAAGACAGGAGCGCACTAGACGGAGCGTTATTGACTAAGTTTCATTAATTTGTTAACGCACAATGCATCGCTTTTATTGACCATAAGAGAGCAACATTGGCATGCTGAACAGGTAATTTGTTCAATCGATCGAACAAATAACAGACAGAAAGATGGTGCTCATGTATTATTGATAAATGAAGTTTCACGCAATTAGTAAATCAAGATAAGGGGGAATCAAATTGATCATAACCCTTGTCATTGCGTCGTAACTCAGTCCTAGCAATGTAAACCTGTATAAATAAAAAATTACCGTTTACTCATGTCTCAACCCAAAAGCATTCTTAGAAAGTTAGCTAAATACATTTATTTTGCAAGTTTAAAAGAGGATAATGATTAAATATTGTTAAATCCATACATCTCTTCAGAAAATCTAACAAAGCCATATTTTGTCTCATGTTATAATAAGTTGTTTGTTTTGTATCGTGTGTGCTAAAAAACATGTTATATTTGGATGCAATAGAATATTTGTATTGTATTGTATAAACAAAATTTGTAAAATGGTTTATTCATAAAGGCACATGTACATAAGCAATGAACACATTTTTATATCTCTTCAATGGTTCCGTTACAAATACAGACACAAACAATGTGCGTTTAGTGACAGTAAACATCTATCCGTATGTATTGTAGTTTATAGAGTCCACAGTCGTTAATGGTTGTGGCCAATAAAATCACAACTTAGAGTGAGTGACAGAAATTAACGGTAAATGACAGTAAATGACGCTAAATGAAGTAAATGGCGGTAAATGACAGTTAATGACGGTAAATAACCGTAATTGAAATAAATGACAATAAATGCCGGTAAACGGCAGTAAATGACCGCAACTGAAGTAAATGACAGTTTATGATGATTAATGAAGAAGATGGCAATAAATGCCGGTGAATGACAGTAAATGCCGGTAAATGACAGCAAATGACGTAAATGACAGCAAATGACGGTAAATGAAGAAATGACGGTAAATGAAGAAAACAATGCGTAAATGATCACCGTGTCACCTTAGCAATGGCCAGTATACACAATCTCCTTGAACATCAAACACTCTATGTTCGAGTTGATTGTCAATAATTGTCTTTCTTTTCTTGTAAACACTAATCTTTGTTTAAATGGCGGGCCAAAATTGTAATAAAAATCATTATTATTTATCATTTCTCACCTGTTTTGAGTGTATTTCTTTATTTTTCTTTATTCACTGTTTCGACGTCCATCGCTGCAAATAGAGATATTTTAACTGAACCAAGTTTATACATACCACTTCTTAACTTTTATACCAGCATATTTATTTGTACATGTAAAGCACGAGGTTAATGAGAGTATTGAGGAGTTGAACCATAAATTATTTAGAAAAAGCTGCTGATTTACGGAAATTAGACCTGGTAGAAATGCTGACAAATTGATCTTCCCAACTACCTCGTGTAGTAAACGCTAAGCTTTGAGTTAAGCTCTAGAGCCTCAGTGGTATAAGTCGAAAAATTGGGACGTTATGTATATCTTCAACATTTACTACACTCGTTATTGAACAGGTTTGCAGTCGTTACTTTTTTTATTACCCTTAAAACTATTATAACTTTACAAGTGTGGAAACTTTACAAATAATATCACAGCGCATTTTGTTACAATAAGATATTGACGTGTTCGAACTTTAAATTACCACAAAATAATAAAAGATATAATGACTTGGAGTATTTATTAACGAAATAAAAATATGACAAAAACAAAACAATGTAAGGACGGAAGATACTAAACAACAAAGACAAAGATAAATATTAATTTATTTCAATTGATGGATACAATGATGAAAATATCTGATGCGTCGTATTACTGTACCATGACGTCAGCACATTGGTAGAAAAACGGAGGTGCAGCTGGGTTGTTTGTGACGTAGATCACCTGTAATGTATGCATATTCTCCATTTAACACATTGTTTCAAATTAACACATAGATCTACTAATCTAAGTTCAGTTGTTCAAAGTTTACTAAGTGTACAAATTTGTTGAGGTCAGCGCGTCGCAATAACTGGCGGACCCAGAAAATTTTGTGGTTAGGGGTGGAGCGAATCAAGATCCGTTTAACTTCATCGCAGTATTTTTAATGGGGGTATGCAACCCGCCCCCTCCACCGTGACATCACGGGGCACATACAATAAAGGTGAAAATAAAAAGTGAACATTTGCATTTTCCTCCACTAATGGACGGTTCTGAACCTACGGAACCTAAACCTTTTGTTATGTTGACAATTTCAACTCAAACCTAGGTGTAGGCAATTCTCCAATATTCTTTAATATAAAATATCAATACAAAAAGTTATTTTGTATTTTGTATAAAGCAGACCAACCTTTTACTCCGTGCTTTTAGTGATGGGATAAGTTTAGAGAAACGTACTCAGGACATTTCATCACACAGTCAAATTCCCTCTTCAAATCTGACACATTTTGTACATGTATGTTAGCAACAGCGCGCCGGTTACGATAGCTAGATTATGATGGAAATATTTTACGTTTTTTAAGAAGACAAGAAGTTTGTACATTTTTAGGACACAGACTGCTGAGAGGTTCGGTTCATTATAAATTCATATGCGTTTGGAAAATAATAAAAGCGAATTAGTCCAGGGGCGGATCCATGAATCAACATCCATTTAACTTTATCGCAGTAAGTACTATATATATATACACAGTAAGGGACCCTAACTTCGACCTAAGCAATCAAGAGACAAAATTTACATTAAAAGTTTAGTATTTTTTAAGCTTATATGTATGTGTTTTCACAACTCTAATCTTTACCTGGTTGGTGGGGGTCACCCCTCCCCCTCCCTGTAGTCATCCCTGAATTAGTCGCAGTTTTACATAGGTACAATATACGTAACACATATGTGTATACAGCAACATGATCCGCATTTCATATATATAAGCGATTACGTCACTATCGAGTCAGTGTAATGTTAATGGCAAACAATGACCACATGACGAATATTAGCGCATGCGCAGTTCAAAGCTGTATTAGATTATCATGGTTTGACGGTGGTATCCGACAGTTTAAACCATTTTGGACCATGTAATTCAACCAAGTAAATATAATAAAATGATAATAATAAATAATGATGATGATAATAATAAAAATAATAATAATAACAATAATAAGAATAATAATAACAACAACAATAATAATAATAATAATAATAATTATAATAATGACAATAACAATAATAATAACAACAATACTACTACTACTAATAATAATGATAATTATTGTTTAAACTGCCGGATGCCACCAAGCTTCTCTCATTTAAACTGCCGAATGCCACCTTGCTTCTCTCATTTAAACTGCCGGATGCCACCTTGCTTCTCTCATTTAAACTGCCGGATGCCACCTTGCTTCTCTCATTTAAACTGTCCGATGCCACCTTGCTTCTCTCATTTAAACTGTCGGGTGCCACCTAGCTTCTGTCATTTAAACTGTCGGATGCCACCTTGCTTCTCTCATTTAAACTGCCGGATGCCACCTTGTTTCTCTCATTTAAACTGCCGGATGCCACCTTGCTTCTCTCATTTAAACTGCCGGATGCCACCTAGCTTCTCTCATTTTAACTGTCGGATGCCACCTAGCTTCTCTCATTTAAACTGTCGGGTGCCACCTAGCTTCTGTCATTTAAACTGTCGGATGCCACCTTGCTTCTCTCATTTAAACAGCCGGATGCCACCTTGTTTCTCTCATTTAAACTGCCGGATGCCACCTTGCTTCTCTCATTTAAACTGCCGGATGCCACCTAGCTTCTCTCATTTTAACTGTCGGATGCCACCTAGCTTCTCTCATTTAAACTGCCGGATGCCACCTTGCTTCTCTCATTTAAACTGCCGGATGCCACCTTGCTTCTCTCATTTAAACTGCCGGATGCCACCTAGCTTCTCTCATTTAAACTGCCGGATGCCACCTTGCTTCTCTCATTTAAACTGCCGGATGCCACCTTACTTCTCTCATTTAAACTGCCGGATGCCAACCCGCTTCTCTCATTTAAACTGCCGGATGCCACATTGCTTCTCTCATTTAAACTGCCGGATGCCACCTTACTTCTCTCATTTAAACTGCCGGATGCCACCTTACTTCTCTCATTTAAACTGCCGGATGCCAACCCGCTTCTCTCATTTAAACTGCCGGATGCCACATTGCTTCTCTCATTTAAACTGCCGGATGCCACCTTGCTTCTTTCATTTAGACTGCCGGATGCCACCTTACTTCTCTCATTTAAACTGCCGGATGCCACCTTGCTTCTCTCATTTAAACTGCCGGATGCCACCTTGCTTCTCTCATTTAAACTGCCGGATGCCACCTTGCTTCTCTCATTCCAGTTACAGGTTCAACCAATATCAACCGCAATAGCCCAGGTGGTAGAGCGTCGGCTTGCGGATCGGGAGGTCGGGGTTTCGAACCCCGGCGGGTCAAACCAAAGACTTTAAAGTTGGTAGTAGTGGCTTCCCTCCTAACGCTCGGGGCTAAGGGGACAGCATTACGCCTGACTCGTCGGTGTCAGTATAATGGACCGGCCGGGTTCAGTCCCTGGGCGCCTCATAAGTGTCCCTGTGCTATAATGATAGAAATGTCGCTGCGCAGTATCGGCAAAAATGCCGGCTAATCCCATCCCACTACGTATAAAGCGTTCCAGTATCATTGTTTTGTTTTAAATGTTTTAACATATTTTATATCTCTTTTGATACATCTGTTCCATTTGGATAATCCCTGGTTGACTCTGTTGAAAAGTTCATGATACGGCCTTGAAGCGCATGTAATACTTATATGATAACATTTGCATATGAGCTTTGTTGGTGTAATTGTAAAGTATACGTTGAAAAATGTGAAAATGTTCGTGTAAACGCGTTTTGAAAGCATGCACTCACAACTTTACAGTCACGTTTTATTTTAAAGGTGGTATCCGACAGTTTGCCTATATTAAATTAATGTAACAATACCTTACCACTGCTTTGGGGAATTAGGGCATAATATCTGAATAAACTCATATTTTAGTAAAAGTAAAGACGGTTTTGATTACTGTCTAAATAGTTAGACAGTACAAATCACGATAAAGCACCCTTAAAGTTCAATCATTCTAAATCTATAAATATGCAAGATAGTGGTCTCTGCTAAAGGTAGATAACGAAGTCAGAACAAATTATCTGGATGACGATATTATGTAATCTCAAGAGTGAGGTGTCTTGTGATTTTCATAGTTAAAAATAGCTCACTGCAGTGTGGCTCAGATAGGAAATACCTGTCTGCAATATGGAATGGGGATGCATATTTCACTGTTAACACCGATCTAGGGCATCAACGAGCTGCATTTTGCAAGGTCTTTTCAGGTAACAATGACTGGTTATTTGACGAAAAAATATTTAAGTCCAAACTATTGGATAACTTTAACAGAAGATTTAAACAAAATATGCTATGGTAAATTTCGATGTACATAGATAGCAAAGAACGTGTGGTACAATCTCAAAGTGACCTGGAATCTTTGGACCTTTCTGCACTGATAACGATCGGTAACCACATTAACCTTCTTTATGTCCTTTGACCTGAACAGTTACAAACATAAATTGAAACAAGCGTTGTGTCCATGTGGATAAATACAACCAGCAATAAAACAAAACTGTTTCAATGTTAAGTTTCCAACAGATCAAATAAATGATGATGATTTTTATCTTTTTTATCTTTTACATTGTGATATACGTATCCAACCATGTTACATGGAATGACTACCAAACTGTAATGTATACCATTATAACTTATCTGACCAACACCAATTCTAATATAGAAGATTTTCGTTCCATATTGCCACCATTTTAAAACAAGACAAGTTGCCTTGAACCACGTTGATTTGAGGCCGGTCTTAAGTGTTATCGTGTAATACATATAGCTTCAGTTCATTTATAATGTATCGACTATGTCGGTTGCCAGTGTGTTTAAAAATACTTCTCGAAGACAATTACATAATATATTATCTTATTGTTCCAGTTTTAAAGACCTTGTCATATAGTATCTCCACAAGATGGTTTACATTCTAACTACCGTCCTAGATCGACGTCATGAACTCAATATAAGCATGAAGACAAATGTGATTCAGTTTATAAGGATTATTATTGGATTATTTCCCTTGCCGTCGACTTGTTGGTCAGGCAAATTAACACACTTTTCACGTCTGTCGTGTTACATTTGAAATAAATACAAAACTCTTAATTTCCAGCATTTTTCCAAAAACTTAATCGTTAAAATAAAATTATTATGACATGGATATTACAAGAATAAAAATAAACACGACCACGTTCAGATCGAGTTATTGAGATTTAGTCCTTGTTGTACACGGTGGCAGCAATCAATGTACTGAGAAAAAAGCTCGATTGTATATTGATAAAATAAAATACAAGATATAATAAATTCATGCAACATTAGCTACTATTATTATGCATGGTGCAGGGTGACGTAGAAACAATTTTAAACATTGGAACCGGCACAAAACAATTTCAAACATTGGAACCGGCACAACAAAATTTCAAACAAGTAACAGAGGACTAACACAACAGCGTTTGACCTCCCATTTTTAGGTCAGACCAAAAAAAACAACTAACACTTTTAGCGTTAAAACTCAGAACACCAGGTCGTGCATAAAGCTTTATGTAACCATTGTGTCAATGGTTATGTTAAACTACATGTACATATTTATAAAACGACTCAAGTAGCATGATTCAATGGCGAAGTCTGTAGAGCAATGGACTGTCATAAAACATGTTCCGGTTTCGAACAATACAAAACAGGGTTTACATTTTTGTAATGTTTACCTCTGTTTCAAAATGTATCGACAAATAATTGCCTTGTATGTTTCTTTTCATACGACAGATAATTTGAAGCTGCTATGTTATGGGGAAGGTACAACTATCAAAGTCCAGTAGTATTGCGGCTTTAAAAGTCAACCGCCGTCCTGTTGTTTTAATGTTGTAAAATTCCTCCTGTTTGCAAGGAGAATCCGCCCAGTCACCGGATATTGATTGTATAACCTTATTGCGGATCCAGAAAATTTTGGTTAATCAAGAATCCATTTAGCTTTATCGCAGTAAAGACTGGATATACATACACAGTAAGGGACCCTTACTCAGACCTAAGCTGTCAACAAATTTACTTTAAATAACCGCTTACTATTTTATAAACTTACGTGTATGTGTTTTCATAACTCTACTGGGTTTTGTTGTTGTTGTTGTTGTTGTTTTTGGGGGGGATGCAAAAATCCGCCTGATTAATGTAATAGGCATTACAATTTATTACTGACAAACATTTATACCTATGTTTGTACACACATGTTTTCATAAATGTATCAAAACATCTTAACAGATGTTGGATGGCAGTTATATAGGTCGTCCTTTATTCTGTTTAAGCTGATTTTAATATTGGCGAAAACACCTGATGTCACACGAAGGTTCGGATATAGTCAATCTAGTGTGTTTAAACTTTTGGAAAGACGAAACCTTCCTCTTTGTTTACATCTCATAAAACGATCAAATGTTTTTTTCCAGGCTTCTCAATATAAGTTCTTTCGAGCGCTGTGTCAACTTATAAAAGAGGAGATGGACTATGAGTCGTCACAATTTATTGTTGATTTAAAGTGATATTTGCTGTTGTGCTTAAATGATTGTGTGTGTGTGTGTGTGTGTGTCCGGTGGGAGGGGAAGGGCCGTGTGTGTGCGCGGGTGCGTGTGTGTGTGTGCGTCCGGTGGGAGGGGGAGGGCCGTGTGTGTGCGCGGGGGCGTTCCGATTGTGTAACACCACATCCCCTGGTCGCCCGGTGGGAGATAAGAAACTTTGGGTGTATTCCAACTGACCTGTGGAGCGCCTGTTAGCCTTTAAAAACTTTTAATACTGGGATCTGTTTTTGCCAATATGACAAAACGTGTCTGTACAATGTTTTTAAATTCTAAACCAAACCGTACTTGTATGTAACTATATGTCGGTATATTACCTGTAAGGCGACTGCGCCGTGGGGAGCACTGGCCGGCACCGTGAACTGTTTGGTGTAGATATGGAGGTTAGGTTCTCCCATATCAGTGACGCGGCCCAGCTCCGTGGAGCCATGGTTGTCTACCAGGTTAACTTGGAAGTATCCCTGTAAACATCAAACAAAATAAAATAGATGGTGCTTTTAATCACATCAGTTGTGTCAAAGAACTTTTATTCGATGTTTTCATTGACATTATTGATTACTCTCTGACCAGTGTATGCACTCTAGCTCTCTAGCATACAATTATAGGCGTTGATTGATTTGGGTACAATAGATAGCACAGCAGTAACAATTTAGATTTATCACATGGCATTGATTTGTATGGTTCATTTAAAAAGTTAAAAAGTTTGTTTTTATCAAGATGAAAAGGGAACTTGAGAGAAACAACAGCAACGTTAAAATTTAGGCAAGAAGCAAATAATGTTATGACGTAGTACAGACATTCTCTTATCAAGCACATAACGTTTTTTGTACATTATAATACTAACAAAGAATACAATAACGAATGAAATTAAAATGATGATGTTAATAAGTTACAATCGATACCATCACTACTACTACAACTACTACTGCTGCTGCAACAACAACAACAACAACAACAACACTACTACTACTACTACTACTACTACTACTACTACTACTACTACTACTACTAGTACTAGTACTAGTACTACTACTACTACTACTACTTCTAACAATACTACAACTACTTCCACTATCACCACCACCACGACTACTACTACCACTACGACTACTACCACTATTCCTCCTGTTTCTGGTTTGTATAACTTTTTAGCTTAGTTTGCACTTACTAAATGCACTTTCGAAATATGAAATAAAATTTTATTCTAAAGTTAAACAAAACTATCAACTTACAGGTGTTGCTTTGGCCCAGTGGTCAGCATTCTTTTGGAATGTGACTGTTGTTGTATGGCCACGACTGGAAATACCAATATAATAACAACAATAACAACAATTACAACAATAACAAGAATAATATCTAAGTATTTTAAATTGAAAATTCACATTTTGTTAATAGTGTATAGCGGGGTATCGTTGGCCAACTTGTAACTTCTTAGATTTTTAGATCCTTACCGTTTGGGTTCATGTCCCAGTCACGGCGAATTGGGAGGTCTTCCAATTGACTGCTACATAAATTGCACCCGGGGTTCACCATGGCATAATAATAATAGTAATAATAATAATAATAATAATAATAATAATAATAATAATAATAATAATAATAATAATAATAATAGCTAGGTGTCTCTATAATGGTCATCAAAGTGTCCGTGTTGTATTCTTCAAAAACAAAACAAATAACAAACTGTTTTAATATAAAACTATTACAAAAACAGGTAAAACATCTGTCGCGGCCACCAAATTAGCGTCAATTTGTCTAGCGTACTGTGTTACGCAACTTTCTTACAAAACCCCTTGGCTCCCTAAAGGGTTGTTGCAATTCCCAGTCGGAAAACGTTTTGGAGTGATCATCTTCCAGCTGACATGCAGTGCTCCGTTGTTGTTTTTCTACCTAAACATGTATCGGAAATCTTTCTCTACCCAAAGACTGGATGTCGCTGTAAAGACTATTCCTGTGTGGCTGATAAATAACCGAAAAATAACTTTTAAGATGTCAGCGTTATGCTATAAAAGCAAGTCTATCATCAGTTTTGGAGTGATATATGTCATCGGTTTGAATCCCCCTGGAGTAACACTTTATTATGTTTTTTATTTCCGGTTACTGTGGCTGGTGTACAAATGGGTGGCCGTTAGAGAGCGCCGGTTTGCATTACAAAACTTCATTGTAGTTGTAACCAGATGTAAAAAATGTGGAAGTTGTTAGAAATACACTTTCTTTTTCACTCTATAAAATTCGGAATAGAAACAACTCCAATGAAAAACTAAGAGCATTCGCAGCAATCTCAATGAACATATCTGCAAATTATTGTTACACAAAAAATGAATATGTTTTTTTTTATCAGTAAAATAACCAACGAATGCTATATATTAAAGGACAGAAGGACATTGTGCCGCCCATAACAAATTATTTTTCAGACATTGTTCTACTTACTGAAGAACTGCACTGGCTTCTCCCTTATGTGAGGACCCGCAAGGTGAGTCGGTGACATAGCAGGCGGCGCTGGCTGTCATGGGAACATACAAGTGAAAAATTTTGTTTAAAAAATGAATTATTGCAAATTAAGATTTGTACCTATGGCTTGCTTGCGTGTTCATTTGTTTATTTGTTTTTGAAGTGTATCACAGCGAAAAACTTATAGTATGAAATTATGCATGTCATATAAAACAATCACAAAATAAATGTATATTTCATAAACAATTTATAAGTCTTGTAATTCTTTGGTGATAAATGGTGTTTACGATTATATGTGACATCGGCTTTCTGGAGTAAAGATAACGAAGAGTTTGAGTGTTTGTAAACACGTCAGTTTAAACTTCTTGGTTACTTTAGCTGTTGATAACGTGCGTTTTGTTAAACATAATTATTGTTCAATACATTTGTTTCTATCTTCTCTTTCCTAAGAATGGGTTAATTTGTCATTTGTACTTCTTTAGATACTATTAAACCGTTTTTTTAACTCTTGGTCAAAATAAATAGTTAAATAAGTTTCACCATTTACTAAGTTCAAGTAAAATTTGATATTTTAATATTGTTAAAGTTTACATTAATTCCCTCTCCGCAAATAATTGGGAACATTGGGAACATTAAATGAGCACATTAAGGTAACATAGAAATCGTATATTATACCCGCAGTGTTCAGAGCTGCATCGTCGGCTCCTCCTCTCTGAGGGGGGTTAAGTAGACACAAGTGGGCCGTGCAAGACCCCAACAAGAACAAAACTCCTGCAAATGACAACATGGTCTGGTATCCAGATGACGACGCAAGATATTGCTTTTATTTAAACTCGCCTTTCACCTTGTGAATCTGCTGAAAACGAAAGTTTCCGGCGGTTTTATACTGTTACACGAGCTTCACGTCAGCGGTCACGTGCCTTCCAAAACGCGATAACCTCTGCCAGATGGTAACAGATATGCCAGATAATAGATAAGAAAATTGGGTTTTTTGGGTTCGACTAACGAGATTTGAAAGATGTTCTATATATATTTAAAATCTCGTTAGTCAACCCAATAAAATGAACATCCTTCAGACTTTATCATTAAAATAAAACTTTAGTAAAATAAAAATTAATAATTAATTAATTAATATATATATAAATATAAATATATATATATATTTTTCATTTATTTTAGGTTTATTTAATTTATATGATTTTTTTTCTGATATCAATGAACAGAAACATTTTGGTCACTTGATTTTCGGGATGCAGCAGTTGTTTAAGCATAGCTAATTTTAACTTAACCAGTGTAAGAAATGTGTGATAAGTAGCAAGTGTTTGCGTGGCAACTTAATTTTATCGACCATTTAAAGGCCAAAAATAAGAACTGGGTTCAATGAAACACGTGTACATTTGGACTGTAACTTAACTGAAATACATCGGTAGGGACAGGTATGAAATATGATTTGACAATATATAAATCACGAAAGAATACTTAAATCCACCCCGTTCTAGGAGACCAAATAGCATTCAATCTGCTGATTATGTCAACAACAACATTATCATCAACAACAAATGTAGTGGTTTCATCTTGGCACATTTATTTTGCAGAGGTCCGTGTATTGGCCCGAGCTAATGTCGACGTCAGTGGTCAAACGACTTTCCAATCGGAACTACTCGGACAATTGACGAATCATTTCTCGGATGTGGGATAGCCGTTTTCACGCTCTGTATCGGAACACTCAAACTATTGGATCCATTTATTTGTATCTTTTTTAAAAAATACTTTACCGTATGTTTTGGAACACATTTTGAAAAAAAAGTATTT
This sequence comes from Sinonovacula constricta, assembly GCA_007844125.1. Lineage (NCBI taxonomy): Eukaryota > Metazoa > Mollusca > Bivalvia > Cardiida > Solecurtidae > Sinonovacula > Sinonovacula constricta. Next base: position 39,381,806 of record CM017559.1, on the reverse strand, counting down.
CATTTTTACACTGATTTCTGGCATTTTACTTGCGCCTGAAAATTCGGTTACTAAAGTTTATCAGGAACATGTAACTAAACAGTTGCCATGCAGCAATGGTGTTGTGTTCATTTATGTCCCCGGTTCACGATTTAGCTGTCAGTGCTTTAGTTTTGGACGACTCTCTCTTTCTTTCCCTCTCTTCCCACCCCTTTGCCTCTCTTTCTCTAACCGTCTTTCTCTCTCTCTTTATCTGTCTCTACTTCTAACTTCCTCTCTCTATCTCCCCTTCCGTCACTGCCTCCCTCCCTACCATCTGACCATAGCTTTCAAACTGCATGTACTTGACAAGCCACTGTTAATTTAAAATCTGCTTAATTTGACAAGTACTTGTGATTTTTTTCTTAATTTAAATTAAAGACGGGAATTATCATTTAATACCATGAAATCATACATTTACGTCAATAATACAATCAATTAGAATCTTGTTAAATGCATTTCTAAATAAAGCTTGTTATGACAAACTAAATTATTTTTATTTTAGAAAAAATATTTAAATGAATAAATATGCAGAATTTTGGTTTGAGACTCTTTACTGTCGGGCCAGCCAGTTTTTTCCAGTAAAACTACACTGCTACCATTGCCGAGAAAAGGGGCACAACTGTGAAATTATTGCTGATATGGGATTGTACATGTTAGTTACAAAAATATAAACACTGTTCTTAGTATGTGTGGTTATTAGCGAAGCGCTGGAGCGCGATGCCTATATATGGAATGATCACTGAAATCTGCACATGGAGAAGGTCTATTTCATAACCTTGATAAATATGGGTCACAATTCGGTACAATGAGTTCGTTTTTTTATTATTCTTTATTTATTTATTTATTTAAGTTTAAAATGTTTGCCAAATTTTCTTTTAAATTTGTTTTAATCGTTTCCGTCGCCTTTGATGCTTCGCATCATTGGTTTTCTTAAACAGCCGGACGACGGACTGCCTATGACCGGAAGACCATTCAATGTGAACTGCGTCACAAAAAAGACGGACCTTAAAGGTGGTATCCGACAGTTTGCCTATATGTTATATACATAACAATATCTGTAAATAAGAACGATTAGAATTCCTGCTAAAATAGACATCGAAGTCACAGCGGATGGCGTGGATGAACTAAACATTAGTGGTCACATGGTTTTCTTGGTTTAAAAATAGCTAGCTGTGCAGCGTGGCTCAGATAGGAAATAAATGTTTGTTATGACGATTGGGGCATTGTGGTTCACATTTCCGACAGCTGCAGGACACTAATAAACAGCATTTTACGAAAATTGTTCAGATAACAATGGTTTACTAAGATGTATAATAAGAAAATAATTTTGGTCTAAACTATCGGATACCACCTTTAAGGGTTGCCCTTGTAAATGTTATGCAGGACCCACCTTCTGGTTTCTATTGATAAGGTGTGGTCGTTATTGAAGTACTGTAAACAATGGCAAAATTATGGCCGAGACTCAAATCTATAGCTGGAATAGCCGTTTAAAGAGAATGACTTTGACATACTTGTAGAGAATTGCACTTGCAGATGGTATGCAAGACACTACGTAAAATAAAAAGTACGAGCATTTCAGTAAAATAATGAGTTTGATTGATAACATGTATCTGTAAAATTGCAATGTTATATCATAGATACTTGCGTTGCTATTTAAAAGAACACTCTAAAATATGACCTGACCTTAAATGTAGCACTTACATGTACATTGCACAAATGTTATACGCGACACACCTTCAAGTTTATGTAATATGGTCAAGTTTGTTTTAAAACCTTTAAAAATGGCAACGACGAAATGTAAGCGCGGGTGCATGCACCTTTAATATAGAGTTTAATGGCATTGATATTGACATTGGTCTTAATAATTGAATAGAAAAGTTTACCCTCAAGAATCGTATTTACAAAACATCTCAAAAATCCACTCAACCTCAAATTTCAGTATTTTCCCTCAAACTTAGATAACTCACACAAATGTTATTCACAAAAAATGAGGGTCATATCCCCAACACTTGAGTTTTCACTCAAATATTTAAGGTTGGGATTGACTGCCTCATTAGATACTTCAATACGACTGACTTTAGCAGATGACAACGCAGATAAAGGCGACTTAGGCGTACTAGACTAGAAGAGTACCTTTTTGGGGTCGCTTCAAACACATACAAAATGCACTCAATTGAGGATAAGTTGAATGCGTTTCGTGATTACGATTTGGAGGGAAAACTCAGCTGAGTGTGAAATGACCATCAATTGAGTTTGAGGGAACACTCGGTTTGAGATGTTTTGTGATGTCTGTAAGAGGTTGAATGCTGATAAAAGTACATGTACTATATACATACATTTGAAGTTACCGCTGAGAAACAGATAAGGGCGGACAGTCAGACTGCTAAATGTCGCCTATCTGGGCATAAAAATATAACAAACAAACTGTGATCAAGTCAGCTGCAGTTGGAAGACTCGAAGTCACACGGTAAGGTGAAGCAGTCTGAAGAGCAACACGTTACATCGATGACAGTACCATTACTAGGAGTTCCCGTCGCCGTAAGATAATAAAATGATGAATTAGGGAAACGCGTTTTCTAATCTTGTTTTAAGTGCATGTATTCATTTAATATTTTACGTCATAGTTTCATAGGTATTAACACGGAATCTATTTACGGAATCTACTTAACATATACCGTACCTGGTAGCGCAATCCATTTAGCGTCGGATTCCAGGTACGGGAGGCCCGTGTTCGATCCAGGAGCGCGACGTACATGTACCAATGTCGATGAAAATGGAAGTGCTATAGCTTCCTTACACCCTCAAGTATGAGGGTAGTTGCACAAATGGTTGGCTCGGTGTCAGGATAATGTAACAGGGCGTGGTATTATGTCAGATGTTCACAGTGAAGGCAGTACTATATCGGCTTAATAATCTCCAAATAAATGAAATACTGTTGGTGGGATGATAAACTTAACAAACAAACTTTACACTTGCCGAGATCGTCCTGCCTCGCAACAAAGGGTTGTTATGTTGTTTTCGGATAGTAAAGATAAAATAGTCACTGTTTCATTTTTATTTGTTTGGGACGAAGAATTAATATACAAAATGTAAAAAGAGTCACGCAAATCTAGAGAAAAACGAGCAGTATATGGATTTGATTTCAGCAAATATATAAAATGAGACAAAAATGCATTTGTTACTATATTGATTAATTTGACTTGCAGTTAACAATCAATATTCAAGAGAACAAAAAGTGCGTTTATGCATAACATTTTTAGTGATTCGTTAATGGTAGGTATATAATTAAACTTTTTGTGTGAAAAGGTACTTATAAAAATCGACTTTGAAATAAATAAATAGTATGAAGAAAGGGTGACATAGTGGAATAACAACAATGTAATACTGACATAAACTGATGTTTCCTTTGTTTAACTTAGTGCAAACGGGTACAATCGATTGCATTATTATTACAACGTTCGACAGTATTATACTAGAGCGCAGTTTATACACAACAACGCCATGATAATGACTAAACCAAGTACCGACAAAAACAACTATACACGATCTACTTTTAAGATTTCGAATACAAACAACCGGATATAAATTAATATTGTCAGACTGTCAGTGGTTTTATTCTTTCACAACATGTCAGGATAATTTCAAAATGACTTAAAATAGAAATATTGTTTAAGTTAACCTACAGTTATTACAGTTTTATATTATTATTTATCGTGTCAATAAGGTATTTTGTATGATTTCTTTTTATATTTTGGGTTTTACGGCAACCGTCATTTGTTTAGTCATACGGCGTCAAAAGTTTACCGTAAATAGAGTATAATTAGTTAAAAATAAAATACGTGAGTACAAATATACAAACTATAAGGTTCTAATAATGTGAATTACAAGTGAAAACAGTTTAGTATAATAAACATTTGAAAGTGTATAACTTACTAAGAATACCAATAATAATAATATAATATCGTATAAGAATAAAACACGTTTAGAATCGGACACTGTACTACATTTATTTCGTTAGTAAGGTTAAAATCATACATGATATCAGCATATTGTAAGAAGTATATATAAAAAACATTTCTTTACAATTTATCAATCTATAACATTTAGATAGGAATAATTCTGTCTTTAACGAAAAGTGAATATAGATGTTGCCATTTTTTCTTTTAAAAAATAATCTAAATCAAATATAAATTAGGCAACTCAGAAAAGTTTACAATCTTCGTTGTGGTGTACATTCTTGTAAAAATAAATAAATGACAAAATTTCAATAAAACTTATAAGGTACCAAAGCCAATTAATCACAATTTCTATAAAACATAAAATATAAACGTATTCGTATTTATAAAATACACCACAAAAAATTCAATCAAGTGTTGTTTCCTTACAGGGGCGTGCCTGGGCTTACGCACTTACGCACGTACAAACAGTGGCTACCAAAAATTGAAAAAAAAGTAAAAAAAAAAAGCGGTAAAAAGTCTGTATACAGTCTTGATTTACTAGTATTTTTCAGGTTAAAATAAATGCAGTAATGTTGACATTGTGTTAATTTTAATATGTCTGTCCGTAATATACCATGAAAAGTTATAAGGACAATTGAAAAATTGTGATCTTAACTATTTCAAACGACAGTTTTAGGCATAAATTGTTTAACCCCACCCCGAATGCATCTACGGCGTTCTACGGAAAAGCATTTTTCATGGTGGGTGTCCCGGTGTACTCCGCTCCCCAACCCCCTCACTTCCAACATCCTCTCTATGATGGTCATATCAATATCAATGGTGAACAATTTACACGAAATATTGACACGGTAATACCCTCGGATTATGTCAGGATACTACTAATTGGTAAAATGTATATAATTTAAAAGATGCATGAAATGCACGAATAAAGTGCACATGTACATGTTATAGGAAACCACTTAATGATACTTGTTCTAAAATCGTCTCTTCATTCTTGACCACAAAGGGCAATAGGCATTAGAATCTAACACTTCACATAAATGAGCTTGTATGCATGCAGCAACAAAAGGCATACAAATGTTTGTATACATCTGTCTGTGCCGTTATTGATATGATCTTGACGCTACATTCTTGCCTGTAAATGTACATGTACACGATATATACATGGTATTATTCCTTAACTCAAGATTTTCTAAGTACGCGTACTGCAAACCGCGCATAATGTGTTCCTCAGCGCGAAGCTGTACGTTCTATAAAAACTATTATACTAAGTCGTGTTGTAAAACCCAGACGTCGTTCCCCGGGCACTGCTGCTAAGCCTTGTTCCCACATTCCATCATCTCCCGGTCGGAACTCTCCCTGGACTCGGAGTCGTCCTTCCAGACCTCTATCTCAGCGATCGTTTTTGGAAGCTCATGTTTGGCACTCTCCGGCAGCCGTAGTGCCAGCAAACTAACCAACAGACACATGCAGCCGAATATAGCTCCAGGAATCCACAACGCAATCAAGGCCTGAAGATCGAAAATGAAAGTGATAAACCCCACATCGTATTTAAATACGTTTTATTTCTTTGTGATGGATTGTTTTGTTTATTTATTATCAGTGCAGTTTACGTTAATTGATTAAATGAATAATCGATTGATTTATTTATTAAAATAAACTGAATTATCTTTAGCCTCACAACAACTGAAGGTCAATAGATTAGGACCTTACAATATAAACTAATAATAAGTTGATATGCCAAAATTATTCGCATAATTGCACTTATTAAACTGTTTACTTTGTTTACTTTTAGAGAAAACTGAAAAGAGCACTAAGGAGCAGATAGCACAGAGCTTGTAGGGGTAGAATATGTAATAGTTTAATAAAATGTTTTTAATTATAACTTTGTATTTTATAATGCTTTGATGATTTGACGTGTCAAATCTACAGATGCTCAATACAAAAACACACATGTCAAGGCATAAAGTTGAAAAATAACGACAGGAAATAGTAAGAAATACTTTATTACTTTTTGACTGATTCATTGTTTGATCAAATGAATGGATCATTGGCTGACTATTTTCTCAATCTATCAGTTGGCAGATATGAATTTAAACACACCCAAGAGAATTCAGCGTTTGCCATGGATTCAATACCCGGAGTTTTCAGAAAAGATCTAATACTTTACATTGCAGTTCTTCACTACTGTAAAATTAAGTATGTCAATACCTTGCTGTCCAACTATATAAAGTGTGCTATTTTTTACTATAGCATTTTCTGTTTCATTTGTCAATGTGATGTCACAGTGCATGCAGTACGTCATTCAAATAAGTAGTAATACGTAATACGTAATAAACAAAATAACAAATTGTTTTGTTTAGAGACTAAAACATTCCAGCTACACAATCTTGATTATTATGGTAAGATCCATCCATTGTTGGCAGAATGAGACCCAGGAAAATGCTTGGGCAAAATCAACGGCAAACCGCAGACAGGGCAACAACAACGTGAACGTTGTTTTTTTCTGTCACGTCGGTGTCTCTTATCTAGGCGCTGCGAAATTATAATTCGCCAACTACATCCATCGGTAATGCCACGGGCACCACAATTTGTATCAATAATGATTAATTGATACAATTTCAAAATGAATGAATCTGTAGAAATAAGATATTGTATTTACCAGATTGCTGGCAAACGGTGCGAGTATTCCCCCGATTCTCGATATGGACGATGCGATGCCCAAACCACTGTTTCTGTTCGGAAAATAAACGCTACAGTAAGAAACGGGATTTTATCTGATTATGACGAAGTAAGACACAGACGTGACTGTTGCCACGGCGGCGTCATATATAATGCTGAAACAAATTGTTTCTTTATCAACAGAAAAAGTCTGTATTAAAGCCATATTAACTCTAGCAGGCTTCTTTGATTTACCCATAACTGGCAGGCATGTTGATTTACCTATAAAAAGTTTTATATTATCTGTGGTATAAAAATAATACAAAAAAGTAATTCTTTGATAAGATTTCATAGCTGTTAAAAGAAAAGGAATGAAAAAGACCACAAACAAAAGAATGCTTAGTTTTTGTAAGATTTAAACCAGTGACCTTTTGCATTGGCAGTGCTGAATGCGCCACCGAATATACTTTTTTTGTCATGTGTTTTTATAATAAATTGTGTCAGACATTTACATTTAAATTTCAATATAACCTATGTTTATAACTTTTTACTGGATTCAACCGGTCACTATGAAATCATTTAGATTTAACCGAGCTTATTGAGGGATCAATCGCTATTGTTTTGGACTGTCTCTTGTACCAAAGACGTCTTGTTTTGAGCTGTTTTTAGCTGTTTTGTACCAACTAAATTAATTTTCCGGAGATAGTATGGCTTTGAAATACTCGAGGCAACAAGTACATATAGAAAATCACATAAATACATTGATACATTTGTTTACAAATATTTAACTTCAGGAAAAACAGCATAAGGTACTAAGGAAACTCGAAGCTTTAAAATGTTTCTTGGTTCAAAATTCTTAAATATTGTAAATGTAACGTTCTTAAAAAAATAAATTCCCAAAAATATTTCTAAAAATGTCTATGAAAAAGAAAAAAATTGCCGGGTAAAATGGGGAATGGCTTTGTAATTGATTTATTTCATTATAATTGAAAATGTACAAAACCTATTAAAATACAAATGACGGAAAGTATTTTCGAAAATGTCGAATCAGAACCAATTTGTGTTTAATAGCATTCAGGTGTTAAACATTTATTACTTAATTTAATTCAATGTACTTTCGATTTCTTAAAATAAAAAAATACCTTACACAATTCATTTTTTCCGCCATTTCGCAAAAATGTATAAGGACACATTTTTAAAAAAAATGTTTTTACTTAGTCCGTCTTTAATGCTAGATCCAGTATACAAATTGCATGCATGTTAAGTTAAATAACGACATACACTGCAATACTTTAGGCGTCCATTTAATGTTTATATATTTTATCCACAACCATATATTATATACAAAAAGTATATGATTGTAATGCTAAACGAAATGTTTAGAAACTTAGTTAGGTACATAATAGAGTGTATTAACTTAAAAAAATGGGCGTTGGAAAAAAACAAAAATAACAAAACTTAAAACATGTTATAAAAGAAGATAAATTAATATCCCATTATGTTAATGTACGCCAGAGTTTCCATTTTCCCTTTTACAAATCATTTATATTAAACAATGGTAAGGAACAAACATGCTTACAGCTAGCATCAACATGAAAAACTAACACTAGCAAAACTTGAAGGTCAAACATGTTATTTGTCCGAACGCATGCGCAAAAGAAGCAAAATGTTTGTTTGAATGTTTTTGGTTTGTCGGCTTATTACAAGAATATTTGTTCCTTATTATTCTGTCATTGTACAACTGGACGGTTTAATATATACTTTTCAGCACTTTAAATTCTTTTGTTTTTATCTCTATTGAGCCAGTCAACGTATTGTATATGATTGGAAAATACAGATGACGTATATTACTGCATGTACACTTGGGTCAGATGTTGGGTTAACAACGGCTTTAATAGTTGAAATGGTTCACCACCCTTTTTGTTCTCCTAAGTTAAAGACATCACAGTTTTTAAAGGACAACATGTTTATATGAACTCAGAAGACATGTTTCATTCCATTCTTCTTTGCGATGAAATGTTGTCTTTGTAAAATATAAAAAATGCAAAGATAATAATCGATGGTGCAGCTAGAGATATCTGAAGCCTTATACATGTATAGACCTAATCTGTATAGTGATTTTCACGGGTTTTCATATCATGTTACAGTTTCAGCTGTTAATTTATATCTATCCAAGCTATAGTGACGAATTCGCTTCAACCCGTTATGATCAATTAGTCATATATGCAGCTATTTTAACACATTTCTGCAGTCTTGATGCCACACAAAGGTATATGTATTGCATGTTCAAGGCACATTCAAAGCACGCAAAATATAACACTTCTGTTTACTTTTAATACCAGCGATGGCCTATCTGTTTTTTTTGCATTGTTTGTAGCACTTTTCTTTTTCTAAACATTGCATCTGTTTCCATACCGTAGGAATCTTTATCTGAAGTATTTTTAAAGCCTTTAAAGCGTGTTTAAGCCCAGTGTTATAAGGAAACTAATAAGCCGATAAAGCTACAAACACTTGTTGTCCTCGACTTGTTAGTTTCCAAACACAACAACAACAAAGCATATTGTGCAATCACAGAATAATCACAAACTAACAAGTCTGAATGTGAAATATACAAAATACAAACCGTATTTGCAACAAAATACCTGTTTTTATATCCGTTTCTCACTCGTGTATCTCATATCAGTGGTAAATGAAAGAACTTATTAGTATTAGCCCTCGTCTGAGGTCTTATGTCATCCATATTTATTTTTTCTGTAAAGAACAAATTCAATGAAGAATAAAGTTAATCTCTGGCAGAGGTGACATAACACGTATAAATAGATGGCAATGATGAAAATGGTGAATGGTGACAAAAACAGCAAAAAGGGATCAAAGAACTGAAAGGACCGAGCAAATCGTTAAATTTAACATAAATTTTAATAGGCAGAAATTGTTAATAAATGTTCGTGCTTAGAATCGAAATAAAAACAAAAGTTCACAAGCGACAGACACGAATAGGAAATTGGGTTTGCACCAACAATCAAACGGTATATATACATAGGTTTATGGTCAACGGGACAAAAAGACCATGACGACCATAAAAAGCTCACACGAGTGTCGAAGAGCGAAATAATAGTTTCTAAACAACCCACATTGTAAATAGGAAAATTCACAATAAATGTTAAGACAAAAGTTTTTACTTCATCTACATATATGAATTTTTTATGACAAAAATCTTTCTGCATAGCCATTCAAGGGACGTGTCCATTGACACATGGTTAGACACATCAAATATCTTGAAACAATATTGATTTAAAGCCACCAAAGGAACATATATACGCTCTAGCTTTTGTAGTTTCTTTCAATAAGATTTTCTAAGTTTAAGTATATGCCATATACGGACATAGGGCCACATAGGAAAATGCCTTTGCCCCATGCGGTCATGTTTGAAGACTATTCTAACTCTTTTTCTACAAAGCCAAGGAACACGAATATCAAATATCAATGCTCTAGCCTTGTAGCTTTGTACTAAACTCAAGGAACACGAATACCAAATATCAATGCTCTAGCCTTGTAACTTTGTACTAAACTCAAGGAACACGAATACCAAATATCAATGGTCTATCATTGTAGCTTTGTACTAAACTCACGGAACACGAATACCAAATATCAATGCTCTATCACTGTAGCTTTGTACTAAACTCAAGGAACACGAATACCAAACATCAATGCTCTATCATTGTAGCTTGGGACAAAATATAAGGAACACGAATACCAAATATCAATGCTCTAGACCTTTTTACCAACGGACTTAACTCAAGGAATACGAAAATCAATGCTTTAGCCCTTGTAGCTTTGGACTAAATATAAGGAACACGAATACCAAATAACAATGTCCTTGTCATTGTAGCTTTGGATCATAAGTTTTCATTTATGGCCATTTGTAGCCTATAAAGCCATATAGGAAAATTGTCACACCCCTGGTAGTCTTGTTCTCTGTTGGATATAAACTTTGTTTGTTCCCCTGCTGCTGAAGCTTGATTGAATTCGGTGGGTGATCACGGCAGCTCACCTTCAGCATATGCTTAGGTAAGCCAACGCTGGTGAAATGGTGAAATGGCAAAGAAAAATGGAAAACACCAAGTATTGTGGTAAAATAATATCAAGTAAACATTATCAGTAAAACATTAAAAATAATGAGGAAAAAAACACATCAGACAGTAAAATATATGTCAGTAGATCTTTCTGCAAGCAAAATACAATAAAAGATAATATTTACATTTTTTAAAAACACACACATGTCATCATGGTGAATGCAAATAAGGGTTTAGAGGCTCAATTTGAAGCTATCTTCAGCTTTGAATCGACTTACATGTAGTGCATGCTTGATACAATTCGCATAATGGCCACAATGAATTATCTCTGCTGAAAGGTTTATCAGTTGTACAAATGTAAGTATTAGTTCCAGACATAAAACTATTGGCAAAGACTGTGAGGCATTGAACTGTTTATTTTCTTAAACACATGATCGTTTAAAACGGGAACTCGGATTATCGGTGCAGTGTTCACGAAAGAAATTTAAAAAACACTCGACCTTCGGTCCACCAAGATGGCAATATCTACTGAACCGGGCCAAATTTTACCGGACCAGTTTGCTAATTGAGTTTAGGGTCCTATCAACAGCGTTTCAGTTATCTGGAGGCGGTGTCCTCTTAAAGCAGATATAGTGCTGCCTTTACTGTGTATAGCATGCCGTGAACAACAGGCACACTATCCTTATACCGGGCCAACCAGTTGTGGAACATTGCCCTTATATTTGCCTAAGCGTTAGCAAGGGAGCCTATACTATTACTATTTTAACGACTTTGGTATGTCGTGGCCCGGGATCGAACCCGGGGCCTCCCGTGCCTCCAGACCAGTTTAGGCACAAAAGGTTGGTAAGCTAACCGAGGTGTTACTAGTGGATTGATTCAGTAAAAGGCTATAAAAGGTTGTTTAGTAAAGTACATATGTTTTCATAAAACTTCGTAATTTTAAAAATGATGTGGCTGAAAATTCTGGCGGACCAGTCGATCCATCTAACTTATAAAATGTAACGGACCGACAGAGATTTAGGTTTTGTCGAAGACTGTCTGTGTAAGGAGAATACTACCATCAGCACCTAAGTTCTAGAATGGTATCATCAGCCCTAGACAATTGTTAGACAAAATGCTAGCGAAAATTTGGTCCTACCGATTTAAAAGTCGTCGCTTAGAAATCATACTCGTATATCACTTTAAAATCTAATTAACTTTAATTGCAAAGGAAATCAGAGGTTTATTATTAGTCTAGATTACTCGTCGTATTTTGGTGTTTAGCTGAGGTTCAGCAATTTATATGTAACTCGCCCATTTATCTTAAGACAGTTTCTATTTAACCCTTCATAAAAACAGTATCACAAACTTGTTTGTAAAGTTTACCATAAGTGGAAAATACACTTGTTCTGATTAGCATTACCTGCTTTTGTTAAGTTGAACCAACCTTACAGACAGCTTAGCTCCTGCTGGTAAACACAATCAAAAGCGACTTTAGGAGACACCCATTTCAATATGGTCACCCTTTTTGTTAAGAACAGTTTAAATATAATACTAAAACGAACAATAATTACTTCTAGACGTAAACATCTTGTAGAGACACAGCTACAGCATTTGGTGAAATAAAAATAAAGTTCTATTTTTCTAATTAATGAGTCACCAAACCAGATGTTTCAACTCTTGAAAATATAAGCCACCACCAATTAGTTTCAAATGAAGATTATAATGGGATGGGATTGGGATTTGCAGGCATTTCTTTCCGATAATGTGCAGCGACATTGCTATCATTATAGCACAGGGGCACTTATGGTTAGCCCCGAGCTTAGGAGGGAAGCCACTACTACCAACTTTAAAGTCTCTGGTTTGTCCAGGCCGGGGTTTGAACCCGCGACCTCCCCAAATTATAATGTGCCTTATAATATGAGCAAGAATTCAAGGATATTGTTGATATAAAAGTATGTTTTTGCTGAATGTGGTACTTATTATAAACTGACAGATTGTTGGTCACATTGCCGCTTTGTACAGGAGGAAAATATGACTTGCCACTTTATTCTGTTTACAATTCTGCTTTAAGGTACATGCATACTTTAAAGATTTTTTACTAGAATAATGACATTGTGTAAAAGGCGTGGGGGACGGACAAAATTCCTTCAGGACAAAATCTTGTCCCCTTAAACTAGCCTAGGCAGACAAACCCCCTCCAGTAAATTTGTCCAAGGCGGACAAAATCCCACTTTTCCAAAGTTAGGTATCATATATATTATGATAACAGCACGTTTTTTCTAACGAAAATCCAACTTCGAGAGATATTTTAAATAATTACTTTGTGAGGGGAGGGGATGGGTGGGTTTCCGTCCTAGAAAATGTACAGAGGGGCGGGATGCTGTTTGCATGAAGAATGTGTAGAGTACTAAAATGCCTGTTTAGACCAAACACCTTGTTGGAAGGTAAACATGTAGGTGGCAATGATAGCATACCGATAATTGGTTGGGTATATTTCCGGTGTGTACAGGAAGCAGGTACTGAAACTTCCGGTGATCGCCATCTTGCCGATTAGGGAGAAGACGTTAGCTAAAATCTTGACCGCTTTTACCTGAACTGTAACAAAACAATACAACGTGTTGGAAGGCGTGTATGTTTGTTAAATCTCATACTTCTTCATAATAACTGTTAAAGGTGGTATCCGACAGCTTGCCTATAACAAATATATGTAACAATATCTGACGTCTGTTTGGGGTATTCATAGTTTTGCAGAAAGATCATACTTTCGTCTAAGCTTAAATGATTTTCAAAAGTATCGTAATTTTAGGGCGGGTAGACTCGTATAGAAGTTCTAAAAATGTTCATTCTTTTTAAAGCTATAAATAAGAACGCTTAGGATTTCTGCAAAAACCTCCATCAACGTCATAGCGGATGACGTGAATAAGCTAAAACATGAATAGTCACGTGTTTTTCTTATTTTAAAAATAGCTTACTCTGCAGCGTGGCTCAGATAGGAAATTCATTTTTGTTATGACGATTGTGTCGTTATGCTTTACTTTTCTCTACAGATGTAGGACATAAACAAACAGCAGTTATCAAGATCTGTTTAGGTAACAATAATATTTTGGTTGTTTAATGAAAATTTTTTGAGTCCAAACTGTCAGGTACCACCTTTAAAAAACATACTGCCTTGTATTTTTCAGAATAAAACCATTTATCCCACCATCTCTGTAAATATTGGTTGATAAACTCGTGTGATAAAGATGAGCTTTATCAACCGATATTCGCGCCACCTGCTCTAAGCCGGACTACTTTTTTGGTAGAAACGAACAGGAATTGTTTACGTGAACGAAACTCATTTATCGCGTAATTATTCTTGTGAACACCCCAAAAATGTCCATAATATAAAGATTGGTTAAATAGAGCAAACGAGGGTAGAGCTCGGTAGAGCTCTCGTGCTTTCTGATTTTCTTAGCCTCACATGATAACATTTATCTACATCAACACTAACATGGTATTCTCTATATCTATATAGATTAAACGATGAACATAATGGTAGATAACATACCAATGTACAGATTCTTGAATTCGACTATGGGCAAGAATCAACATATTTACAATATGCGTTAGATCAAAGGTCTGAAATAGACGTCCATGGCCACATGGCTAGAGTCAACATCATCTTAACCCCTTTGCGCGTGGGTTTGAGTCCCGGTTGGGCCGACAACATGGTATTAGGAGGTATTCTAGCCAATTCATGGTTTTCTAGATGTTCCTTTCATACATTTATTTTGAGTCGTTCTCCAGCAACAGAAGATGGTTTCGCTATAACAATCATTATCATGTCACTGCAATATATTTTACGAGCAGATTAACAAAGAATTGGTACCTACCGACGGCTGTCAGCAACACTGTTGAAGTGATCATGGCGACACCAGCTGTCGTGAAGAATAGGATTAGAGTCCGCTTCCGGCCGATCCTGCAATAAAAAGTACCATGGAGATTCTGTATGCAAGTGATGAAGTTGATTATAAAATATAGATTGTTAAATAACATGAAAAAGATTTAAGAATTATAGTTAAAATTTAAAAGAAAAATCCAAAACCGAAGCGTCTTACACAAAGTTTTGTCTAAGAAAGTAATACAATATTAAGTTAATTTCTTAGTTTAAGATAAAAAATAACTAAGATTCTTTTTTTAAACAACATATATCAAAGATGTAGTGTCATTTTAGCAGCCAGCTCTTGAATGCAGGTCGTTGTCCCGTTGCTCTGGCTAAACAAGCATGTGATTGTGATTGATATCATGTCATCTACTCTCTCAATCTGCCTTTCTGCACATGGGCGAAGTATTACTTGTTGAGTTCTTTTTCTGATTGTCCACCCGGTCGCATCCTTTCCACTCCCAGTCTTCTGATGTTCACATTTACCCGATTTATTTCCGAAATGTTATACCCTATACACAATAGTACACAAACATCTGCACTGGGCATCGGACCAATACTGAAGCTTACTTGTTGAAGAGGTACATCTCTCCCACGAGGGCCGGTACCTCGATAAGCCCACTAAGGAAGAAGTTGACGAACCGATCCCCGGCCAGATGGGTGGAGACCAGAGTCAAACCATAGTACGTCCCCGTGGCAACCAACCTGGAGCAAAATGAAGTTTGATCATTGCAACATATAAGACAATTTTTTTTTTCTTCAGAAAACAGATGAGTACTGCGATGAACGTAAGTATTATTATTTTTAAATAGTTTGTTTTTGCCCACTGGCATAAAACAACCCTAGATTTACTCGCCCTTAAACACCGGACTTTCGGTCAATCAAGCTGGCAATATCTACTAGACCGGACCAAATTTAATCGGACCAGTTTGATTTTGACATTTTGACACAAAAGGTCTGTAATGAATTGTTATAAGGTGTTATGAATGGTCGAATTCAGTAAAAGGCTGTAAATCGTTGTTTAGTTTAGTATATATGTTTTCATAATAATTCAGACTTTTGACAATGATGTGGTTGAAAATTCTGGTAGATCGTCGATCCATTTAAAATTTTATGGATCGATCGAGATTTAGGCGGACTCGGGCCACGGTCCACCTAGTTACGCGAAGACTGTATTATATAACATATAATTTCACGGACTGACCTTCCCAGTGTGGTAACTGATGGTTTTTCTCTGAATGTTTGTCTAATATATGTGTTACACTTAATTTGTACACAATTAAATGAAGTATTGTGGTTCTGTTATACTGTATGTTCCTTGCAAGCCAAGAAACAACACCCGGAAGTGCGCGATTTGGAGCGCTCCGTTAACCAGGTTTTATCACCGAGTCGTTCCTTTTGTCAATTGACCGTTCCAAGACGGTAACTGTTGGTTTTTCTTTTTGTGTGTATTATCACAGTTCTGCGATTTTGTCACTGTTACATTTACTTTTGTACTTTATGCCTTTGACTAGAGGTAGTTCAGATTTAAATATCTGTGGTTATTCTATTAGGAAAGTGTTTATATTTTCTTATTCAATGGTGCATTTTAGGAAAAGTTTAATACTGTAAACGAATAAGTGTGTTGTTTTTATTAGGGTGTCGTGGACTTATGGCGGACTCGCTTGCTGCAGACGTTTTGTGAAATCACATTATATTAAATTCAGCAAGAATCAAATACAACAGCCAGTCAAGGGCGCAGCTTGGTTGAAACTTAAGTGTAGGCACTCCTTAAATGTCGGGATTTAAAAGGATTTGCTTCCAGGACTCTTGGAATAGGTTCATTTGGGATTTGTAACTTGAAGCGTAATGTATTATATTTCTTTTGTTTATAAGAAATATGACTGCACCTGCCTGATGTGCTTTTTGGAAGGCAAACCATGCGCGTTTATTGTTATATTAACCCTTTTAAAGTGTCATTTTCAAGTGCAAAAACTAACCGTACATACCATGTGTACCAGAGAATGAACGTATTGATTCTAAGGGACGGATTCTTCAGCATGTCAATGATGGTGTAGTGTTTAACCTTGGACGAGCTATCAGTCTGGGAGCTTGATGTCGTCACGCTGTCGTTGTCTTCCTTTATAGGTAACTTCTCCTCCTCCTCAACAACTTCAGCGACTGACAGTTAATAAAACAGAAGTGTCAAGTATAATACGAACGCATACACGAATGCCATGAAGCACAAAATAGATGAAAAATGATTTTTTCAAGAGCTTATCAATAAAGGTGGTAACTTAGCACGACAAGTTATGACAATAAGATTTTAGTCTACAAAGTCAAAAATCGTGAAAATTCAACAATTATATGTATCTCTTTATTCTCTTTTGAGTCTTTTTACACACGGCCACAGCTGACCAAACTTGAATTTTAAAATTGACGTTACACAACGTCAAACTTTGCATAACTACAATAATGTATTTAATACTTTCTCTGATCGCTTGATTCCCTCAGAACATAATGTCATTCCCAAAAATAGTTCTGTATGATTAGGTTTAGTTTGGTAGAATCAAAAGCGCTGCGAGCTCATTTATTTTAAAAGTTTAAGCCAAACAACCTAGTTTTTCTCAAACTACGCATGCAGTAGTTTACATACTGTGTATACGTCAGTCATAAACAAAACACTGATTGGCTCGATGGTGACGCAATAAATCAAATGCATATGAAGTGCGGATCGCGCGATTCTGTGTCAGGCACCTATGTAAAACTGTGACCAAGACAATTTACTTTTGAAACTCAGCGGAGAATAGTATTTCAGAAACAAGAGAACGTCCCAGAGTTCAAGGTCACCCCAGTAATCACCCAACTGAATTAATCTGGTGACTGTATGATAAAAATGTGACGTAATATACCTGTATTCTTATCCCCGGACTGCGAGGTAAGGGGCTCTGTCTGTGTCCATGTGGCCTCTACTAGCCGAAAGTCGACCTTATTCCACCTGGCTGCCTTTCGTAACACTCTTTCTGCTTGCTTGGCCTTCCCATTGGATAACAGCCACCGGACGGACTCGTCTATCAACCTGATATAAAACAATAAAATTATTCTTGGATAGCAAGTCTTTTAGAACTAAAGCGACTTGGACAAGGTAAGTTAAATCTGCATTTGTATGATTTTAACTTGAAAATAGAAATTTGTTAAAATCCCAATGAATGATGGATTTTTGCTTCTGACTATTGTATTGTACAAGAGCATGCTGTTCTTTAAAAGGTTTTATTGTCTCTGGGGTTGGAAGAATTTAACGCGTCTCGACGCTTTCAAATTAATGGGGTATATTGGTAAAATAGAAATTATCTCCCTTATAAGTAAATATCCGAGCTATTCCGAACAGTAGGTAGGTCAGTTTCATACGAATTCTTAGACTGTATCTTTTCGAGATATTGCAATTACAATCAGTGAATTTTCTTACTTTTGCATCAATATAAGCATAATGTCCATTTATATATTTATAGAGGCATGTTATTTAAAAAAGAAAATGAAAGCGTTTGTTGATGATGGTATTCTGGGTATCACAAGAAATGCAGAAAGTTTAACATACACAAGCATAAAAACTGAAGAAACCAAGTGAAAGGACCTACTTGCTTTACGGATTATTCAGGGGAACCTATTGATTAACGTATCTCATTGTTTCAGGGCTTATTTTAATCACCGTGAGGGAGCCAATGAAATAAATATCAAATGCGGATGAATTGTTTCTTTGTGCCATACACGTTCGCAAAACTATGATCAAGTCTAATTAATCGATTATTGGACCTAATGCAAAACATTTGTTTTAAGTTTAAAAATAACAACTATAACAACTAGGAAATGGAGCCGTATTTATTGTTACTATAACAGGAATATGTCTTACCACCACTCGACGAATGCATACAGAGAGAAGCAAGCTAGTCCGATCTGTAGGTAGCGCCAGTCCAGGGTTCGAAACGCGAACCCAAACAGACACAGGACCATCATGCCCACCGCCCAGGCTAGGAAAGTGATAGCCTCCATAAAGGCTCGGCTCTCCTTCGGGAACATTTCCAGCGCAAGCACCTTTCCGGTACACACGATACCCTAAAAAAAGAAATGCGGAAGGCAAGTAAAGCATCTGTGAGTCATGCATCACGCCATTCTACGCAGAGTCATCATGCGTAACTAGCATGTAGCCTGTGGCCGAGCGGTTAGAGTCGCTGACCTGTAACTCCTCAGCCCCTCATCGCGTAGGTATGAGTCTTGTTCGGGCGAGAACTTTCATGTGGGGAAGTTTTCCAGCTAACATAAGCGGTGCGCCGGTGGTTCTACCCAGGCACAAGTATGGGGTCCTCCTCCACCAATAATAAGCAGGACGTCACCAATATGACCACACTCATGTACATATGAACCGACAGTGTAAGAGTTGCATCTATCTACATTTTCTATAAAACAATAGAAAATGTTAGCTATATTTCGGTCAGATGAGCAGTAATCACTTACGAAATACCGTGAGAATGAGTAACAAATTGCAACGCATCTGAAAAAAATACCGTGCATTATAATGGAAATCCAAACTCTATTTTCATTCGAACACGTTCGAGTTAACCGTAAAACTTCACAAGGGAAACAAATGTGTCGGCTTTATGAACGCTTTATTCGATTTATTTCCCTTGCATTCAAGACCACTTTAAACAATAGATAATGCTATCTGTTGTTTGGCTATGTAAACTATGTACCATCAACAATTTAGGACGAAATTACTGTGTAATTTTAATAAAGAGTCAGCATGTATTTCATTTGACCGAAATTGTAGTAATACATAAACGGATCATAACTGGTACATGAAGATTAGACCCGTCTCTATAATATATATCTTTAAACACATGTTGCAGAATAAAGGGAGCTCTGCGTTTTTATCATCGACCGATATCTTAAGTGTAGACAGTAGACACTGTTCAGATTAATACAAATATAATCACTTAATTGCTTACGGACAACTATAGTTTTAATGGATCCATGTGAACAAATAAATACAAAAGTGAACCTACCTGCTGGAATGTACCAGCCACAAGCCTAAGGATGGACAGCATAAGGATGTTCTGGGATCCAGCCATCACAAACATGGTGAGGCAGACGCCTATGTGAGACACCACGTGGATGGTCTTGCGTCCGAACCGGTCAGAGAGGTGTGACATGGTCAGCGCCCCAATACCCTGGCCCGCCAGGACAAGGGACTGGGCCAGGGCCGCCATGTGGGTCCGAGAGCATACCAGGTTCCACTATTGGCAAAACAATTGGTGTGTGTTTTGGTAGTATGGTTAAAATTTCTGGCTATGAATTGTGCTGTATCGTAATAACTGAATTGAAACAGCTCTGTTTGCGTGTTTGCAATATTTTTAAACTAGAATCATATAATAAATAATTCATTTTATATTAAATTACATGACCTGGAAGCGCAATCGGTAAAGTTGGGCGTCGGTTGCAGAAGACCATGGTTCCAAACCCTGGCCGCGACATATTTTATTCGTGTAAATTATACTGGTAGAACTCCCTTGCTAACAGTCAAGCATATATAAGGGGTGATCCACGACTGGTTGGCTCTGAGTCAGGATACTGAGTCCGGGTGATCATTTACAGTGAAGGCACAATAGGACTTTCTTAAGGGTCCAGAGCACTCATAATGTTATCTTACCTCGTGTGGTATAAGGAAATTAAAACAAACAATATGAGGAAGTTGAAACAAACAAAATGTGTTAAAATGTGCCTAACATACAATTATATTAGATTTTCGCTTTAATCCCTTAATTAAATATATGGTTAGTGCTTTCATAATATTTTCATGTCAATAATTGATAATGAGTTGCTATTTTTTCTAAATGTACACATGAACAAACTTTATCACAAATGTAGTTTGCGAATCTCACCTCCGTCGCATATGAGTTTACTTGGTTGAACGTAAAACGGTCACAGTTTTTGGTTTCCAACGTCGACGTGTTCCCGTAACGCTCTAAGATGTCATAATTACACTTGCCATATTCATACGTTACGTTGACGCCAGTGATCGACGTCGTGTTCTCCTCATCGAGTTCACTACACGTAAAGTCGGGGGCAACGTATCCTGTCCAAGAAAATATAAAAAAAAATGTTCTAAGAACAATTTATAATTGTCGTAATAAACAATACCCAGATGCAGGATTGACGGACTGTAGAGCTTGTTGCAAGTTCGTTATGACCTATCCATTTTCATTATCTCAGAACTAGCGTTTTGAAACATGTAGTCCAATTTCTAACTTTCATTTGTTGTCCATTATTTGATGCAAATAAGTATAAAATGATTATACGACCAACTATGCTGCCACGTCTCTAAACCACGTGGTAGGCATACATGTACAATCTACGTCTAGGAACACACGACTAATTCTTAGACGATGCAGATTCTAAACGGACTCACCTGGAATCAATTATAGACAGTAATAAAATGCTAAGTAGAGATTTCTGGAGCAGACGTGTTTTTACAGGGTACAACAAGCTGCTTTAACTTCTCCATTCTCAGATAGAAGCGGTACGAGGAAGGGTATATTCGACAATTGGCCTGTGTTTAGGTGGGAATTCAATAATGTTTTTCTTATCATGCTCATCAACATGTTTAAGGTGGTATCCGAAAGTTTGGACCAAATACTTTTTATCAAATAACAAAAAAAAATCATTGTTATCCGAAAAGGTCCTGCAAAAGGCTGTTCATTGATGCCATAGATCTTTGGGAACAGTGAAGCTTTACACCTCAATTTTCGGTGCAGTCAGGTATTTCCTATCTGAAGAAATACTATTTTAAACAAAGAAAACAGCGTTACAGCTTTCTTTTGGGCTGACGTTTTATATCGTCATCCTGGTAGTCCGCTCTGACGAAGATATCTTTTTAGCAGAGATCACTATCGTGCTTATTTATAGATTTGGAAATAAAAAACATTTACAGTAATTATTTCGCAATTTGTAGTGTCTAACAATACAGGTATAGTTCAAAATCAACTTATTTTAAACTAAAGTATGAGTTTATGTATAAATAATGCCTAAATTCCCGTAGAACAGGAATAAGATGTTATTACTTGTATTATATATAGGCAAACTGTTGGATACCACCTTAAACAATCGGGATGTGTATAAAAATAAAAAATACGTACATGTAGCATAGTCTAAAGGTAATATAGACAAGTCTGTAAGATGGATATATTATTTCTTTTACGTTAGCCTTGTAAAACAATGGTAAAGAAGGACGAAAAAAAAAAACTTTTCTCAAAAGCAATGAATTATAACTTATCAACAGGTATTCATATGCAGATGAAATTACCCTATGTGCTGTTTTTTTCGTTCGTGTTTTTTTCTATCTGCAATCAACTATCAATATAACATGCTCACCAACCAGCGCATTGGCTTGTATTTTATAAGAAACAACTATTCTTAATCGTTGCAGATGAAAAGTTGCTTAAGCTTGGTTGTGAAATTGAAGGAACGCACAAGAAACAATATTCCGTTTTAGCCAGGAGCTTTTAACTGTATCTTGTTAACATTATTTTTCTTTTGGTTTGATAAGGAAATACGTCACATCGAGACAAATTTGTTCATTTTAGCGACGTCCCTAAGTCTTGGTCGTGGAAATCTGGGGGCAAACGTTTGGGTAGAACGACCAGTGCGCCGTAGGTTAGTTCGAAGACCTCACATTATGAAATCTCTTGTCTCGACAGGTACTCGAACCCACGGCAGAGCAGTCAGCGGAGTTAATAGTCGGCGACAGTTACTATTTTTTCGGCGTGACTGTCTAACCTCACTTTTGAACTATTAAACAAATGCCGCCCAAATGGATATCAGATCGCCTCGCACATTGGTAGAAGTTCCAAACAACATCATATACAGTATTATTTATATTAAGCGTACCTGGGGCGTACCACTTTTTTAAAAAAAAGTATGTTTATTAAAATAAAAATCAATTCTATGCAGTATTAGCGTGTACATCATTTGTCCCCGCTCGTTTAGGAAAAAGCTACGAATTAAATGTAACACGAACAAACGAAGCGAGAGACTGATGTCAAACATTTTCTAATACTGGGTGTCTCGGGTGCAAACACGCTCATTTTCTGAAGAAGAACAAAAGATAAAAAAGTGTGTTATAAGTTCCGAACCAACACCGCACATCTTTTTAAAGATATTTCTTGTAATGAAATGGCACTGTTTGGCTTCAGATGCCAACACTTTTCACTTTGGAAGCATGGCTCCAGACCCCTTCACATTACTCTTACCTATAGATCACGCTCAATTTGACCTTTCCCCCCACTGCGTCCCTTAGAACAGCTAACACCTCTGGTGCTCGCTCAATTAGGACACGCCACTACCCTGAAAAGGGTCCGGTTCGGCCCGATTTATATGTGTACATTTCAGTCATAAACATACACAATTGACACGAACGTCACACTTATATACGTAAACTGACGTTTATATGTACCACATTTTAAACAAAGCCTATACAGTTAACAGATGCATTCAACCTAACATACTCGAACATAATGTTTAATCGCAAGGAGGTCGTAAATCCACACGACCGTGATAACGAGCATTGTATGTTCCACAATAATTCAGGCTTGTTATCTTGATACTTGATACTTTTATGATCTTTATTCTAAACCCAAACCTTTCACATTTGTGAAAAAAAAAACACAACAACAAATGTATCTTTTTTTATATTTGTTAACACTTTAACATTTTATAAAGGGGTTACTAGATGTAGACTAAGAAGCAAATCGAGTAGGTCCAAAACGAGAGCGGGCTGAGAGGTAGGTTGTCAATATTTGCAAACAATACCCCGGTGAATTCGTGCTTAGCAAGCAATAGAGCTTAACTTGAATGTTAACAGAGTTACTAGATGTTAGAGGTGGTATCCTACAATATACCTATACCTAATACACGTTACAGCATCAGCCGCTAATCTTGTTACGTGCATAACTGCTGCACAAACTAACACTTTTACATCCATTGTTAGGCAGCACAAATCGTGAAATATGTCACTTTAAATAAGCGCGAGGGGGTGGGGGGGGGGGGTAGTAAGTGGCCACGTGCTTTTTATTATAAAAAAAGCTACCTAGCAGCGTGGCTCGGATAGCAAATACATTTTATAATGACAAATGTGGTTTAATGCTTTATTTTTCTCACGGATGTAGTGCACCAACACGCAGCATTTCGTGGGATCATTTCAGAAAACAATAACATATTTGGTTGCAAGGAAGAAGAAAACTGGCAGGTACCACCTTTAACGTAGATTTAGATAGAAGGACTGAGGGGCTATCAGATTTGCAGATAATAAAAAACAACCCTGCATAAAGAGATCGGTTATGTAGGTTTTTGTGTAAAGCTTGGTTTGATAGTATTTTTTGTATCTGCGATAATCAAGAAATCATCATATCCAATTACACAGATCCGTGTATAAATCATTCAATGTCCAACATTATGTGTAACCCTATCCTTTAAAAGTGGTATCCGACCGTTTGTCGTCACCTTATGCATGTAACAATATATTATACTGTCCTGGGAATGTAAGGCATAATTACAGCATCAACCCCCACTTTAGTTAAATAAAAAGTCATAACATTACTTCTTAAATTGTTTAAGTACAATTGGTGAAATAAATTTTCATAAACTGTTTATTTCCAAATCTGTAAATAAGAACGATGGGGAATATAGCTAAATATAGATAACGGTGCCAGGGCCGACTACCCGGATGATGATTTAATGTGATAAACAAGTAAGTAGTCTCATTCAGGGGCAGATCCAGAAAATGTTGGGGGTCGGGTGATATGAATCAGAAATCCATTCAACTTTATCGCAGTAAATAATGGATAAATACACAGTACCCGAACTTCGACTTAAGCATTCAACAGAGAAATTTTACTTTAAAAGCTTAGTAAAACGTGTGCATCCACCACCCCCACTCCCACCCCGGATCCATCTCTAGTTTCGTTGCCTTCAAAGGTTAAATATAGATAACTGTGCAGCTTGACTCGGATCTAGGAAATTACTTTTTATAATGACAAGTTGCGAGTCATGTTTTACATTCGTATATAGAATTAACAATAATAATCATTTTTGCGGAATGTTTCCCAGTAACAATTATTCAATTGATTGCATGAAAGAAACAAATAGTCCAAACTGTCGAAACCACATTTTAAAGCGGTATCCTGACGGATACCTATGTGAAATAAAAGTAACATTTGGGGTATTTGTGCAAAGTTTCTGTAGGGAGATCATACCTTAGTCTAAACTTAGACGATTTTCAACATTATCTCAATTTTAGGGTAGTAAATTTCGTTAACCAACACTTGAAAATATTCATTCTTTTTAAATTTATAAATAAGGCCGATTGGGATTCCTGCTCATAACAGACATCGACTTCAGAGCCGAACACGTGAATGAGCTTAAGAATAAGTGGTCACGTGGTTTTCTTAGTTTAAAAATAGCTAACTTTGCAGCTCCGCTCTGATAGGAAATACATTTTGTAATGACGATTGATTTGTTATGGTTCACTTTCACACAAATGCAGGACATCAAAAAACAACCTTACGAGAGATGTATTCTGGTTACAAACCTAATTTGGTTGTTTAATGATGTTTTTGCCCAAACTGTCGGAACCACCCTTAAGTGGCCTGGTGAGAGTTTAGTGTAATGCACATGACGCATAGAATTACACACCCGAGGACGATATTTATTTCAAATGTTGCGTCACTATCAAGCTTATCATTGCCGGATACCACTTACAATTAATCTTTTGTATAACGCCACTCTTCCCAACCAAGTTCTATTTTACAGCTTTATCACAACTCAGCCATACATTAGTATGACTGTATAATCTACAACTATAGACATGATAGCATCGTTTTAAACTTTTAAATTGTAAACTAAAAATGTTAGCTCAAGTTTGCTGTCACATTCCAAAAAGTAAAACAGATTCAAAAAGGAATAACAGTAAAAAATATATATAACGTATGTCCAGTGGATATAATTTACCAGCATTGACCAGCATGTGCCGCCTTTTCCCGGTATTTACCAGTGTTTTTGCCGCTGGTCCGGTCTATACTAAAATAACTGGTGAATATGCCAACTCTACCTTAAAAAATAATTTACATTAGTTATGCTATGTGACGTAGTATTCCTGATGGGACGTTATAAAACACATAAGCTCTCTGAAGTGTATTAAGCATGAAAACCAGAGATCCTGCCTAATAGTAACATGGAGCTCGGCGATGTATTTTGAGGAACGAAGACTACACGTGAACAATAATCGTTATTACATACATCAATACATATAAAAAGTATATTAAGAAGTTTTGCTGTTTTAAACTAGAAAATAAAGAGAATGAGATGGGATTTGCCGGCATTTTGCCGACACTGTGCAGCGACATTTCTATCATTATAGCACAGGGGCACTTATGAGGTGTCCAGGAACTGAACCTGGTCGGTCCATTATACTGACACCAACGAGTCAGGCGTAATGCTATCCCCTTAGCCCCGAGTGTTAGGAGGGAAGCCACTACTATCAACTTTAAAGTCTTTTGTTTGACCCGGCCGGGTCCACGACCTCCCGATCCGCAACCCGACGCTCAGAAAAAAAAGTAGAGAAAAACAAACAGCTACTAGTCTATATATAATTGTCCCCGTAAAACTGCCTTTCTAACTGTCGTTCAATGTAAATGTTAATGTAACTAATTGGTAAGATATAATACAACGCTAGAAGACATACACATATCAGTTACAGGTACTTATTCTTTACCATAAATAGGCTTACATGTATAATGACAGACTGGCCTTGTTTTGATCTGGAGGCTAAGAGAACCTTTGTGTTCTCGATATCGAAGTAAGGGCAACCCAGCTAGTGTTGGTGGTAACATGACTCCATGCAATAAATATATGAAAGGTTTTTCTCTGCACAACAACTTTGTATACTTGTATGTACGTGCACTGAGGCCTCCCGCGCACAAGGGCATTGATTTTTACTAAAAAAGCGGGTGAGCTCTGTCACACTGACGTTATTGTATTCATAAGAATATTAGCCAACATATATCTCCAAAATCACATTGTGGACACTGAGTGTTTAGTGAAAGAATAAAGAATTAATGTTTACATAGCTTTACGTAAAGTAGTGCCACTAAAATATTCGATCAGTTTCACAAAGTAAGAACGGCGAGTACCGATAAACAGTACACAATGAATATTCACCAGGATGTCGAAAACTATTTGGTAATTGTATAAGTCTATTGAATACAAAAGGAATACAGCAGTAAATATTTACCTTACCATACTAGTCAAATATAGTCGATGTATAAGGTTGGATTAACAAATCGAAACAAGGGGTGCGTTTTCATTATAAATCTTAAGATCGTTTTTATTTCTCGTAAGAATTGTTTCATTAATATTTCGGAAATCGCTCTTAGAGCGAAATCGATATTAAATCTTAAGATTGCTTTTGATTACTCTTTAAGAGCGAAATTGCAAGAATATAGTTCAGTCAACAACGATTATGAATAAGACGTTTTTAGCTCATTTTTGTTCTATTATAAAGTCACGTCTGCTAGCACTGACACTAAACAACGCACCGTAAGTTTTTTAGACTTACTTTTGAAAAGTAGCCTTTAAGATCGATTTGACACCAATGGCACTTACGACAGTTTTTTGAAACGCACTTTGGAGTGATGGTAAGCACAACTCTACTCTTGTACCTGGTTGTGAACCCCCACCTTCCACCCCAGGATCTATCCCTGAAGATTGCAATTGCTTGATGGCCAGAAGCGCCTTTCAGTTTAAATTTTGTGAAATTGTCATATTAACTGTGTTAAGTGACGACCTAATTATTATGCCTGCACAGGAAAAGTATCCTTCAATGCACCGATGTTATTGTTCACCTACATATTTCTGGTTTGTTTAAGTGATATACTGCGTTTTGAGAAAATCATTCAATCCGTCGTAAATCTATTTTGACCACAAAATATAAACGATTACGTTCGAACCTAAACAGGATCAGCATCTTATAAAGCGAACGTGTATCGGTCGAGGGTAAATGTCTGTGACTTGGTATCCGACAGTTTACCTACATATATACCGAATGCATGTTTCAATATTTTAGCACGGTTTCTGGGAATTTATGCACATTTTCTGCACACACCCATACTTTAGTCTGAATTGTGAACACTTCCTCTATGTAAGACAGTACACATTGCAAAAAAATAAAAATAAATGTACATTCTTTCCAAATCTATAAATAAGCACAAAGGTGATTCCTGCTAAACATAGACAAAGTTAATTGTCACGTGGTTTTCTTAGTGGCCAATTTTGCAAATCACAGATGATTCAAAAAGCAAACATTAGATGAAACACAACGAAAAATGGATTCAAATCATCTTACTAGATTTAATGTCTTCATGCTGCTTTTCAAAGCATTGTGTTGTCTCCAGGTTGGGACAATCCAATGCGTCACACCGGGTTTCGACATTTTAGCCGTTTATGCACAACGATCCGATATTTATCCGATCTGCACATTCGTTAATAGACCGAACCTGGCAGCTCAATCGGTAAGGCGTCGGCTCAAGGTACGGGAGGCCCCGGGTTCGATCCCGGGCCGCGACATACCAAAGTCGTTAAAATGGAAGTGGTATAGCTCCCTTCCTAACGCTCAAGCAAATATAAGGGCAATTCCACGACTGGTTGGTCAGGTGTCAGGATAATGTGACTTGGTGTGGTATCATGCCAGTTGTTTACGGTATGCTATACACAGTGAAGGCAGCACTATAACTGCTTCGAGTGGACACCGTCTCCAGATAACTGAAATATTGCTGGTGGGACGATAGGCCCAATACATAGTTTTACATTGCACTAAAAATATGCATTTCAAGAGCTCATCAATAATGTACAGCTTTTAATTTGTGGACATCACATAAAGAAACTACAAGCAAATACAATTTACGCTTTTGTACATTTCATCTGAAAATCCCTTGAAGTTACAATCAAAGATGGCTGCCAAGATAAGGGAGCTTGACTAATGTGGAAACTATCTATAAACAAACATTCGTCAATATGCATAATTATGTCATAAATAGTGCTCTGACTGGCTTGATGGTGCGGATACAAATAATTTAAATTCACGTGATATGAGGGTCGTACAGATATATAAGCCATGTACAACATGTACCTAGCAACGCCATGATCAAGTCATCCGCTATTTCGAAAACGTACAAAAACAACAACAACAACAATCAATTGTGTGACTTGAATACACTACTCAATGTCACCTTAAGGTAGACATCATTTGGTTGTGACATTGTTGCGTTGCATATTATAAACTTATTAAATGCATGTATGTCAGTAACATGCTACTGTTCATACGCACCATCGTTTAGCTTCAACCTTTTAGATCAAAATGTGCCGCATGGTTGCTTACTAAACTTAATAACGGTCCAATTGAAGTCTTGGCCTATTACACTTAGTGTGTTGAATTAAAACTCTATACTGCAATGCAGTAAAATGCAGATTGATAAAAAAATCCGATAGAACAATGTATACGCATCAGCTTGACAAAATATCCATTCATAACATGTACATGCATTTGATCGTGAGAAATACTGAGACGCATCAGGAATAGAGAATTGAATGAACACTAAATCTACAGACAAGAGCTTATTTATCATTTGTCTGTGTACGAAACTTTAACCTATGGAGCCTCTTCTGTGCCAAAAGATTTGGATATGTATATTCGACATTGCAAACTTGTAGCTATGTTACTGGTGAATTTTATTTTCCATTTTCTCTTTTACAGCCACTAGTAATCGGGTATTATATGATTATCCGGACAGTAGTACTCAGGAATTACCTGATTATCCAGACACTAGTACTCGGGTATAACGTGATTATCCGGACACTAATACTCAGAAACTACCTGACTATCGAGACACTAGTACTCGGGTATTAACCTGATTATCCAGACACTAGTACATGTACTTGGTTATTACGTGATTATCCAGACACTAGTACTCGGGTATAACGTGATAATCAGGACACTAATACACTTGTACTCGGGTATTAACCTGATTTTCCAGAATTAGTACTGGGTAATAACCTAATTATACAGCCATCAGTACTCGGGCATTGCACTAGTACACAGATGTTACCTGACTATCCAGCCACTAGTACTCAGGTATTAACCTGATAATCCAGACACTAGTATTCAGTTATTTACCTGATTTCCAGGCACTAATACCCGGGTATAGACCTAATTATCCTGACACTAGTACTCGGCTATTTATCCGATTATCAAGACACAAGTACCCGGGTATTAACCTGATTATTCAGATACTTGTACTTGGTTATTAACCCGATTATCCAGACAATAGTACTCGGGAAATAACCTAATTATCCAGACACTAGTAATCAGGTATTACCTAATTATCCAGACACTAGTAATCGGACATAACCTGATTTACCAGATACTAGTACTCGGGTATGAACCTGATTATCCAGATACTAGTAATCGGATATAACCTGATTATCCAGACGCTAGTAATCAGATATAACCTGATTATCCAGATACTAGTACTCGGGTATTAACCTGATTATCCAGACAATAGTAATCGCGTACAAAAATGATTTTCTGGCACTAGTACTCGGGTATTGCCTGATTATCCAGATACTAGTACTCGGGTATTGACCTGATTATTCAGACACTAGTACTCTGGTATTTACCTGATTATCCAGACAATAGTACTCGTGTATTACCTGATTATCCAGATACAAGTTCTCGGATATAACCTGATTAACCATACAATAGTACTTGTGTATTATCTGATTATCCAGACACTAGTACTTGCGTATTACCTGATTATCCAGATACTAGTACTCGGGTATGAACCTGATTATCCAGACAAAAATACTCGTGTATTACCTGATTATCCAGATACTAGTACTCGGGTATTAACCTGATTACCCAGACACTAGTAATCATTTATTGACCTGATTATCCAAACAGTAGTACTCGTGTATTACCTGATTATCCAGATACTAGTACTCGGATATTGCCTGATTATCCAGATACTAGTACTCGGGTATTGACCTGATTATTCAGACACTAGTACTCGGGTATAACCTGATTATCCAGACACTAGTACTCGGGTATTAACCTGATTATCCAGACAATAGTACTTATGTATTACCTGATTATCCAGACACTAGTACTCGGATATAACCTGATTATCCAGACACTAGTACTCGGGTATTACCTGATTATCCAGATACTAGTACTCGGGTATTGACCTGATTATCCAAACAGTAGTACTCGTGTATTACCTGATTATCCAGATACTAGTACTCGGATATTGCCTGATTATCCAGATACTAGTACTCGGGTATTGACCTGATTATTCAGACACTAGTACTCGGGTATAACCTGATTATCCAGACACTAGTACTCGGGTATTAACCTGATTATCCAGACAATAGTACTTATGTATTACCTGATTATCCAGACACTAGTACTCGGATATATCCTGATTATCCAGACACTAGTACTCGGGTATTAACCTCATTATCCAGACAATAGTACTCGTGTATTACCTGATTATCCAGATACTAGTACTCGGGTATTGACCTGATTATCCAAACAGTAGTACTCGAGTATTACCTGATTATCCAGATACTAGTACTCGGGTATTGCCTGATTATCCAGACACTCGTACTCAGGTATTAACCTGATTATCCAGACAAAAGTACTCGTGTATTACCTGATTATCCAGATACTAGTACTCGAGTATTACCTGATTATCCAGACACTAGTTATCAGTTATTGACCTGATTATCCAAACAGCAGTACTCGAGTATTAACCTATTTATCCTGATACTAACACTAGGGTACTGTATACCAATATAGGTAGTGTTGAAGATTGTCTTTACTTAGACTAAAGTATGAATTTTTGCTGAAATTATGCCCATATACTGCATATTCCCCAAAGCAGGGGTAATATATCATTACATGTATTTTATATAGACAAATTGTCGGATACCACCTTTAACATAGGGGTCCTACTGAATACCGAAAGACACTTGTTTACCGAAAGATACCGAAAGAGACTTTGATTACCGAAATACACTTAATAAATTGACATTAAAGCATAATTTGCTGTTTTATTGAGTAAATATGTTGAAATAAAAGAATATGAATTAAATGCCAAAGATTCATTGTAATAGAAATAAGCTTTTGATAGTTATAAGACATTTTACAAATGCAGTGAGAAGTACACAAACATGACAAATACCATTTAATTGGTAACATGACTGTTATTATACTGTGGTTGTTTTAACTAATACAAATGTTTAATGGTTGTTAAAAAGAAAGAAAGTCAAATTTGTGTTCATGTTATTTTTTTTTTTTTGTTTTTTTACTGTTTTCATTAATAGTTAATATGATATGTTTAGTATAGTTAGAACATTGTAAAAAACTTATTGTGTAAAGCAATAAACACAACATGCATAAGCATTATAGTATACATGAAGTACTATTACTTATGCCTTTTTGGGGCAGAAAATAACACACCAAACTTAAACAAGAGGGCCATGATGGCCATTAATCGCTCACCTGATGACACAGGCTTTATGTAGGCTCAAATCTGGCATTAAGTAATTAAGAGTTATTTACTTTAGAAATCTTTGGTGAAGATTGGACCATTAGTGTGGCCACTGGGTTGATAACATTTTCTAGAATTTTACCAAGTAACCTACTGAATCCACATGACTCACTTCAAAACATATGTAAGATTTCATACTGGCAAACATGATGGTCAAGTTTGGTGAAGACTGGGCCATAAATGTGGCCTCTAGTGTTTTCACAAGCTTTTTCTAAAATTTGACCTAGTGACCTACTTTTTGACCCCACGTGACCCAGTTACGAACTTATCCAAGATTTTATGTAGACAAACATTCTGACCAAGTTTGGTGAAGATTGGGCTATAAATGTGGTCTCTAGTGTGTTCACAAGTTTTTCCTAAAATTTGACCTCGTGACCTACTTTTTGACCCCAGGTGACCCAATAATGAACTCATCCGCAGACAAACATTCTGACCAAGTTTGATGAAGATTGGATAAAAATTGTGGCCTCTAGTGTGTTCACAAGGTAAATGTTGACGACGGACGACGAACGACGAACGACGGACGACGAACGACGGACGTCGGACGACGGACGAAGCGGTATCACAAAAGCTCCCCTTGAGCACGTTGTGCTCAGGTGAGCTAAAAAGGCAGTGAAAAGATAGCATGGTTATATGAATACAAATAATAACCACATGATGAGAATCTGATGTTAATGTCGGTGCATATTTAATGCGAGGGCCATTCAACTGATTGTCATATCCGACTGTCAATACAGACATCTAGTTATATTTGTAAAAAAACAACAAAAACAATTATATACAGACATCTAAACATATGTAAACAAATAAGTTTAGTTAAACTGAACCTATAAGCTGATTCTGTATAGAAGGCTCTGTAAAGTGATGTCAAACTCATATATGCAATACACTCATGACAACATGAAAAGAGAACAGGATTGCATTGGACTTTTGTAGGTGCATGTTTAATGCGTGGGCCGTTCAGACTGCTGAGCGTCCTATCCGAATTCCAATACATACATGTAATAAATAGAAATAGTCTAAAAGAATATTATGTTTACTGCATTAAGAAATAAAATTTGATGCTTCAACTGCCCTAAATGATAAAAGAATGTTGACGAGGACTGTAATAACTGACATACATTCCATTATTATTGTAATTATATGAAATGGGTATCACTGTGTTGTTTCAATGGCATTGTCACTGTCCGTACATTTACTTAACAATAAATAAGCACTCTTACTGCAAATACAACAGCACTTCATAAAGAAATAAAACAACCCACACAAGCCCTGAAGTTTTCTCTTCCAATGATGTTTACGTTTTACGCGTATTCAGCCGAAATCGAATAACAATCCTCGTAAGACGTCACCAAGGGGGAGGTAATTGAAAACCGATAATAACTGAAAGGGTCTATTAACCTGATTATCCAGACACTAGTGCTCTAGTATTAATTTCCTTGCGCAATATATAGGTAATATGATTAAAGACAACGCACTCGCATCGGGTTTGCGGTTTGAATCCGGGATCCTACCATCCCGATCCGAAGAAAACAATCCTATGCTTTGCTTAATGTTATATATTGGAATTTCATAATAAAATTTAGCACAAATAACATTTCGTATCTATACATCATATGACAAATGAACCCCGAAATGTTCAGTAAAGTAAGCGTTCATATTATGACGTATTTTGATGTGAATACATATTGTATTATAGTGATATGCCTGTAACTAAATAAACTAAATAGGTAACGGCTATCCCCACTGTGTCCTCTTGAAAGGAGAATGGTGGCACTTTTATGCCTTTTGAAACAATACAAATTAGAATATATGCCTTATTACCACTTTTATTTCTTATTTAAACAGGAAACTGTCTAATGCACATATGCATGAGCACATTTGCATAGTTAAAAAAATATAATATAAACCTTACGTAGCCGGCTGGGTTATTGACACCGGACACTCTCCATATATAATCGACTTGGTCACAGTTGTGCATATGTACATTACACATAGCACCACATGATCCGCACGTCCGTACGTCAGGCGTATATCAATATTGTGTCAAAACTATTATTTACTTATTATGACGGAGGTCAGGGGCGGATCCAGAAAATTTGGGTGGTTGGGGAATCAAGATCCATTCAGACAAAATTTACTCTCAAAGATTAGTCTTTTTAAGCTTACATGTATGTGTTTTCACAAATCTATCCTTGCTTTAACCTGATTGGTGTGTGTGTGTGGGGGGGGGGGGGGGGGGGGGGGCAAACAAACACCCCCGGATTCATCCCTGACGGAGATATACAATATACAATAGACGAATATTATCACATGCGCCGTTCGGATACATACTAGGTTTGTAAGCTAAAAACGCCTGAATAAGTGAAAACGTCACTCTTGTTTCTCCTAACTTTAAATCAACACAAACTTTTAAGGAACGACATGTTCACATACAAAAGAGAGGCAATATTTTGTTACATTTTTCACTATTGTTCGATCAGGTTGCTTTTTGAACAGGAACTATGCAAATAAGTCGAACTAGAACCATCCCGCCTGACTGGAATGAATCAGTATTAACGTACCAGCTGTGTAAGAACAATCTATGACTAATTTCAGTCCATTCCGCTACTTTTCTAAGGTTTAATAAAATTGAAAACCAGCCCAACACAGATATTACGTTTGACACACGCAAAATGTGCACATATGTTAATTACAGTATTAAATCTTGCCGACACGCAAAATTACCTCTAAAAAACTAAACCCATACCGGACCTTGTAGCGCAATCGGTAGATCGACTGCTCCACTTACGGGAGGCCTCGGGTTCGATCCTGGGCCGCGACATACCAAAGTCGTAAAAAAATGGTAGTGGTATAGCTTCCTTGCAAACGCTCCAGCAAAATAGGGTTTGGTCCACGACATATTGGCCCGGTGTCAGGATAATGTGACTGGGTGTGGTATCATGCCATGTGTTCACAGCATGCTATACACAGTGAAGGCAACACTATATCTGCTTTAAGTGGACACCGTCTCCAGATAACTGAAATACTGTTGGTGGGACCATAAACCCATTAAAACAAAACAAACTAAACCCATATTCTGAATACGCTCGATTTCGCCCTCGTGTACCAGACAGGATTTTATCTGATTAAATGCCAGGAACTCGTTACCAACTGACTTCCAAAAGTATTGATCGATAAACATGCGTGAACACAGCCTAAATATGTTAGAAAATACAGAATATCTGCCCTGGCCGCAGTGACGATAATAAGACCATGTGTAATGTGATAAAATAAGCATATAAGTCATTTTTTTAAACACAACCAAAAATACTATGTTATCAAATGCGCGATGTTTTTTGTTGTTGCTGCTATTGTTTTAAATACATCGCACAGACAATAATATGACGAATATTTCGAAATAAAAACAACAACAGTACAATAGACACTGCTACAACATGCATATTTCCATTTTTATGAGAGATAATAACTAATATAAAAATTAAGCTACCTGTGCACGTATATTTGCAGAGAATGTTGTCAATATCGTTACTGATTTATTTTAATATACCTTTTCAGCGCTATATAGAAGCCTATGTGAGACAACTCGGCGACAGATCCCCACAAACATATTTATGTCATAGATTCAAGATAACAAGGGTATTGGTGATGACAAACGAACATTACTTTTATTACTTTAATTCAAGCATTATCAATCAAGGCTAGTGAAAGCCCCACCCACACCTCCCCGATTGATTTTAATTCCAAACACACAACAGACATGTATAAAATTTACATACCAGTAAAGACTGCGCTTAGAATGGCAAAGCATGCTGGTGTATATCCTATGACTAAGATTGCGACTTGAAACACTTGGAAACGTCCAAACGGCTTCAACCTTCTCCATAATTCGTCCACCTCACCGACATCTTTTAGTTCCCTCATGTTGTCGGGTCACACTCAGGTCACTGACTGACTGTTTAATTGAGTAGCAAAACAGGCTCACACGGAGATTCTCCCAGTGGAAAGTATAGGAACTATAGACCTCGCCAGAACAGTGCTCCCTGCTCACGAAAAGCCTAGCCTATCAAGTGTGTACCGCCGTACACAAACAAGATCCATACACAAACAGAAGCCCGGCTATTCGTAGACCATTTACCATTATTATGAGCGAGGTTAGCTTTACATAGAACGTGATTAAGGCATTTTCCTGCTAGAAGCCTGCTTTGGACAGTTCCATGTCTCCGACAGCCATCGGGAAACTGTTATTGCGTACTTAGACTGAAACTTATCTTAAAGAACAGCGCGGTGTACATGCATAATTGAAGACTGAGATTTTGCAACAGTTGATTATTGATAGAAATATAGAGTGTAAGAATATCGATTGCATTGTTCAGAGGTCCCTAATGTATTTTGTATGCAAAATACATTGATAATAAAATAAATCAAACGATTGTTCACAGGTGTTAATGATAAGTTGCCGAGGCATTTATTGTATATATTGTACATATGTTGATAGTTTATTATATTACTAGTTGTTTGTTTGTACATAAGTTCCCTTTATCAGCTTTAACTCCCGATATAGGTGCGTACTGTTAGTTGTCTCACGTTGATGGGATATTTCTATTTACACTGTTTGTTTCAAGGTTAGCATGTCGAGGGTAAAATATAATACACACAACCCCAAGGTATTTTATAACATGATTAAAAGTTGTGCATCGAATTTGAGTTCCGTGGAATTCAATACGTGAAAAGTAGTAATGGATGCATGAACTCGTTACTACTAATATAAGTATTGACTATTAAGTTCAACTTTACATCCTTCACTGGTTAAAACTACATAGCCTTAAAATAAAAACACCCTGTGTAAAAATTAATTTTAATAAAACAAATTATTTACTGTTTCCACATGCAAACATTCAATAAGTTTAGTCGTAATAACTGTATTATAATATATATAAATATGATGAACATCTGCATTCTCCCTTTAAAATCGTGAGCCAGTTATAATAAGTGCCGACAACTACTTGGCGACATAGTCTTAAAAGGAAATCTTTGGAGCATAGCGTTTGGGTTTAAGTGGGCGGTGTGGTTGTACTGCGTTATAGCTGTCATTCAGGAAATTCGGACTGGGTTTCGCAAAATAAAATACGAGAAGTCTAACTCGGGGACAAAAGGAAAGAGAGATAAATGAGCTATGAATAAGCCATAGTATTTTACGACCTGTATTTATTTGGTACAATTACAATAAGCTAAACCACGGTCGCGGCCATGGTAGAAGACATTGTGTCTGTCGAACAGAAATAGTGACACCTGTATTTTGCCTCCTTTGTTCCCCAGTTCTAATCGCTACAGTTACTTCAAAGCGCTGCAAGCAATGTGGTAGCCACTGCTGCGAAATAAAGTAGGCTTAACTTGTGACCATCAAAACCAACTGCGATAAAAGGCGCACATTATTTTGATAAAACAACTTTTAAAAAAATCCGCTGCTGTTTGGAGGTTTAACATTTAACCTGTAAGTGAGTAAAGGTGTGCGAACTATGCTCAATTTAAAAAAAAGTATGTGCTTAATCGATTGAACAACCCATTGGAAAACATCAAAGTCTTCAAGAACTACACACTACTATTTTTATTCATTGCAAAGTGTGCACAGCAAAAGAATGAAAAGTTATGCGAAATTAACAGACTTCCGATGACTGGGCATTACTTGTAATGCATGTGTACCCTACACATGCATTACAAGCCGATTAAACGTGGGAAAATCAGAGAAAACATATATATCACGTTGTAAAATTACCATATCTGGTTACTGAACTGGCTTACATTGCACATGTACATTGTAATTATATCATTAATGAAAGGCCGATTTGTAACTGACTGCTTAGCCTTTCACCGCATGGGTTCGAGTCCCGTTAAGGGCTCAGGACTTAATGTGGGAAGATCTTCCAGCTGACTTGCGATGCGCCGGTGGTTCTATAATGAAAAATAAATAATATAATAATGAACAAAAGAAGAAAATAAAAAGTGAAAGCGTTTTTGGGAAAATAGCCAAATGTTGAGATAATAAAAGTGTAGATAATCTGTCGTATATTTTTGTGTACGATAACTGTCCCTTGTAAAAATACACAAATGCGCTGTCATTGTTGTGGACATTAGTGACGCAGAGTAACTTATACAGAATTGCGGTGAATTCGTATTACGTTGTTGTTGTTTTTTCTCATCGCGTTTGTCATAAATAATCCGTCTTATTTTTTTCTATTTAGTTCTTTACTCATTCTTAGAGCTTTAATCATTATCATATCTTAGCAAACGTTCTTATCTATATTAACTATTCCTTTCACATATATTTTTAATCACTTCTTTTTACTACAACCTGGATATATAAAAAGACCATAGCTTTCTTTTCTCTTGCACGCGTGTGAAATTTTTCAGGGGGCGGGGGGGGGGGGGGGGTCGGGAGGGGGGCTGAGCGTGCTTTTTCCTTCCTTATGATGTATTATGTTTTTGTCACTGTGTATTCTGTGTAAGCTGTTTCCACCACTCGTATCACTCTTCGCTAGATGACGTATTTCTGCGCGTTCTAGAGGGTGGTTCATTTATTAATACGATGATCATTTATTGCTGCATTTTATAATGACATTTGCATCTTGTTTGAACAGGCTTGTAATAATGTAAACATTTCATGATTCTGTGAGTTCAACCGTGTAGCTATGCCTTTCGTTTCACAATCTCTAATGGAAATATGACGAACTATTTTTTGTAGCGCTAGATAAGTAAAAAATAGTTTTACTTTTAATCTTGTTTTATTCACTTTTAGCATATTCTTATTTTTCTCGACCCAAAATCTTATATTGTGTGCTGTTTTCCAAGCATTTGATAATCGTGTCTGGCAAAATGGCCGTACATTTAAACTTTTTCACGGACACTGATAAACAAGCGACTTTCAACGCCCTTATCTTGATTTTCATTACCAAAGAGTTGCTTGAACAACTCTGACTGGTTTTTTGTTTGTTATTTTGCAGGAATTCGTCAATGGTATATTCTTGGACCCTTGTAATTTACTCAAAAACGACTTAACACGCTATCATGGTTCAATAAATGTTAGCCATACCGTTAACGAAAGTTGGCGCATTGGTCGTCGCAAATCATTAAAGTATGTCCATAACCGGAAGAGGCTTTACCATTTCCATGTAAGTTACACTCGCTTACTACTTGAGACAGAATTTAAGCATGTTGGACAATTGCACACATGGACTTAAAGTCAATACGGAGGAAGTGCAAGTGGAAATATGGGAATGATAACTGGCGCCACAAAATTGCAACCAATATAAAACTTTACACTGGCAGCAATTTCAAGTAAGGAGAATGAAATACAAACTTTCAATGATGAATATAATGAAGCATAATTTGGTTCCTTATTAATTATGTCATAATTATAATCTGACTGAGTATCCCCTACGAACACGTTGCTTAGTAAGGCATTTATTTCTGTCCCATTTCAGCAACACACAAAAACGACGTTTCAGTCATGAGAGCTTGTCAGGTCTGTTCACAAACAAAAGCTTGTTATATGGGGGAACATTTACATTCCGAAAAGAATTAGCAAGTAATCTTTGCTATACATCAATTGATAGCATACCCACATTTTAGAGTGAACTTTAAATATGACAGGGTCAATAACTAGTCTTTCTTTCATTGCTGATCTTTATCTTGCTTTTATAATCCATATTACTCGTCACCTTCAGAGGCGGATCTAGAAAAGTTTGGTAAGGTATGGGCGTGGTGGTGGTTTGGGGTGGTCTATGAATCAAAATCCATTGAAAAAAAGATTCGCAGTAAATACAAGCTATATATGTATGCAAAGTAAGGGACCCTAACTTCGACCTAAGCAGTCAACAGACAAAATTTACTTTAAAAGCTTAGTATTTTTAAGCCTACATGTATGTGTTTTTACAACTCTACCTTTTTATCTGGTCATGTGTGTGTGTGTGGGGGGGGGGGGGGGGGGGCAACCCCCGTTTATCCTTGATAATCTTATAACCTTCTTTATTTCCTCTATTTGAAATAATTACTATTGCCAAAGATGGTTTACTACTCAGATTCATTATTTGACCTAATTCTGTTACATTTCTTTAAGTAAGAATTGCTCAACTCAAGTATTGGTCTTCAGTTAGCTATATCTTTGAAGTATATTAAGCAACATGTCTCAAATTATGCATAGCCCTTTATATTTTAACCTTTGGCCTTTTAATCCTTTTAAAACTACAATGTTAAGCTTCATTGAGCTGGTATGAAAATTGTAACTTGAAGCCCTGACTTAGGCTTGACAATGGTTTGTGGCTGTGGTGCTGCATAAAAAGATTAATACTAGACGCACACCTATGCTTGCACAGTTATCATGACTTTTTACCTTAATATAACCCTATATTCGGTTACACATGTCTAGAAAATTAATCAACGAAAGAAGTATATATTCAGATACACGGTACATGTACGCTATATTCCAAATAGCCTGCGGTATGGAACTGGTTTTACGAGACCTTATGTATGTGATCTTTCTAAACTCAAACAGGTGGATGTCGCTATAATGGCCGTAATTCGTTGATGATATGTTATTTTAAAACAAAACAAGAACAAGTTCAGACTATGTAAACTGTAAAAAATGACAAAAAATCCCTTGAAAATCCCTTTATTCAAATGCTTCTTTTTTATTATTGTTTTTTTATTTAAGTTTTTAATTTGGATTAAAATATATGATTGGTGAATGATAATGATAATGGTGATTACGATGGTGATGATGATGATGAGGAGGAGGAGGACGAGGAGGATTCTACTCACCAGTAAAAACGGCACTCAAGATAGCGAAACATGCCGGTATGGAATGCATGACGATAAATACCAACTGAAACAGCTGAAATCGCCCGAACGGCTTTAGAATACGCCAGACCTCGTCCAATTCCTGGATATTTTCCAGCATGTTGTTGTTTGCACGCACGATATAAATCCAAAAAATAAGTTACTGTAATTCGTTAAAGTCGGCGAAAGCAGTCTTAAAACATAATTACCCTTCACTTGCAAGTGTAATCTACACACGCTCTGTAGTAGTAACCTACAGATCGGAATAATCGTCCAGCTATTAATTGATCTGTGTGTTAGTTTAACCGAGCGGGAATGGGAGAGTTCTGTTTTTCTCTTGGCTGATTATTGCTAAGTTGGATCACTGAGCTTTGGTGACTGAATATAATGGCAGCTAACACAATCGATCGGCCATTATCATTTGCCACATGTATCACATTTATGACACATTGGCTGGCCAGCTACAGATCACGCCGAACAATTGTGTTAATGTCCCCCGATCACTGCGGCTTGTTCTAACTCAGAACCCCGCGGAATTTCTACCCCGACAGCGATGATTTTTCGCTTGTCGCCGCGTCGCCGGTAAGTTTCCGCTGAGTTCGCGAATTTCACAATGTACCAGGCATGTTTTAGCAAACCCTGTTTTAAACCGTATATAAAATGAGCGCTGCTTTATGGTTTGATGTTAAAATACATATACACTATTCACTAGAACATTTGTTCTGACTTCGCTCTGTTTTAAATGAATGTTCAATATATTTAAATATTTATTTTGCTGTATAATTTAATTCATAATAAATCCATAAGTTAGCTGTGACCTCTGTAGAAACATTTGAACGGCAAAAATAAATAGCCCTTTTATTGTAACAATGCATAATTTTAAGTAAATTACGAACAATGCCAGTAATCTTCTTCATGCAAGCATTTTGATGAAGCATAGACACTAAAATATGAACACGTAATTCCAGATTTCTTACACTATCGATTAATTTTGTATGCGTTTTTATTTTTAGTTTTCTTGTCTTTAAATTGCCTGCATATTTCAAAGGATATTCCTGAGAACAGTATTATTTTTGACAAAGGAGTTAATTAAAGATACCATACATGCAACGGTATTTCGCAGCTGGCTTAAGAAACATATTTTCAATGTTGATTAGACGCACGTACATCGTCAAAATTTGACACCTCCCAAAGATTTCAGGCGTTCACAGATAAATTGTATGCATTCTGGACACTCATGTTCATTCGTTTCTAGTTTTTTGTAGTTAAGCTAGTTATGGGCAACATTTCGAATAATATTACATTAGAAATATAACATTGCACAACAGGGAAGTTCCCGGAATTGTTAAAAATAATTGGGGAAAAAAATAAGAAAAAAATGAAGCCTGTTAAAGTCACTAATATGCATTTCGAAAGGCTAGATGTGTTCCATGTGACTAGTTTTTAAATAACCTAACTTCTCACGGCGTAATGTAACTTAAGAAGTTTGAATTACATCAAACTTATTTAGCTGAAGCCTTTTTTGTTTGTTTTTGCTTAAATGCATTTTGCGTGTGTAATTGTGTTTGCGTGAATGCAAATGTGGCAGCATCTATTTTGTTATCTGTTAATATAAATTTTGTATCATGACGAATATGAACGCTTAATATTATTATCAGACAACAGATTTTGCAATTGGTGGTCGTCAAATTAAAAAAAAACTTATTAGAAATAATTTGTAAATTAGAAAACGTAAGTTTTTCGTAAATTTTTCTTAAACTAATCGTACATTTAAAATTTAAAACTTAAAAAGGGTTATTTATAGTGGTAACATTATTTATAGTGGTAACAATAAACGGAGTAGATATATTAAGACTGAACAAAGCAAATTAAAATTGGAAAATTCTTTCAATGACGTGCATAATTTAATAATTTTCAGAATAGCAAATTCTTGTATTTGTCACGGTACCGAATGAAACAACAACAACAAACAAAACAAACAGGCCCCGCTGTGACCGTCACGAGAAAATCGCCGGCGGATAGCGGCAGAAAAACCACCACGTTTTCTGCACTCCCTTTTAAATCTGTCCGCAGTGGTCCAGCGGAAAAGGCAAATTTTGCTAGGCCCGATCTGTAACATATGGCTGACGTTCAGTTCCCATCTGTTTAGCAACCCACACAAACAGGACCTGTACTTAATGTTCACCGTCATTGCCAACTCCTATTTGCATATATTTGATCCCATCTTGACACGCTTTCATTCTGCTTATCAGCATCTATTGAATGCCGTCTGTAGGCTTTATGTTTTTGAAAAGCATCGTTGCATTATCTTTCCTTCATTAAGTTTGAATTATAATACTTAATATTAATACACACACCTCTGTTGGTTAAACTTTTGCCCCCAAAATTTTAAAAGATATCTTTAACTTTAAAGTTTTTGCATGAAACAACTTGTGTACAGATGATGTCTGGCTTCAGAGGATACAATTAAATTTAAAAAAAAATTAAACGGTTTCCACGTTTCTGAATAGCATAAAGGTTTGTTTTCTCAT
Organism: Sinonovacula constricta; assembly: GCA_007844125.1. NCBI lineage: Eukaryota > Metazoa > Mollusca > Bivalvia > Cardiida > Solecurtidae > Sinonovacula > Sinonovacula constricta. Next base: position 39,338,132 of record CM017559.1, on the reverse strand, counting down.
AAGTGACAAGAAAAGCATTGATTCCAAGCGGGTATCAAACAATTTTCAAACAATTATTTGTTACAATATTATTTTGGCGCACAACGAACAGCAACAGCGAATGGGAGCTGGAATTATTTTCGAACTATTCGCCTTGCCTAAACCGCACTGCAGATGTCTTAAGGTAATAACAGATTTTACTAAAGTTAAATACTCCATTTAAGGACTATACATGTATATCGCTGAAGCAACAATGATCTACGGCAGGTGACATTAAAGAATGCTTGTCTGTCTTTTATGGTGAACAGGAATGGTTGTAACTTAAAGGGCTAAATGCGGGACAAGGATAAAAATCGAACTGTTCAAAGTTTACAACATCTACAGAAACTGTACATTTGATAATATAGCGCCCAAAGTACATACTACTACTACTACTACTACTACTACTACTACTACTACTACTACTACTACTTCTACTACTACTACTACTACTACTACTACTACTACTACTACTACTACAACTACTACTACTACTATAACTACTACTACTACTTGTATAACTACTACTTCTGTATTCTTTAGAAGTTGTAAGACAAAGGTATTAATTTATGACAGAGTCAATATTATCAGATTTATAACAGTAACAATATATGTACTGAGCAAAGTAAAATCTTGCACAAAATTGCATTGTGGGATTTGTATTCATTCAAGTACATATATTATTGGTTGTGACGAACCTTAACCCACCTGCAAGCCCATGGTACGAAGTCTACTAATCAGTAAGTAAATTTCGTGATGCTACTTTAAAATGGAACGAAACGTCCGACTTGTGCTCTAACGTCGCACGTCTTGAAGGTTTTCTCAAAGACAACCAGTGATAAAAGACCACATCAAAGTGGAACAACAAATAATAAGCACTGGTATCAGTAGTTAATGAACTTATTGACGCGTGATTTATTTTAATAAAGACGTCATGTTTAGGGGGGCGGGGGGGGGGGATATTTACCTTATGATACTTATAAAGTTCCAAAGTAATTTGTTCAAGTATAGTATGTGTATATTTTGTACAAATTTAGTCCTGAATTGATGACATGTTACCGTTATCCGGTTATAGAAGTTGGTTTATGCTTTACACGTAGGACATAACCCTCCCTATATTTATTTTCATTCTTAACAAAGGAAAACACCAGTATCTATGTAGTCTTGCATTTTTACTGTTGATTTTGTTTCATTATTATTATTATTATTATTATTATTATTATTATTATTATTATTATTATTATTATTTCTGCGCATGTCCCATTAACCACACGTGCCCCTCAGTCTCTCCTCCACAATGAATGACCTATTTGGGCGAAGAGTTTCGTATGATGCGTTTTTCCGAGTAAACCTCCCATTGTTCTAAGATTTTAAACGATATTTACATAGACAGTAGTAAATAAATTTAAAATAGCCATATTTTATGAGCTGTGTGCGTGGGCTGACATGCCATACACAAAACAAAGCACATTTATTGTCCCTTTCTGCATTATCAGCAGAGACTATAAAATTGGAGGCTTAAGCATTTAAATCGTTTAAAAACAGGTGCACATGATGAATATCATAGTCTATGGTGGGGATATACGAATTGATAAACCGCCCGCATTGGTCAAGAATATACTTACATTTCAAGTTGATATGGCATTTATGATTCTCTCATATTGTATAACTTTAAGTTGAATGTTGCTTTGAGAGTTGCACGGAATGCTTACAAGGGTCAGTGGTGTATTTTATACAAGATCATAATTAAGGGCTCAAATAAGGCTGAATTTCGCTTGGACTCAGGATTTCTGCGTTTCTTTTTTTCAACAGGATACTGCCCAGATATGTAATCAAAGAATTCGAATTTTAAAAGACAGCACTGATGAAGTGTCTTACATAAGCTTTTTTTATGGCTAAGATTACATGTTGTCACTTGCTATTATAGTGACCTAATATAAATAATCAAAGCGCCGAAAAGCGTGATGGGTGTAAGTTTTACCTTGTGAGCCATTGAATGTACGCAAATAATGATCACTTTAAATAATTCCATGGTAAAGAGATAGCACAACGCTTAGTAAAGCAAGTAAGTCTTCGGCTTCAAAACAACCCCTTCTTCTAAATACAGAATATACATTGGGATAAGCTGTAACAAAGTCACTTACATCCGATTGTAGAAACTACAATAGCAAACATAAAAACTTTTCGTGTGATTGGTTTTAATAAAAAAAGGTCTAAAATAGTGCTGTCATTGATACGCCAAAAAGAGTATTCATGATATCGATACATCGAAAGAAAAATGTCGTAGATATGTCAATATATCGACATATCGAAGGGAATTTGGAGAAATTGTAATTCTTTTTTAATTACTGCCTAGTATGCATATTCTGGGTATACTTATGCAGAGTGTTCTTCTTAAATATATTTTCCACTTACATTCTTGTACTCTAAGCTTGATATTTAACAGTTATTTTCAAATAAAATATTGAAAAATAGTTTTTTGTTTATAGCTTAAGTTTTAACCATTTAATTAAATAAACATAAAGTGTTCCTCATTTTACTAGTTTCACAAGTTATTTCAGTCAGATTAACAAATGTAATGACATAAACAAACTACAGAGAGTAATAAAACATTTTCATAACCTTCAGAAGTGAAAACTCCCCAGTCAGGTACATCAAGTCATAAACTTATACGATGGTGTTTCAATGTAAAGACATTCACATTGTCATTGGTTTTTGAAGCATAGTATAATACTATTTAAAAGCATTTTCCCATTATGTACAACACTTCTTAAGCACAAGTCATAAACAATCTTCACCCAGTTATAACTTATAAGGCATTGAGTTGACGGTAGTTGTGGTATAAGAACACCAGCATGTCTGCGTTTCTGTCGTGAACGATGATCGTTTTTTGAAAATTATGTTTTCTGCTGTAGAGAACACACGTTCTGAAGACACACTAGTTGCAGGTACTTGAAGAAAGTGGGTGGCCATTTTAGAAAGTCTAGGGAACTCTTTTTCATGCCCGTCCCACCATTCAAGTGGATACAAAATCTTCAATTTTTAACAGAATAAACGATTATTTTGTTGAGTTCTTTCACAAATTAGCAAATTCTTCAATGATATGTTAAGCACTGAAATGATTTTTTTCACAAATCGTCGAATTTCTGATCGTTGTCAATGGTATTACGTTTACAAAAGTTCCTCCCCTTTCATACTACATTCTGTAGATTTCCGGTTAATGAAAAATGTTGATTTTAACAATTTTTTTAAACTTTTTCTTTCTAATTCTTTTCCAACGATATATCGATATTTTGAAATGCGTATCGAAATAACTATATTTAAAAATGTGTATCGATAAATCAATATCGGCCGAATCGATGATGACCTTAGTCTGAAATGACTGCTCATAAGCGCCACCGTCCAAAATTTACTGAGTTAAAAAAAACTCACAGCTATTAACAATCGCTTCGATTTATTTCGACATTACAGAGCCCTGCGATCTGAACCTAAATCGTCCATAAATCTGCATTTCATGTTTATCTGAATTATACAATATTGCCACTTCAATATCTTGTTAATACAGATGACAAAATTCATGTTTACATTTAAAGCATGCCTGGACACAACGCTCTAGTCTCTAGTGTGACAAAATATAACAAGAAAAGCATTAATGCAAAGCATCAAAGGGCGACGCAACTAAGAAAATTAATATTTATTAGAAATTAAGAGATGACTGATTTAAAGTATTAAGTAAACATTAAAATCACCGGAATTCATTAAATGCGTCAGCAGAGAGCCTTTGCCAAGGAATTTATGCATTTGGCGACCATCGAAATTCCCTATTAGAAGGATATGTTGTACATGTATTTGGATAATCCATTATGCACTATGGACGATTATATGGAAGTTACTTGCAGAAATGCCCGACCCTAATGGTCAACATTTCATCGACCTGGATGACCAGGTCCCTCCGCTGGTGAAATTTCCAGCTGACCCGTGGGTTGAGATTTTGAATGACGCCAAAGATGCGTTTGAAGTAGATGGTGCCGCCGTGGTCTTCTCCACATGGAGGGTGGAGACAGAGGACCGCCTTGATATTGGTGACAATGAAACCGCCGAAGGAATATACGTTAGAGCCGGTCGACTGGTCCTAGACGCTCGCATGACAGACGCAAGAGCAACACAGCTTCTCACATCTCTTCCAGAGGGCAGTTCCCTCCTGCAAATCAAGCTTTTGAGTGAAAGAGCTGAGGATGACTGGGCAGCCGAAGACAAATTCAAACCAGTCCGTGCAGAGAGGAAAAAGGGGCAGGTGGTCGTTGAGCTTTCCCTAGACTCAAAGCCGGCCGCCCTTGTCGGGGTTGACAGTGTGTTTTATCAGAATGCCTATCTAGTCACCGCGGTGGTGTATGGACTCTACACCCTCAGAGACCCTGACCCCGACAACTTAGCCCCACTAAAGGACGGTAACATAACTGCGTTGCTCAGCGTGTAGTAGAGCACTTTGAAGGTGTGTTGAGAGGTCAGGGACTAACACCCGCAAGGCGCCTGAAAATACAGAACTGGAAAGAGCGGGTCCATGAAACAGGTGCTACAGTGGAAGATTTTGGCAGAATTGGGAAAGATCCTCAAAAGGGCGATTGTCCTTCTTGACATTGCTGGGGAGGACATCTGTAACAGTGGCAAGTACCAGCAATGTCTATGGCGGGTGGTAGAAATCCTCTGCCATAACGGCCACACCTGGTCCCAAGACCTCCACTACCCGGCTGCAAGAGAGGTCCATACATAGGAGGGCGACGTCTGGGTAACCATTCGACAAGCAACCAAGGGTGAGCCAATAGCTGTCTGGCTGCTCAGAAGACAAAACAGGCAGCTCAGCGTCAGCCAGTTTATGCTCCCGGATAGCCTTTGACGAGAACCATGCAGCCAGCATCAAGGCGAAATAGCGCAACGACTGGAAACCAACCCCAGCCAGCCTCCTCCCGGACATCGTGAAGACTTGCGTGGAGCACTGCCATGGTGAGCTTTGAAACTCGATGGGCTATGACACGGCGGAAGTTCTATTGACATTAAGAGCTGCTACTCCGCAATCTTCAAGGAGCCTTTTTTCTAAAGGTTCGGGCATCCGGGCCACAGCATGGCCCGTGTGACCATCAATGGCAATGTCCCGGAAGACATTGGTACAGGCTTCGCCGAGGTCAAGTAGTGGAAGTTTACGCCAAAAGTTCACCCTGTTATCCCTGCTTGGTTTTTGGAAGCATTTCACGAAGAACGGTTGGGCCCCGACGTCCCTGTTGACCTACCTTGTGGAAAGTGGCTATCATCGAATTCGAGAAGCAAACGGAGGTTGGCTTCCAGAACACCGAAACCAGGGTTGTAGCGTTATCGGGAAATTTACCCAGGGCAGCCAGGCCAGGGGAAAAAGGCTGACCAGGAGGCTCGCAATAGACCCGGGAGAGCTCGACTTCCTAGTCAGCGATACCCGCCAAAGCGGCACACTGGTCGGGGCCCCAGAAAGGTGCCTGTTGGGCCACGTCCTACTGCGTCAGCACCCAGCCGCAGTACGACCACCTAAGGTCCAGCATGCTGGACCATGCTCACATCAACCTCCTGGAGATGCTTCGCCGGTTCACGCCTGACGAGGCTGTCCAAGTGGCAACCAATTCCATCTACGTGAAGAAAGAAGCCCTGCACAGCTGCAAGGGGTCAGGGCGTTTGTTGCTCCCAAGAAATGCAACTGCAGGGAGGACCGATGCCTAGGTTGCCTGTTCGAAATAGAAACCCTGCCCCCCGTTGCTCCAGCTCAGTGGAGAGACAAGGGCGAGCAACTGTACATGCCAATAGAGCACAGCACGCTGCATACACCCCAAAGTCCGAATATATTGTACAAGCTAAAGACCTGTCACCATCCACCGCACCAAGTCATAATGATCCACTGTCAAGGTAAAAGTTAAGCTACCTCAACGGCGGTGGATGCTAAGGTAAAACCACTCGAGACATCAAGATCTTCTGAGCCAGAGAACCCTTGGTCTTCTCTCTGACCCATCGTCTTGCCAAGGAGATGCGGTCCCCGGGCTGTAAAGGCCCAAACCTATCACAACTTCTTACGCTGGAGCGGACAAACGGAGTGGAACCCAGATAGGATGGAATAGGAGTTCTTCCCGAGGGTGAGCATCTTGACGGAGGTCTGTACCTAACCTCAAGACCTTTCTCGACTGGCTTGATCAAAAAGGCGTCCAGGTTGTCTGCTGCGGCAATCTGGGGGCCACCGCTACCAATTGCGGGAGCGATGTCGCACAACTGGCTGCGGCAGAAGGCGGACCACTATGAGGAGGGCGAGGTTGACCACAGAGCGAAGGACCTCAAGCCCGACAGAGACTAGTGCCAAGAGATGCAAAGAGTGCTTCCCGGCTGCCTTGGATGGGATCGGTTTTTGGATGCCTAGAAGCGACCTCATACTAAGTAGCTTTGAGACAAAAAGTGCGTGACCAAGCAGAGGAGCTTCTATTTCAAAGGCACAAGGAGCGCTTTCGGGGCACCTTTGTACCACTTCTCTACCACCTAAAAGGCAGTCGCCGAGGAGGTCAAGCACAATTTGCGTTTTCCCGCAGCCAGTCATGCCGCAAATTATTGTCGAGTGGGGTACTTCAGTAAATAGCCGAGACAAATTGTACATTCTCGATGTTCAGCTGCGCGTCCATAATGATGTTCAATTCTTTCCGAGCTTCCGCTTCCTTGGCGACCTGAATTGTGATCCCCTCACTGCCATTTTAGACCCGGTGGCCATGCAAGCCGTGGTCATTGGTGAACCTCAAGTTCAGCAAGAAAGTGAATTCATCTGTTAAGTACTTACCTAGGTCGCAAGCATAGAGCCTGAGGTCCTTAGCCATCATGGCCACTTCGGGGTGCCATTTTATTCCACCCGGCATAAGTTTTCTGACCTCGTCCGATGCCTGGTAAGGGCGTATGCCTTGAGCGTAGAGCTGGTTTGGGATGCCCTCGACAGTGACCTCCACTGTCGTGATCTTGGGGTTATAGAAGCCTTCGCTCTGGCTTTCAAAGGGCTGAGTCGGTTCCTCGAAGAGCATTAAGACCCCCTTCATCGATCGAGCTGGGACGTTCAGGTTGATGTTCCACAGCATGTCAGACTTGTCCGCCACTATCCTGCGGTGCCGGAGGACCTGGTCGGAGAGGGTCGTCATCTTCCCTGCATACTGGTTGATTGGGAGGTCGGCTGAAGCCTTTGTTATTTTGTTGTGGTTGCCCGCTATGCCGGGATTGATGTTTAGGAGCATGTCGCTCGGAGACATGTAAAATTCTTTTCCGAAGACTACGTTGAGTTCTCCCTATATACTGCACTTTGGTAACAGGCGATAGCGGCCTGGATTTCGACCGGAGAGTTGGTCCCATCCTCCACTGGGTCTAGGAACTACTTTTGCGCCTCGAAGCTGCCTGCGATCCAGGACTTAAGTTGGACCTGGGCCCCGAACAGAGCACACATGTAGGTCCGGATCGAGTCGTTGATTCGCTCCATGCCGGCCTGAGTGAAGCCTTTCGAGACGTCTAGCAAGAACGTGCTCGAAGAGCCATCAATGGGATCTTGCTCAATAAACTCAATGTGGGCGGAAGTCTGTCTGTGTCCATGAAATGTGCCCTCTAGTGTAAACGTCCCCCAGGCCGACGTTGTTAGGTTCTCTTTTTGGCGCCACTCTGTCTAGGGGTTGACCCTGAATTCCTTGCAAAGCCGTTCATACGCTCACCTGTCATAAGTGTTGTTTATGGGATCCCAGGGCGAATTCTGGGGGAGGGCGCATGTTATTTCCGTAAGAATGCGACTGATGGTGTAGTAGACATGGAAGAGGTAGACAGACTGAATGAAGGAGGGTTGAACGCCCCTCTGGTCTATTCAGGTGTCGTTGATTAAGACCCGCAGCGTGCCGTTGCGCACCACAAGGCCAAGTTCAGCTGTTAGTCTAATCTTGAACTGTGGCCTCTGTTATGATCTTGGGCAGTCAGTAGTGTTGCCAGATTTCGGGCAGGCTGGCAGAGACGAGCTAAATGGGGCTTGCCGTGATCTTTAGGATGGACAAGTTTCTGGCGTTAAGGTTCCATGAATACCGGCCTTATACTTTACGCAGCTTTTGAAGGCAAATGCCTCCATGAAGATGGTCTATCATGTGTAAGATGTTTCAAACGATCACTGATATCACTACAGGCCCGACCTATCTTCAACAGCTCATCAACAACAGAACAGGAGTTTAAAGATCGGTCTGCGGTCGATCGTGGACACGGATGGCTGGTACAACAGTATGTATGACCTCATCCAAGGTTAGAATCATGGTGCGCCCGGGTCTTTGGACCTATCAGCAGCTGCAAATTTACCTCAGAGCCAATGCCTCGCTCCGTGGCGTAACCCTAAGGCTGGTGAAACTACCGGATTACTCGATCTCGATGTTCATTTTTCGCTAGGGTCCGTTCGAATTTCAGAAGTGTCGCTAAAGCTTCTAGGCGTCGAACAGACCCGTCGTCTCTTCCAACTAGGGCGAAGTGGCCAAGGGGACCGTCCTGTAAATTTCAGCCCTCCAGGTTGTTGTTTATCCACCTAGAAGAGGCGAACACCGCTGAGAACGCCTTCAGGGGGGATCGAGGGGGGATCGGATAATGAACCACAGCGACGTCGAAGTAATTACGCGGTTTCTGCGATAATAGTCCAAGAAGGGTGGAAGCACTTAAAGGAAGAAGTCCTTCGGAAAAACGGTTGCACAGCTATGGAAGGTCACCTTAATCTTAACAATCAGCGGATAGAGAAGTTGGATCTTTCAGTTCATTGAAATGGTGTGCAAACAAAAAAATACGTTGACGGGTTAATTCCCACGCCAATAATAACCATCATGGCGGAAGATCATGACCCCCGTCGCCACACTTATTCTGCTGACCTATATAATGCGTCAGCTTGAGTGGTCTACCGAAGAAACTGCAAAATGTTATTTCGACTGAGAGAATAAGAAAGCAGAGGACTGATTCCCACGAGACTGACTATATTTTCGGGTTGCGGGAGGGAGGTGGGGCTTGGCCCAATCGCATAGCAAGGTGGGGCAGAATGCCTGCCAGAGAGCTAGATCGGGTAAGGAGACCTCCCAGGGCCCCAACCGGTTGGTATGCTGGCCCAGCTTGGCCCATATTTAGTAGGGGGCACCTGTGGCCGATGAATTCCCATCACAGCATGAGTTTGAGTTTTGGTCAGGGCGTAAACTTTAAAATGTGAAATGTTGTTCCATCTGACCTACGGTACGCCGGTAGTTCTACCCACAGACATATATAAAAAATTAGCTGGACGTTGTTATAATGACCATGATAGTGTCTTTCTAAGAATAAAACAAAATAAACTACATTTATTTTTATCTAGGTGTTATTTTATTTACCTAAAATTGCTAAATATTATAAATGTCTAGGTAAAATTTGTTAAAGCAACCACTGTCAATACCTTAAGCCTAAAATGGATCACAATTAGTAACATGTAGGTATTATTCGTTGGAGCAACCTCCGTTCACACCTTCAGCCTTACAAGGCTTATATTTGTTAGTTTTTAGGTAATATTTACTGGAGCAAGTGCAATAGCCACTTATACATCTAGCCTACCAAGTCACATATTTGGTAATATCTGGGTATAATTTGTTGGTATTATATGTTAGAGCAAGCTGCGTCCATACCTTAACTCTGCCACATAATTGGCAGTACCTACTAGGTATAATTTATTGGAGAAACCTATGTCTATACCATAACCCTATAATGACACATATCGGGTCATATCTAGGTATAATATGTTAGAGCAACCTCCGTCCATACCTTAGCCTAATATAAGAAATATTGGGCAGTATCTAGGTATAATTTGTAACAGCAAACTCTGTAAATATATTTACTAAAAAAATGACACTTAAGGTGACGTGTGGTGATATCTAGGTATTACCGTACTTCTTATTGCAGCCTGCATCCATACCTAAAGAAATATTGAATAATATTTAGTGTTATTGGTTAGAGCAACCTCCATCCATACATATACCCTCAACTGAAACATATTGGGTAATATCTAGGTGAAATGTCTTAAAGCAACCTCCGTCCATACCTTTACCCTAAAATGACAAATATTAGATAATATCTAGGTGCAATTTGTTAAAGCAACCTCCATCCATACCTTTAGCCTAAAATGACAAATATTGAGCAGTATCAAGGTATAATTTGTTAGAGCAACCTCTACCCTAACCGTTACCCTAAATTGGTACATATTAGGCAGTATCAAGGTATAATTTGTTAGAGCAACCTCCATCCTTACATTACCATAAATTGATCCATATTGGGCAGTATCAAGGTACCTCCATCCTTACCATTACCCTAAATTGATCCATATTGAGCAGTATCAAGGTATAATTTGTTAGAACATCCTCCATCCTTACCATTACCCTAAATTGATACATATTGAGCAGTTTCAAGGTATAATTTGTTAGAGCAACATCCATCCTTACATTACCATAAATTGATCCATATTGGGCAGTATCAAGGTATAATTTGTTAGAGCAACCTCCATCCTTACCATTACCCTAAATTGGTCCATATTGGGCAGTATCAAGGTACCTCCATCCTTACCATTACCCTAAATTGATCCATATTGGGCAGTATCAAGGTACCTCCATCCTTACCATTACCCTAAATTGATCCATATTGGGCAGTATCAAGGTACCTCCATCCTTACCATTACCCTAAATTGATCCATATTGGGCAGTATCAAGGTACCTCCATCCTTACCATTACCCTAAAGTGGTCCATATTGGGCAGTATCAAGGTACCTCCATCCTTACCATTACCCTAAATTGATCCATATTGAGCAGTATCAAGGTATAATTTGTTAGAACATCCTCCATCCTTACCATTACCCTAAATTGATCCATATTGGGCAGTATCAAGGTATAATTTGTTAGAGCAACCTCCATCCTTACCATTACCCTAAATTGATACATATTGGGCAGTAACAAGGTATAATTTGTTAGAGCAACCTCCATCCTTACATTACCATAAATTGATCCATATTGAGCAGTATCAAGGTATAATTTGTTAGAACATCCTCCATCCTTACCATTGCCCTAAATTGATCCATATTGGGCAGTATCAAGGTATAATTTGTAAGAGCAACCTCCATCCTTACATTACCATAAATTGATCCATATTGGGCAGTATTAAGGTTTAATTTGTTAGAATATCCTCCGTCCTTACCATTACGCCCAATTGATACATATTGGGTTATATCTAGGTATAATTTGTTAGAACAACCTCCATTCTTACCATTACCTTAAAATGACACATACGTAGGTATTGCAACCTGCACCCATACCTTTAGCCTAAAATAACACAGATTGTGATATATTTAGTTATTATTCGATAGAACAACCTCTGCTCGTACCTTTACACAAGAATTGCACATATTGGATAATATCAAGGTATAATTTGTTAGAGCAAGATCCGTTCACGCATTTACCCTAAAGTGACACATATTTGCATAATTATATTGAGCCTTATGTTAGTTGTCCTTTTTAAAACTGTACTTATCTTTCTAGTCATCAGTCAGTGAAGTTCTGACATGGTTGTTTGTTATAGATCTAACCTAATCTCGCCTTAAATACAAATGGTAACTTTGAAAAATTAATTTTCGGCTATGTATTTGTTAATGTTATTTTCCATATTGCATTAATGTTATAGATCCCATCATGTAACTAACATTGAACTGAAGTTCTATCGTTGTTGCTTTGTCAGTTACATGTAGTATCACACAATTTGCTAATATAAGTGACACCATTTTACATGTTATGATATCATAGCATTCTTGATTGGTATTTGTGAATGATATGATCTGAAATACTATATTTTAAGGCCCGTTTTCACCAATTATTCTTAAGCCCAAGTCATGACATAAACACAAGTCAACAGTTTTCAATTTTTTAAATCGCATAATCAAAGGTGGTATCCGACTGTTTAGACCAAAATTTTTGTTCTAAAAAAATTTTTGTTACACGATGAGATACACCAAATGTGGTTTATTAATGTCCCACATCTTTGTGAAAAGTTAAGCAATGCAACCAACTCGTCATTACAAACAGTTATGTCCTATCCAAGCCACTCTGCACATTTACCTTATTTTTTAATTAAGAAAAAGTTCATAACCATTTTCTTTTGCGATCACAATTTTACATCACCCGGGTAATGAGCTCTGATTTCGACATCTTTAACGTAGCATTATTCCCATCATGCTTATTTATAGATGTTAAACTGTTCATTTAGGGCGATCTCTTTCATGATTTGTACTATGTGACAACTTAAAGAGTTTTTAAAAGTGTATTACCTTAGACATAAGCTTTGGTTTTATGCAGAACCTTTTCTCCATAACTGTAGTATAATTTGGAACTTTATTTTATTACGGAAAACTAACGGATACCACCTTTAAAATGTCATGCCAAATGTCTGACAGTTATTTTAACAAACTTAAGGGATATTGTGTTCTGAAGTCCATGACTTGAGCAATTCTTGCTTACGAATGGTTGGTGAATCCGTGCCTTAGTTTGATCGAAATGTTACACATCTTATCCATCTACTTTGTATAAAATGCAGGCTATTTAAAATTTGATCCGAAGCGATAAATATTTTGCGATAGTAAGTGAAATGATAGACATATTTATTTTAGGCCATTAGTTCTGTTCCACAAATGTGTTTATTTACACAAATGCCGCCTATCATTTTGTCTCTGCTGTTCCGACTTCCCAACAAATGTACACTGAAACTGGGCGAATTAATTTCGGTCTTTCCATAGTTGTTATGCGTCACTCCTAAATGCGGCAGAAAGTACTTGTACTGTCCGTGCGTGTCTCTCTATATATGTCCGTCCTAAACAGTTTCAGCAATAACTACACAAGAAACATCTTGGAGGCATATACCACTTGCAGTGAAATTTCTTATTTTAATAATTGTCTCCTTTAATATATTCCTGATTTCTTTGTACATGCAGTTATAATAAAATAAAATGAAATTCATGGGCATTTCTTTCAACAAAACTAACCAAGTAATTCCGAATTACTGAAGTAAGGATTCTAGTAAATGATAAGCCAACAGTTCTTTATCTGTCTCGTTGGCTGAATACCCATTTCTTTTAACACATTACTTAGTTTGTCTTGTTTTTCATTATTTATAGTTAAATGTTGTGGTGTTTTCTGTTTTAATACTGGTCTTGTGTTACATTTCTTATTAAAAATTGTTGAACACACGTGTCATTTTATTTAGTGAATATAGATATTATCTTTTCAAATGTGTGGTTTCTCCGTTTATCTTTATGTTTCTCGAACCGTTCTGTTCTAAGTATATGTATGTCATCCTTCATTATTATAAGCAAAAGTCTACATGTTAAAAGCATGCATGTATACGTGTGCGTGTGTTCGTGGTTGCCTTAACACGTATATATATTTTATGTATACACGTATGTGCATTTATTCATGAATAGCTTGTTTGCTTTCCTTTTGCTTGAATTAGGTTGACTTGTCCCACCAGCTAATAGACAATCGGGTTGCTGAAAAAAAAAACATATGGCCGTTGAAGGTGTCCAAACTGTTAGAAAATGAAAGTACACATACGCTCTTTTGTTATCGAGATTTGCGCACCACTGCCACAGCCCAAACGGTAATATCCGAAGGATAAAACAATCGCCAACCACATGATCTTGGCCAGAAAAGAAGCCAACCTTAACCAGCAGGAATCGCTGTTTTCTTGCGTATACTCTTTAATAAATCTTCAACAGAGAAAGCTTAATACCATTGAAAACTTAATTTTTATTTTCGCCAGCAGTAAATATGCATAGGACCAATATATAAGTAAACAACATTGTCGGGAAAATCATGCAAATAACTTCTTATCACTCAGCGTAACCAACGATACTGCATTTCTCAAAACAAAAATCTCGCACGAAGCGAAACCATGTCGTTGCCTCTAAAAAAGAATAGACCACAGCCTGCCGCTTTTGATTTATGTAGTTCAACGACGTCAGCGGAACGCAGAACAGTTCATATCAAAATATCACCAATTGTAAGAATTTTGTATAATCGCAGATTTCCGATTATTAAGGTAAGAGGGGCCTAATTAGCCAATGCTGTCTAAAACGGCGATGTTTGCCGACATCGAGTTCGTAAATGCCCTCGGCAGTATCCGACACGTTCTCTGGAACTAATCGGATTTGATCGTAGCAAACATTTTTAATCATTATTTTTTATGTATCTTGCAAATATTGATATTTTTTTCAAACAGGTAATAATTTCAACAAAAAATATCTTATATTTCTTTAAATAAAAAAAAATATTTACCAAAAAATTGGGATCCCAAAGCGTGACGTTATATTTTCGGAAAATACCAAAATGGCGGACAGAGACAGCAGGCGTGCGTTCAGTATAAAAAACCGTAAGCCAAGCAGTTTGCTAATCGCAACCTTCCATACTGAACGACCCGTTAGCCGCAAACCGTTTTCAATATGGCGGACAGCGATGGTGTGTGGAATTAATTTTACATAAATTCATGTGTGATAGTGTTGTAAGACACTTGATAAATGTTGTTTAGATTGATTTTAGACTAGTAAATGACGTGACATATAATTTTGTTGTCATTTTAGCAAAAGCCAATAATTTGACAATAAATTTGTCGTTTAATGATGTGTGAAATGAGCAAAATCATAACATGAAAACGAAACAAGGCCATAAGTCGTTAATGATTTGCATTCTGATTGTTTAGACCATTTGGAGCAAAGTTACACTTCATCTCCTCCTTGTTTTGAAGCAGATACAATGCTGACTTCACTCTGATAACATGACAAATGAATGTACTACGTATGAAATGACATTGCAGTGTAGTATATTACACTTTAAATATTTTTTTTTTTGTGACATTATAATTATAAAATCAATTGAAATATGTTGACAAGATACCCAAGTTATGACCCCACTTTACCTATTGAACCAGTTCAGAGTTGTGTTGTTTTTACAATTTTTACACTTCAAGGGAATATGTCCCATCTCTTAAAAGTTTGATTGGAATGTCATCTTCATCTAGCTTCTATAGTTCAATTGGAAGAACACCTTGTTTCTCTTTGGAGATAGAGGGGATCTGAGTTCAAATCTCAGTAGGAGCAGCAAGATACATTCCTTTTTTAATTTTACAATAAAGTATATTGGTATTTATCATCCTCCTTAAGATTTGAAAAGGTATCCAATGAGAATCAGATTAAACCTTTAACATAATGGTTAAAATAAAGTTAGGCTGGTTTCATCAAAATGGTATTATCTTATACACATATATATATTTTTATTTTATTTGACAAATTATACTAGTATTAGTAAGGCTCGACAACCACTAGGTTTCCTTGGGGTTCACTGAGAACCTATGCTAATTAAACATAACACCTGCCTCTTTATTTCTAATTTAATTGCTGCAACTAAATATATTTCAATAACTTCTGACATGTTGTCATATACAAAAAGCAAGTATTAGTAAGGTACTAAGAAAAACAACAAAATGTTTTATTCAAATTTATTTTGGTAAGAACAATAAAAAGTACATGCCTTTGTAATAATATGCTGTACTTAGCAAACATAGTATGAAAATCAGAGCTAATCAATGTCAGATACAAAAATTCATGCTGTGTACATATCCAGTGAACTAGATAAAAAACACAATTTAATATTTTAAGTTATATCTGACAAAGCTATTAAGATAAAAAACAAACAATGTTTTAAAGACATCAGATGATGATTGAGACAATACAATACAGTATCTTTATTCCCTAAATTGTTGGAGATTTCTTGTATGTGTACATAACATGGTATAAAAACAAAACTAAACAATGTAAGGGAAGACCAGACATTTAAAATATGATTGAGATAAAAAAATAACCTCAATGCATACATTTTAAAATAAGACAACTTTTAAACAGAGATAAATAACCAATCAGGGTTGTAGCAACACGTAATTGATGATTGAGGTATATCAATATATTTCCTTTATAGCACTGACAACAGAATAACACAAATATTGCAACATACATGCTGTAGTTCGTCATAACCATATGTTGACCACATTTTCATATTTTTCAGGTCTATTGTACATATGAGGCCAGTAAAGAAAATGGGACACAAACATGTGATATTCCCTAAACTGATAAAAGAGCCAAACGATATGGCAAATTTGTTTCAGTCAAGCGGGCTGCCAGGTGTAATTTGGTTGCAGATGGACACAAATTCCCAAACCTGGGACTATGATTATCAGCATAGGTTCATCAACAGGATTTTCAAGCATTCCTAACAAGTTGTCTGTAACAGGAGTTTAAAATTCCAGGACAAATGTAATAGCTAGTCATGAATGTTATATGAGGGCCGCATGCATAAGTGCAGTAGCATATACTTTATAGCAAATGTAAGGAACAACACAGTGGGTTCTCTCCATCCTGTCTCCCTTCATCTTGTTGGTTGGTGCTTGAACAGGTGTAGTTATATGTCCTGTAGGTATGGATCTCTGTGTGTGCTGGCTAAGATCTGAAATTAATTTTTTGTTAAAAATCATTTTTATAAAACCAATATTTAAATTTGAAGTTTGATCTTTAGCATGAATGTGAAGGATTTATAAGTTATCAAAAGCATAGTACTTTCAAAATGATATCAACTTGTGTTCTGTTTAAGATAATGTATAAACCCTAATTAATAGCTGTTTAAACAAAAGCATCTATACTACCAAGTTAGAGTAAAATATACATTTTGTTACAATAGCATATTGTTTTATTCTTGGCAATTCTAGGGGTGAAATAGTCAACAAATATGTTTAACATTTCTCCCCAGAAAAAATAAATTAAATCAATGACATTTTATCAAAATGGAAAACTATTCCAAAAATAAAGTTTTGTATATGATTATTTACTGTATTTATGAAAGAAGCAGGGGTTATGGAGGGTCCCTGGCCATGATTTTTTCTGTCAAGTTTTCTGTTCAAGTGCCATGTCCTGTTTCCACAATCACTTCTGTTGATGGAGTATGTTGACTTTGTGCTAAAAGAATTCATACAAATTATTGTTGAAATATTTATCTTTTAAATTATTTCAACATTTTTCATGTGCATAGATTGTTTGAAAAAGGAATGTGAATTTCTGTTCTGTGCAGCCCATGCCAGTTGTTATAATCGATGAACTGCATAACCAAGTCTATAAAGATTAAAAAATTGGAAAAATATTGTTTGTTTGTTTGATTGGTTTATCGTCCAACCAACAGTTATCTGGAGACGGTGTCCACTTAAAGGAGATATAGTGCTGCCTTCACTGTGTATAGCATGCCGTGAACAACTGGCATGATACAACACCCAGTCACATTATCCTGACACCGGGCCAACCAGTCGTGGAACTATCCTTATATTTGCTTAAGGGTTAGCAAGGGAGCTATACCACTACCATTTTAATGACTTTGGTATGTCGCGGCCAGGGATCGAACCCGGGACCTCCCGTTCCTGGAGCAGACGCTTGAAAAATATTGTAAAAATATCTTTAAAAAAGTAATGAATATAACCATGCATTAATAGTGATTTGACTTAAAAATGCTATTGGATTTGCATCATCTTGTAAAGATATACACAACATGTATCGTCAATTTATTTTAGTGGAGGAGTACCCCAGACAAAGGACTGGATAGAACCACTGGCTCATGTATGAGTCAAAATAATTTGTGCATCAAATGTAAGCATAAGCATGATAATACCTCTTTCAGTTTATCAGAATGGCCTCTCCACATGCTCCTTCTTCTCTGCCCCATTCCAAAAGGTGTTTACTGGATTTAAACCCACTGGTTTACTGTAATTAAACAAGAATGAATTTTTAAAATGCGCCATGGTATTGGTTGTATGTACAGAAGTAGATAAGTGTTACAATAAGGTTATCTCCCTTGTTCAGTTGGCTATTGTTTTGGGTTTTGACCTCGTGGTGAATTACAGCATTGTTCCGTACGATTTTAGTTTGTTGTACGTTTATTTCCATACTGGCGTGGTGGCAGCGGCGATCATGTAAACCTACGGACTCCAAATTGTTATATTCTACCAGAATTCATTGGAATTATCGTGCTTAACCGTTGACTTATCGGTACAAACTGGCGGTCTACACTGTGGCTGTTTAATCTTCGTACGGAATCATGGCTACCGCTCGAGCACCCAAACAGTGGTCGTTAACCAAACAAGAGACAATTACCACGTTTGAAGCATGGAGACAAAACCTTCAGTACATTCTGTCACTGGACAAAAACTTTGCTCCGTTTCTAGTTGATGGATTTACTTGGGGCAAAAAGAGTATTACCGTACCTTTGAGAGGCTTGCATGACGACGACGATCACATACCTGAGGCATCCAGAAGGACTGCAGCACAAAAGTGTGCTCATTTGGAATTGTTATTGGGACAAATTGCTAATTATTGTCCTATTATCTCACGCAACACTTTTGTTAAAAACTCAACATCGATAAATGGAATCTGGCAGTCTATCCGTCAACATTTTGGATTCCAAACATCTGGTGCACATTTCCTGGATCTTAACAACATTCGTTTAGAACTTGACGAAAGGCCTGAGGACCTTTTTCAGCGTCTGACTAGTTTTGTTGAGGACAATCTCCTCCGGGTTGATGGATCAGTTCGTCACCATGGTGAAATACCTGATGTTGATGAAGAAATGTCGCCGTCATTGGAAAATTTAGTTGTTCTCATGTGGCTTCGTCTCATTCATACTGACCTACCAGGATTGGTGAAACAACGTTACGGTACAGAATTACGTTCTCAAACTTTGGCGTCACTTAAGCCTGAAATTTCACAAGCTCTTGACAGTTTACTTGAAGAACTCAATTCAACAGCTGAGGCACGCGTCATGCGCACTGCATTCGATAAGGCTAAGACAGCTAACCGTGCACGTCGTGAGCCAGTAAAGAAATTAAAAGTGTGCATTCTTTGCAAGCAGGCAAACAGACCATACCAACATTTCCTCAGCAGATGCACATTCTTACCTCAAGAAGACCGATTGTTTATGTCACGTTCCAGACATATTACTTCTGTAATGATTCAATCAGAAGATGAAGAGGAAGAAGAGTACACCAGTCCATCTAACGATGTCAGTGCGGATAGTGTAGTACATTCTTCACGCCGTGTGGTAACGAAGCAGTCACCAACTCTTAGGGTCTTCCACAAACATCATCCGCTTGTACTTACTCTAGATACCGGCGCTGAAATCAGCATGATCAAAGCCTCTGTTGCTCACATGATTGGCGCGAAAGTCAATAAGTCTAATCAAACTGCACTTCAAGCAGATGGAGTTACTCCCCTTGAAATAAGGGGTGAGACACACCTAACGCTATCACGGGACAAGTACACGTTGAAACTAGAGGCACTTGTGGTAAGTGACTTAGACGTAGATATACTGGCAGGAATTCCGTTCATGACAGTCAATGACATTTCCGTGAGACCTGCTAAGCATCAAATTATCATGGGCGGATCATACTCTGTGACCTACGGTCCAACTGCTCCAGATGTTCCAGAACACCGTGTCCGCAGAACTCAAGCGTATGTTCTCAGAGCTGACAGAGTGTCCACAGTTGTATGGCCAGGCTCTTTCATCGAAGTGGACACTCCACCAGAGCTGAAAGACACAACCCTTGCTGTAGAACCTAGATCAGAAAATGGAAAGTCATCTGAGTCATGGATTCACCCACATGTCACTGAATCCATTGGCAGCAAGGTGCGTATAGTTAATGCGTCAAATGAGCCACAGCAAGTGAAAAGATTTGAGCATGTGTGCCAGGTTAGACTTACGGCAGATAACCCATCTCCAGTTTCAGAGTTTCATGTTCCAGATAGAGAGGCAAAAGTTTCTTTAACGGGAAAAGACCATTCCAGTCTCTACTCGTCAGCCGTCAGTCTCGATCCTGATAATATGCTACCTTCGACTATTCGTAAACAGTTCAGAGACACATTACAGGCGTATGACGAGGTATTCTCTCCAAATTACAAGGGTTACAATGGTGCTGTCGGTCATTTTGAGTCAGCGGTAAATATGGGGCCCGTGCAACCTCCACAACGCAAGGGTCGGGTACCGCAGTATGCCAAAGACAAATTATCTGAACTGCAAGACAGGTTTGATGAATTGGAAGAGAAAGGTGTTTTCAGAAAACCAGAGGAAGTCGGCGTAAACGTTGAATATTTGAATCCCTCATTCTTGGTCAAGAAACCGTCTGGTGGTTATCGTCTTGTGACAGCTTTCACCGATGTAGCTAAGTATAGCAAACCTCAGCCGTCGCTTATGCCAGATGTCGATGCCACACTACGTAACATAGCACAGTGGAAATATATAATTGTTACTGATCTTACTAGTGCTTTCTACCAAATACCTTTGTCAAAGGACTCTATGAAGTATTGCGGTGTGGTAACACCTTATCGTGGTGTTCGTGTGTATACACGATGCGCAATGGGAATGCCAGGATCTGAGACCGCATTAGAGGAGCTCATGTGTCGTGTTCTTGGAGATCTTGTACAGGAGGGATGTGTCTCGAAGCTTGCAGATGACTTGTATTGCGGTGGCAACACACCTACAGAACTATTGAGTAATTGGACTCGTGTACTGAAGGCATTACATCAAGCAGGATTGTATTTATCTCCTCACAAGACAGTTATATGTCCTAAGTCTACAACAATTCTAGGATGGGTTTGGTCCGGTGGAAGCATATCAGCTAGTCCTCACAGAATTTCTGTACTATCCACGTGTCATGTTCCAGATACAGTGCGTGGATTACGCTCCTTTATTGGTGCGTACAAAGTTCTTGGTCGTGTGGTACCCAAATGTTCTCAATACATTTCTCCGCTAGAAGATGCCATCGCCGGACTCGAGTCTAGAGATCCAGTAGAGTGGACAGATCCACTTAGACATTCCTTCAGCAGTGCTCAAAAAGCTCTTTCCAGCAACAAAACCATTCTTCTCCCAGGGCGTCAGGATCAGCTATGGATTGTTACTGATGCTTCTGTAACAAAGCATGGCATAGGGGCTACTCTGTACGTTAGGAGAGAAAGTCAATTGCACCTTGCAGGTTTCTTCAGTGCCAAACTTAGAAAACATCAAGTCACGTGGCTGCCATGCGAGGTAGAGGCTCTATCGATCGCGGCAGCCGTCAAGCATTTCAGTCCATTTATCATTCAGTCCAACTTCAACGCACATGTTTTAACAGACAGTAAACCTTGTGTTCAAGCCATTGATAAGTTATGTCGAGGGGAGTTTTCAGCCAGTCCACGAGTGACCTCATTTCTTTCTACCATCAGTAGATATCAAGTCAACGTAAGACACCTGGCCGGATCAGCCAATATTCCTACAGACTTCGCAAGTAGAAATGCTCCCGAATGTAATGAACCGAAATGTCAGGTGTGTGCTTTTATTGTAGAAACAGAGGATTCGGTAGTAAGAGCCACTAGGGTAGCCGATGTTTACAATGATTTGAAGCGCATTCCATTTACGACACGATCTGCTTGGCTCGACGTCCAATCAGAATGCCCAGACCTGCGAAGAACACACGCACACCTAAAGCAAGGTACCCGGCCTTCAAAGAAAATGACAAACGTTAAAGACATCAAACGATATCTTGGCGTGGCATCCATTGCAAAGGATGGGTTGTTGGTTGTCCGCAGGCAAGACCCTTTGTCAGCACCTACAGAGATGATCATAGTTCCCCGCATGGCTCTTGATGGTCTTCTCACAGCTCTACACATAAAACTTGATCATCCCTCAAGACATCAACTAGAACTGGTATTTAGAAGAAACTTTTATGCTCTAGATATGACGAAGGCCATGGACCGAATATCGGAATCATGTCACGTGTGTGCGTCGCTTAAGAAAGTACCTAATAGTCTCATTGAACATTCCAGCGAGGATCCACCCGAAACAGTAGGATCTACCTTCGCAGCAGACGTCCTTAAAAGTAATCGTCAACTCATTTTGGTTGTTAGAGAGTCTGTCACATCATTTACCACTGCCTGTATAATTGAGACTGAAAAACACACTTCTCTTAGAGACGGTCTCATTCAGCTTCTCGTCGGTATATATCCACTTGATGGTCCTCCGGCAGTGATTCGAGTGGATCCTGCCCCTGGATTCTGTACTTTACGAGACGATGAAATATTGCGCAGGTACAACATCATCATCGACATTGGAAGAACCAAAAATGTTAACAAAAACCCGGTGGCAGAAAAGGCCATTGCAGAATTGGAAGATGAAATTTTACGCCAGAATCCAAATGGTGGTCCCGTTTCAATGCTTACTCTTTCTGTAGCTGTTGCAAGACTAAACTCACGATTGCGCGTCACAGGTCTTTCGGCGCGTGAACTTTTTACCCAGAGAGATCAGTTTACAAACGAACAACTGCCTTTAAATGACAGAGACGTCATATTGTCTAAACATCAACAGCGAACTGAAAATCATCCGTATAGTATGAAATCTAAACTCCGATCAAAAGTTATCCGCAAACGACCGAACGTCAAGACGGGAGATTTAGTGTACCTTTATTCGGACAAGAATAAGTCACAGGCAAGGAGCAGGTATCTTGTTGTCTCAGTTGATAACGATTGGTGTTACATCAAGAGGTTCACTGGGAACCAACTGCGTTCCAACTCTTACAAGGTTAAGTTAGATGAGTGTTTTCTCGTTCCCCTGGATGTGGGATTGGTTGACAAGCGTGACATTCCTCATAGTCCTTCACAAGACGAAGAGGAAGAAGAAGTGAACGGGATGCAGATGACGAACGAGGCACATAAGACTGAATCTTCGTATAAAGACAATTCTCCATCTATTCCGGACAATGGTGTTGATTTACCCATTAATGTTGACAATACAAACATCGACATGTCGCCTGAGTGTGTGGTTGCTAGTGACATTAATGGTGGTGCTTTTTGTGAATCTCCAGTGACACCTCCAGAGATAATAGGCAGTTCTCGTCCAAGACGCACTAGAGATCCCCCTAAATACCTCAGGGACTATGTGTGTGATTAAATGTTGATATGCGTTTTTTTTTCAGTTAACTGACTCGTGTGCACAGTTTCTTAAAGTTAGTTATTGTTAAATGTGTGTTTATGTATGATTTCACGAACTACTGAGGTGTATTGAAGTGTTTAATGTTCCTACTTCAGGGTAGCTTTTATTTTAGAAAGAAGAAAGAAGGATAGCGCCATGGTATTGGTTGTATGTACAGAAGTAGATAAGTGTTACAATAAGGTTATCTCCCTTGTTCAGTTGGCTATTGTTTTGGGTTTTGACCTCGTGGTGAATTACAGCATTGTTCCGTACGATTTTAGTTTGTTGTACGTTTATTTCCATACTGGCGATGGATCAATGTCAATGACATTTAAAATAATAATAATTAATGTTAAGAAAAACAAAGAAGTGCATTTACGAAAGAATTTAAACTTCGCTGGCAAAAAGGAAGAAATAAATAGACAACTTTCTTTCTTTGTATTTAATATTATATAAGTTTCATCTATGGCATTGATGCAAGTTTTTGGTATTTTTAACGTTTGTTTAAGTATACCGGCCAATCACGTACTAAAAACTGTCAGGAAAACGTATCCTGCATAATTCCGCATAATAAATGACGTTTACATATAGTTTTGTAGCTGAAAATTAACTGTGATTGAAGTTATTTCCACTAATTCTATCAAATCAAAAGTAAACAATCACTAGGCAGCCATCTTGTTTTGCTTCGCACACTACCTCCTAAATACGTTTGCGAACCGAGGCAATCGAATGTGGCATACGGTTGGTTCAGCGTGCTAAAAATACGAACCGTTTCAAACCGTAGCGAAACGTAACGCTACGGTTTGTCATACTGAACGCACCCCTGGTTCGATTGCCTCGGTTCGCAAACGTATCTCGGAGGTAGTGTGCGAAGCAAATCAAGATGGCTGCCAGGTGAATGTTTACTTTTGATTCGCTAGAATTAATGGAAATATCTTCAATTACAGTTAACTTTTCAGCGACAAAACTATATATAAATGTCATAAATTATGCGGTGTTATGCAGGATACGTTTTCCTGACAGTTTTAATTACGTGATTGACCGGTATACGTAAACAAACGTTAAAAATGCCAGAAAACTTGCATCAATGCTTTTTCATTGCATAGATAAAACTTATATAATATCAAATTCAAATAAGGAAACTTGTCTATTTATTTCTTCCTTTTTGCCAGCGTAGTTTAAATTCTTTCATAGATGCTCTTCTTTGTTTTTCTTAACATTAATTATTATTTTAAATGTCATTGTTATTGATCCATTTAAAAAAAAAATCATTATTGTTTAATTACAGTGAACCAGTGGGTTTAAATCTATTTAACACCTTTTTGAATGGGGCAGAGAAGAAGGAGCATGTGGAGAGGCCATTCTGATCAACTGAAAGAGGTATTTTTCATGCTTGTGCTCACATGTCATGCACCAATTATTTTGATTCATACATGAGCCAGTGGTTCTACCCAGTCATTTGTCTGGTGTCCTCCACTAAAATAGATTGACGTTACTTTTATAACATATTGTATATATCTTTACAAGATAATGCAAATCGAAAATCATTTTTAAGTCAAATCACTATTAACACATGATTGGTTATATTCGTTGCTTTTTTAAATATATTTTTTACGATATTTTTCCAATTTTTAAATCTTTATAGGCTTGGTTATGGAGTTCATTGATTATAACAACTGGCATGAGCTGCACAAAACAGAACTTCACATTCCTTTTTCAAACAATCTATGAACATGAAAAGTGTTGAAATATGCATTTATATGATAAATATTTCAACAATAATCTGTACGAAATTTTTTAGCACAAAGTCAACAGACTCCATCAACGGAAGTGATCGTGGAAACATGACATGGTCCTTGACGGAAAAAATCATGGCCAGAGACCCTCTATACCACCTGCTTCTTTCATAAATACAGTAAATATGCATATACAAAACTTTATTTTCGGAATAGTTTCTCCATTTTGATAAAATGTCATTGATTTAAATTATTTTTTTTCTGGGGAGAAATGTTAACGTATTTTTTGACTATTTCAACCCTAGAATTGCCAAGAATGAAACAATATGCAGTTGTAACAAAATGTTTATTTCACTCTAACTTGGTAGTATGGATGCTTTTGTTTAAACAGCTATTAATTAGGGTTTATACATAATTTTAAACAGAACACAAGTTGATATCATTTTGAAAGTACTATGCTATTGATCACTTATAAATCCTTCACATTCATACTAAAGATCAAATTTCAAATTTAAATATTGGTTTAACTAAAATGATTTTTAACAAAAATTTAATTACAGATCTTTGCCAGCACACACAGAGATCCATACCTACAGGACATATAACTACACCTTTTCAAGCACCAACCAACAAGATGAAGGGAGACAGGATGGAGAGAACCCACTGTTATTTCTAACATTTGCTATAAAGTATATTCTACTGCACTTAATGCATGCGGCCCTCATGCAGTCGTGACTAGCCAGTACATTTGTCCTGGAATTTTAAACTGCTGTTACAAACAACTTGTTAGGAATGCTTGAAAATCCTGTTGATGAACCCATGTCGATATTCATAGTCCTGGGTTTGGGAATTTATGTTCCATCTTGCCTCAAATTACACCTTGCAGCCCGGTTGACTGAAACAAATTTGCCACATCGTTTGGCTCTTTTATCAATTTAGGGTATATCACATGTTTGTGTCCCATTTTCTTTACTGGCCTCACCTGTGCAATAGACCTGAAGAATATGAAAATGTGGTCAACATATGGTTATGATGAACTACAGCATGTATGTTGCAATATTTGTGTTATTCTGTTGTCAGTGCTATAAAGAAAATATATTGATGTACCTCAATCATCAATTAAGTGTCAGTACAACACTGATTGGTTATTTATCTCAGTATCTTATTAAAAGCTGTCTTATTTTAAAATGTATGCATTGAGGTTGTTTTTGTGTTTTTATCTCAATCATATTTTAAAATGTCTGGTTTTCCCTTACATTGTTTTGTTTTTATACCATGTTCTGTACACATACAAGAAATCTCCAACATTTGAGGGAATAAAGATACTGTATTTTATTGTCTCAATCATCATATGATGTCTTTAAAACATTGTTGTTGTTTTTTTATCTTAATAGCCTTGTCAGATATTACTTAAAATACTAAATTGTGTTTGCTTTGTGTTCAAGTGATATCAACTAATTTTTTTATCTATTTCACTGGATATGTACACAGCTTGAATTTTCGTATCTGACATTGATTAGCTCTGATTTTCACACTATGTTTCCTTAGTACAGCATATTATTACAAATGCATGTACTTTTTATTGTTCTTACCACAATAAATTTGAATAAAACATTTTGTTGTTTTTCTTAGTACCTTACTAATACTTGCTTTTTATGACAACATGCCAGAAGTTATTGCTATATATTTTGTTGCAGCAATTAATTTAGAAATACAGAGGCAGATGTTATGTTTATCTAGAATAGGTTCTCAGTGAACCCCAAGGAAACCTAGTGGTTGTAGAGCCTTACTAATAGCCCCATTTGATATTACACCACTATGCCTGATTTCACAACATAATTAACTAGTATTATGTTAAAGGCATAGCAGTTATATTATTAAATAATAAAAAAATAATTAAAATTTCCATTTTATTTTATATTGTCATGAGTATGAAAGGTCTTTAGAGAATTTAGAAATGACACTATTTTTACAAAGAAATCACCATTTGTTATATATGGCATAGAAATGTTTCTGCAAAAAGAACCAATAGCATAATTGCACACTCCAAAGAATTATCTGGATAAAAATGTATTCATTTTATAAATAAAAAAGTGACTACATTGGAAATGTGAAAGATACAAGTGTACAGTATACTTTGTAAAATAAAATAAAAAAAAATGTATAAGAGCATTCCATTTTGATGAAACAAGCCTAACCTTATTTTTAACATTATGTTGAAGGTTTAATCTGATTGTCATTGGATACCTTTTTAAATGTTATGGTGGATGATTTAGTGCAAGATTATACTTAAATTGTAAAATGAAAAAAAAGGAATGTATCTTGCTGCTTCTACTGAGATTTGAACTCAGATCCCCTCTATCTCCAAAGAGAAACAAGGTGTTTTTCCAATTAAACTATAGAAGCTAGATGAAGATGACATTCCAATCAAACTTTTAAGAGATGGGACATATTCCCTTGAAGTGTAAAATTTTTACTAAAAATCGTAAAAAAAACAAAACAACACGAGTGGTTCAATAGGTTAATTGGGATCATAACTTGGGTATCTTGTCAACATATTTCAATTGATTTTATATTATAATGTCAAAAAAAACATACAATATTTAAAGTGTAATATACTACACTGCAATGTCATTTCATACGTTGTTGTGTTTTTGTATAACTTGACAGGGGAATATGTCAAATATATTCATTTGTCATGCTATCAGAGTGAAGTCAGCATTGTATCTGCTTCAAAACAAGGAGGAGTTGAAGTGTAACTTTGCTCTAAATGGTCTAAACAATCTGTTTGCAAATCATTAACGACTTATGGCCTTGTTTCGTTATAACTTATGATTTTGCTCACTTCACACATCATTAAACGACAAATTTACGGTCAAATTAAATGGTTTTTGCTAAAAGAACAACAAAATTATATGTCACGTCATTCACTTCTCTAAAATCAATCTAAACAACATTTATCAAGTGTCTTACAACACTATCACACATGAATTTATGTAAAATTAAATCCACACACTATCGCTGTTCGCCATATTGAAAACGGTTTGCGGCTAACGGGTCGTTCAGTATGGAAGGTTGCGATTTGCAAACTGCTTGGCTTACGGTTTTTAGACTGGTGTGCATGCGCCAGTCTTAAGTAATGATGCTGTGAACTCAGCGACGCGCGGTTTTTAACATCAGGTGTATCATTGCGACCACGAGAGCGTATTCAAGTAGTTGTGCGGCATAAGAAGTAGTGCGTTTTTAGAAAACACAAATATTACGAAGGAATGCGAACCTTTGTAAGGAAATGCGACAAATAAAAACAAGGAAACAATGTAATGTTGTTTTTCGAACAAATATGAAAGGATATTAAAAGAACGATTACAAACAAATCAGTCACGTGACAAGCGGGAGATAGCGTTGGTCGCCATTTTGAATAGATCGGAGTGCTTTTGAACGAGTTTCTGCTCAGCTTTCAAGGACCGTAAGTAAGTTGGCAAATATTTATGTTAATGCATTGTTGCGATCGACGTAAAAATTAGGATTGTAACTGTTTCAGTCTCTTAAGTTACGTGGACCTTGTGCATTTCATTGTTGACACTACTTCAGTTGTGGCGGAAGCTGATCATAACTGCATTAGAACTAGAAGGTTTTTTTTATCGTTAACTTCAGATAATGCATTTTTCGTAACGTTTGTGGTGTGTTGTTAGTTTAATAAGCTATCTGACTTCGGCATTTTTTTGTCTTGAAATCTAGACCTAAATACAGAAGGCTTCGATTATAAACAAATCAGTCACGTGACCAAAATTGCGGGAAAATCTAGCGTGGGTTGCCATTTTTGTAAGCTTCTGTGGATTTAGAGTTTCCTAAGCAATATTAAGGTAGCAGCGACATCCATTGGTGGAATGTATGTTACATATATACATATATGTTACAATACTGAAGACCGCAACCGTTCACGTAACCTTCATGCTGTTCTACTGTTGACAATCACTGCACTTCTGTTGCATGAACCAATTACAACAGCCAGGTTTATGGTTATAACCACGGTACTGTATACTCAGGGATTTCAATAGCTTTCACTTTTGTTGAGAATTTCTTTGACAATTTTCAAGGGGTCATGATCAGATTGACACAAGTCAAATCATGTGTTCACGAACTTAACTAATTGTAAAATTGCTTTAACTTCATTTCCATATATTTACAAGGGTCCAGTTAGTATTTACTTCATTTTTAAATGCTTTACATACTACATTTATGGTTATTCTAGCAAAATTTGACCACTTATCCTGCGCTTCTGCATCAAAATGACCCCCAACCTAAGATTTACGTGAGGTCAAAACTGGAAAACCTCAATTTTCCTTGCATCAAAATACAAATATCTGGATCTGTTAAAATCCCTGAATATACTGAATTATTTGCTAATGTTGTTGATAGTGACTGTCACGTACAAACGAAAAGAACATACACGTAGTTTCATATGTTTCGAGTAATGATATCTGTGCAGGACAAGTTTGATTCTTTTGTTCTTCTCCACCTCTCTTTTGTTCATCTTCAAATGTTTTTCAAAGTTTTGTTACATTAAATTCTTATATGAAAACTACTAATTGTTATTCATTGCTCCCCTATGACAGCCAATGTAAGACCATCAACAGCAATCTTTCCAATTCCTTAATGTGCATTTTGCCGTTCAAGACATCTTGATTACTCCCTTGGAACTACGCTTTCAACTGGCGCGCCAGTCTTCCAAAGCTTTCAGCGCTTTGATTCATACTGAACGCACGCCAGAGCAATCGTACCTACTCGGCGATCTCCGGCAAGCTTCGGATACATTCGGATTATGTAGAGGACGGAATTACCCGAGGAGTTCCGAATGACAGCAGAGGTCGATATGTGAAACGGAAAACATTAAAATCAACGATTTAAGTTCTATTGTAAACAGATACACATTCAGAAGTCAGTTTTAATCAGATCTGTAAAAGATCTTTGTGAAACATAAAGGTATTGTGCAAAAATGTGACAGAAAATATTTTCACAGGTTTGTTGTTGTTGTTTTGTTAAGCAAAACATGGAATATGACAATTTAAAAGCTAATATTTCAAAAACTAAAAGGTGAAAGTCTGTAATTATTTGTTATGTGATTGGTATATGTATATAGCAAATTTTGATATGCATTTTATAAATATACCGGTATAATTAAAATATTTAGAAAATCTTTAACTTTGTGCATGATTCTGTGTCAAGGAAATTTTCCGAGGGGCTATAGATGCCTTTTTCAGTGCAAAATCATCAAATGTTTGTACTTGAACAATATAAATCAGGGGCGTAGCCAGCTTTTTTCAAGTTGTAGGCCCAAAGAAGGGGTTCCAAGGGGCGGTTGCCCCTTTGTAAGGGTTTTTTTTTGGGGGGGGGGGGTGCGAAGTCCCCCAGAAGCCGGAAACAAGTGGAGATGAAAAATAGCAAAATGCGCGTTCTGAAGTATTTCCAGGGAAAAATATCAAGCAAACAATTTAAACTATGAATTTAATTCGATGCAAACTTTACTGAGCACGGTAAATCATGCATAAGCCATGGGTGAAACTTAGATAAAGTCCATTTTTTCTGACATTTAATAGAAGCAAATTTGTTAATAACAACATCAACGTCGACATCAATTTCTCTGTGGATGTGAAGAATGCCGAGATCGGACAGTCTGTCACCCTTCACGTATTTCTCATATACGATTTGATACGGCGCATAGAACTGAAAGAGCGTTCACAGGATGCCGATGTAGCCGGCATTGTTAGCAAGACAGACAACGCCTTGTGAATCACAGGATATGTGGCTTTAGGTGTGTTGTCAAGTAGAGACAGGAGAGTTGATGGCCTTGGTCTGCTGTCATCTTGACTCCACCGCGCCCTCCAGCGTCGAATTTCTCCCTGGAACGCTTCTTTAGATATATTCATGTCCTGACCGTAGCTGGTAAATATTGAATCAACGTGCATCTGTGCACAAAAACGAGCATTGTTGCTCATCACCCGGCTACTAATTTCCCCGGCAAGATGGTCAACGAAAACGTTGAACAAAGATACACGCCAGTATTCCTTCGGATCATCAATCTGATAATTGACTCTATTGCGCTGTCGGGCTGCTTGACGCGGTACACTTACATCAATCTGTACAAATACAAACACTAACTGTGAAAAATAACCTGTTTGTACCATAATCGACGTAGTTAACTAATACTATTATAAGGTTATAAGGCTTATTAAGCGCTATGTTTATTAGTTAATTGGCCGTTAAACAAATGCACTAGAATGGAGTGATTCGGGGAAAAAATGGATGAATGTAGACGTTTTTTTTTATTTATTTACATGTAAATTATTTCTGTAACTGAAGAAAATATTACAAACATACCTCTTGAAGTATTCAGTCAGTTCAGCAAGAATATTCAGGACGTGTTCGCAGGTAGCAAGAGTAATGATGAAATCAAATCGCAGTATAGCACGCACGAGCTCCCCAGCCTTATCGTCATTGTCAGCCTCTAAAGTTTCCAGAGCGTGAAAGACAACAGGAAATGCGTGTTTGAAAGTAGACAATACGTCTGCACGGCTCATCCATCTCGTTTCACAGAGGGTCTTTAGCTTCTGTCGACCTTCTAATTGAGCATGTGTGACGGGGTCTTCGGACAACTCTGTGACAAACGCCTCCAAACGCTTTCCTGAGTAAGAAAATGCAAACCCGATGTCTTGCACTGTTTGCATCATTGTTCCAACACATTGAAGCTTGCATGTGTGTACTACTGCCAAGTTGAGGCAGTGGGATTTACAGTGCACGTAACTAGCAAGGGGTACGCGCTCAAGCACTAACGCTTGAACGCCATGGTACTTTCCGGCCATATTTCCTGCCCCATCATAACACTGACCACGTAACTTTAAAATGTCAAGTCCACAGCTTTGCAAGTGGTCTAAGATTTCGTTGGCCAGGTTTACATCTTTAATAGAACTGCAGGTGACAAAACCGATAAACTTTTCGGAAAGTTGATATTGCTCACCATTGTGACCCACAAAATGTACGCATATCGATAACTGTTCCTTTGTTGAACAGTCAGTAGCTTCGTCAGCCTTCATGGCCAAAAAATCGGAATTTCTGCATTCAGAAATTATCTGCTGCCTTACTTGGTCAGCACAGAGGCTTACCAGCTCGTTCTGTATCTCCGGGGACGTGTATTTTGCGTTATTATTTCCATTCTGAAGGTGGTTTGCCAGCATAGGGTCAGTTTGTACATGCGTCTGTAACACTGCCATGAAATTACTCCGCTCTTGAGTATGTCCTCTAAACGGTATGTTTTGTTTCCCCAGCAACAGCAAACTTGAATTATCTTGGCTAGTATGTGTCTATGACGTTTCACAATCCCCTTTGCTGTAATGGACACTTGCATACAATAGATTCCTTCTTTCCCTTGGCAATGTCCACAAAATTATCTGCCATGGCGATGCTATCCTTGTGAACTTCATCTACGCAATGGCGGGCCAACACTGTTGATATGTTTTTCCAGTCATAAAATGGAGTTGATGACAAAGTCCTTGACTTCCCGTTGCTGAAGATTAGACACGGGGCGCACATGACTGAGTCCATGGAAACCGAGTACACCAGCCAATGATTTGATTTCAACCAGTTGTCGTTAAAACGCCTTAACTTACCACCAATAAATCTAAAACGAAAGAGGGAAACGTATATTTTACAAGCTATAAATTCATTCACGTTAAACAAAAAATGAAAACAATGCGCACTTTCATGTTTTGTCTAAGATGTACTGCCTTAGAATTATTGCACAATTGTTTGGTGTGGTGCGCGTTTTAGCGCAGTTGTTTTTATATTTATTTGTTAAAGAATTCAGTTTAATCTTGATAGTTATCTTATACAATAGATAACATGTATCAAGAAATAGTTAAATTATAATTACTTCAAATTAATTCCATTTTCTATCTTGTACCAGAATGCATAGAAATAAAACTCACCTGGATGGGAATTTATATTGATGAGCTTCAGCCCAAGGGACAATAGTTTGTCGTTGTCATCTAAGTCTACCAGACTTTGTGAAAACATCACGATAAGGAGGATCGCATGAAACAGTTGACATTTTGAAAAAAAACAAACTGCCCGCTTAAAACTACCGCGAATTGCCGCATTTCATACAGATATCAACGTGATTGAACTGTAAAGCGCTATGACGTCGTTGCGTCAACACACGGTCAAAATGACCTGTTTGAATGCACTCGGTAAAGTTCAACTCAATCTCATTAAAATCATATCCTAATTTCCCTCATCTACTGTCCGTGATTAGGATCTGACTACATCGCATAAGAGGTCGTGTCAAAATGACCTTTGTGTAATTGAATATGCATAGACAAGTGCCCGTATTTCGACCAATGCAATCGCTCCTTTCAAAACTACAATAGAATCCTTCCCGATACACCAGTCAACACATACCACTTTTTAAACCGCTGAATCAGCCATCCTTTCTATTGGCATGCATTAATTTTTACACATTTTGTTCAATCAACAATTTATCTATCGGTATCTACCATAACATTTCATAATTCCATTTTTAAGTAGAATACGAAAGGATTTTCAACGCAACCCACTGCGAAAACGCTTTCGTTATCCGCCATGACAATTGCAGCGAGCGAGTTGTGAATGTATTTACCAGTGTTACTAAAATAAGGATTTCTAGTTCAAAACTGCTTTTTGTTGGATGGTTTATACATATTTGTAGAGGTTATATATGTCTCTTTTGAAATATGTAAAGTTAAGTTTAAGAATGTGTGTAGATTGCATGCAATCACGAGTTAAACGCGACCCTTTACTATTAAAATTTTATAGCGTGTAGAACGTTGCTCGCAGTATACCACAAGATTTTGTTGCCGAGAATTTCATTGGCTACTGAAAAGGTCAATTTGAGGTGAACCGTAATGGGAAGTCATCAGATCCTATTACGCGTAATACTGGAGCTGATTTTAATGAGATTGAGTTCAACTTGGCTGTTATGAATACGGAAGTGATTGCTAAAATGAACAAAACAAGTACGAAGAGGTAAACAACAGATTATTTTGGCATTTTTTTAATACATTCTAATAGTTAAAATATGTTTCATGCAAACATTTTGAACTAAATTTTGTAAACGGTCCAGACTTTTACGTAGTGACGTCACATGCTATGTATAGACTGGACATATTACTGTTTAACGAAAGCGAAAGTAGCAAAACTTGCTCATCGTATTTTTTCCATTTACCTATAAATATCAAGACTTTAAAAGTTTCTGGACATAGAATAAGGCCTTAGAATATGGTTGTTTAGTCATTTATCTTAATTCAATGAATATTATAATCGAACGTATTTCCTACGCGGAACTATTTTTTATGTAGGCACAAATCTCAAATTTTGGGTGAGTTACGAGTCGTAGTATAGAGATGACTTTAACGTAGTGACGTCACACTCTTTGTATAGAATGCTATGACGTAGTGTCATCATGAAGGGGGTGGGGTGGGGTGGGGGGTGGGGGGGGGGGGCAAATCTAATCGTTCTGCATGCTATACTGTGTAACAAATAAAGCATTACAATGCAGAGAATTGGAACGTAGGCTGCATTTACATTCGCGCAAAGAAAATTTTCATTTTTCCAAGAAGGCAAATCAACGCCAAAGACACTGGATTCGATCAAACGGCTTGACTACCCCCCGGCCCCCCCCGCCCCCCCCCCCCCCGCCCCCTCCTGTTTTTATTGCATTTTTGGGACTTTTGAAAATGTCATCTTCTTGTTCAACTTGTAGGCCCGGACCTACAGGGCCTAATAGTAGCTATGTCACTGTAAATGAGTTCTTTTTAATGTTTAGGGTTATGCTTATAAAGTTGCACCACTGAGGCTAAAATATATTATAGTTTTGAACCCCCAAATTAGACTTTTTAGCAATAACCACTTGTAAAAAAATGGTCCTGGGACAAGGCGAGGGGATCACCCTATTTAAATGTGATTTTTCCAAAACATGACAGTGAAATTCTTTCATATTTCATTTTTAAATCTGATATATGATATTTATCACTATGAACATGCTTAGTTTAGGATTCTTAATAGCTTCTTTTAGGCCCCTCTTACCTTAAACTAATGTTATATGAATCTGACAAAATATTTATGAGAAGGCTCGTTTACTATAACTTTCCTGAACTCGTTTAATACATGTTTGTACTAAACGAACGCTCGGGTCATATCCTCTATTTCTCGAATTAGCATTTACATGTATTTGCAAGATAAGATGAGGAAACACTTGGTGCATTAAAAAGGAATACAACTTTGAACTTGTATCATATTAGGAACAAATCTATGGATGGAGGTTGCTCTAAAAATTATACCTAGATGTGACTCAATATGTGTTATTTAAATGCAATTATATGGACAGAGGTTGCTCTAACAAAAAAACACCTAGATATTAACCAATATGTGCCATATTATGGTAACGGTATGGACGGGCGTTGCTCTAATAAATTATACTTCAATATTACCCTGTATGTGTCCTTTTATAGTAACTCTATGGACGGAAGTTGCTCTAGCAAATTATACCTAGATATTACCCAATATGTGCCATTTTATGGCAACTGTATGGACAGACGTTGCTCTAACAAATTATACCTAGATATTACCCATTATGTGCCATTTTATGGTATCGGTATGGACGGAAGTTGCTCTTACAGATTGTACCTAGATATGACCCAATATATGCCATTTTATGGTAACAGTATGGACGGCCGTTGCTCTAACCAATTATACCTAGATATTACCCAATATGTGCCATTTTATGGTGCCGGTATGAACAAATTACCCCTAGATATTAACCAATAATTGCCATAAGGTATGATCGGAGTTTGCTTAGCAAAGTAAACCTAGATATAAGCCCGTGCTCTAGCCTTTTCATCTTAACCCATCCACAGACTGATGTTGCTTCAACAAATAGAGGTAAAATATTCCTAGCAATGTAATCTTATTCTATACGAAGCACGAGATTATTCACCGGCTGAATATGGAAAGTCTCTGCGTGTATGTTTATAAGGCCTTCAAATAAATGGATAATACGGTATAGATAGTTTCCACATTAGTGAAGATCCCTAATCTTGGCAGTCATCTTTGATGGTAACTTCAAGGAATTTTTAGATGAATTGTATAGAAGGGTAAATTTTATTTTCTTGTAATTTCTTCATTTGTGGTCCGAAAATTAATAGCTATACACCAATGGAAAGCTCTTGAAATTCATATTTTTAGAATACATTATTTTTGCAATTGATAAATGCACACAGAATTAATACACAGAAATAAATAAAACTATTGGCTCATACTAAAAACAAAATGAACAGTGTATCATTTTCGGTTGTATTTCTTCAACCAAATATAGTTTTGATATTTAAAATACTTTAAAAGAAGCTGTTAAATTTGATATATCCTTGATTGACGTGTTTTCGAGACTCTAAGCATGCGCAAACAGATAATGTCAACATTTTACAAACCTTAAAAGAAAACGATCGGGTTCCTTTAAATATTATTCAAACAACTTTAATTCCGTCAATATAATATTTTTTTTAATTTAATTCTTCATTCATTAAAATATTTTTAAATACAACACCATCATCATACCGCTTGAACGTATTTATTGACGTATTTTCGATACTCCACAACTGGAGAGTACATGGCTACAGGGTATGCCCAAAAGTATGTAATTATGAAAACAAATAAACACATAGACTGTCTAACAGCAAATGTTGTTAAAAGTTACTTGATTACTCCTCTGTTTGATTAGTTTTGTGACACGGACAATAGAAACTTGTGTTTCTCCTCACAACAGACTGGTCACAGCAGTATTTAAGATGGGTCCAGTGTTTGCATGTTGTTATGTCACACTGGGCCCACTTAGTAAATACCACAGAAACACAGTTCTGCAACTGTACTGGCTGAAAAAGATGGCACACACAGCACGTTTCATCTTCACTGAGATCTTCTGTGTCTTCTTCATCACTTATATGCAAAAGTTCTAGCCCAGATGGACCAGGCTGAGGACACACGACTTGTTGCTCTGATGGACCAGGTTGACAACTGACTGGTGGGTTGTTTCTTTGACCTTTGTGTTTCTTTTCACCGCTTGTCTTGATTTGTGAGTGTGGTCTTTAGATGGAGGCTTCTTGAATTTAGGGTTTTCACTCACATGCATGATTATTTTATCTTCAACTTCTGGAAGAGTGATACAGGCTCCAGATGTGATTTTGCTAAGAGTGTTAGTGTGTTTTTTTCGTGAATATGTCTGTTTGTCAGAAATCACCTTTTCTGCTGTCTGAAAGAAGATTTCAGGCTGGATAAGTTGCGCTTGAATATCATCTCTGATCTCAGTAGAGGCAATGTATGCTTTGGATGGTGCAACTTGAAAGTCATCAATAACAGCTGGATTGAATGGGAATATTCCCGTTTTCTTGAAGGCCGATCTTAAATTGGTGACCGACAGTGCTGGTGAATAGGCGCTGCATACTAAGGCACAAACATTGAATCTTGTTATTTGTGAAGCTGGACTGTTTCGAAGAAATTTGTGACATTCAGAGTTGTAAATGCGTTGAAGAGGGCCAAAGCATCCCACATCTAACGGCTGGAGTATATGGCTAGTGTGGGCCGGGAGGACGAACAGGACCACATTGTGTTGTTTTGCCCATAAAATAACAGGAACAGTGACATGGGACTTATGACCATCGAAAAGCAGAATAAGAGACTGGTTCTCAGTAGGTCGCTGAACATACTTCAGAAAATGTGTGTCCAGATACTCTAGAAAGACACTGCTGTTTGACCATCCTGTCTCGGATACAGTACCCTGAGCACCAGGAGATTTACCATCAAGTAGTTCATCCTTCATCCTTTGGCCCTTGAAGACAAAGAGAGGTGGAATTTGTGTGCCAAGGGCATTGCCACACCCTAACACTGTAGTGGTGCAAGATCTGTTAGATGTAATGGCAGGCGTCGTGTTTCTGGCGCAAACAACATATGGTGGTGTATGCTCTGTCTGGACTCCCTTTTCATCCACATTATAGATACATTCAGGTTTGTCCATTAAATCATATTTCTTCAACACAGACTCCAGGTTGTTAAAGTACTTGGTGATGCTGGCTTTAGATGTTGCTTCAGCTCTGTAGTTGCTCAGTGCTCTGGGCTTAACAAGTTTCATTTCAGGCCACCTAGCCATGAAGCCACGGTACCACCTGTCACTCAGTGGATGATTTTTGTCACGTTTCTGCAGATACACAGCAAAGTTTGTTGCCTGGTCTACCACTTCGCTTCTTGAATAGCCATATCCAAGCTCAGCCATTGTTTTGAGATGGTTAACAAATAACGCCTCTTCTTCCTGTGTAAAAAGAGCATGTGGTCCAGATGACACTGTTTCTGGATCTATCCGACCCATTACCCGATCTCTGAGGGTAGTTTGGGGAACCCCAAATTGTCTTGCTGCTGATTTAACAGCTAGATTCATTGCTCTGACAGCATGATAAGCATTAGTCATGGCTGTTGGTGAGTACATCCTGTATGTAGCCACTGAGTGCATAGGTTTAACCTGTAATGAAAGAAAACAAAATGTAATAAGTTCATAAAACTATAAGCATACGGTGCCTTTTCTACTACAAGTATAGCCAATAAAAAAAAAACAATGAAAATTCTTAAGGTAGGTATACTTTTAACACACCCTGTATATAATTAATATGCAGCCATGGTCACATGGTGATCATGTGACTTCACGGAGCAGACGATGAAGGACCTTTCCAATAGTATCAAGATATTTTATGATTGAATAAACACAATTTGTATGTTGCTAGGTAAATGTTTAAATAAAGTGTTAAGAAAAATGGTAAATTTCAATAACACAGAAGTAAAATAAGGACTTACTTGCTTTTTACGCATTGTTTACAAATTTTGACAGACGGCGGAAATCAGTAGAACACCGGTTACGATGTAAACAATGTATGACGTAGTTTCCACTTCCGGTTTAGAACAGATGCGCGTGAAAACGAAAGTATCGAAAACATGTACGTATCGAATTCACGTCAATCGAATATAAAATTCAGTAAAATAGACTGAAAAATAACAACATAGTGGTGAGTTTAATACAGAACATATTTCCCGATTTCGGCCTGCATTAGCTCCTGCCCACAAAGATGGCTGCCTTAAACTGTCTTATCAGTGTCGATGACATCACATGGAAACTATCTATATCAGACAGTAAGACCCGTGTGCCGCCGTTCTTTGTGCCGCAATTTAAACGTTACGCTGATTCACACATGCTTTATATGCATATGTAGTGTTGTTCTACACGCCGGTTGCTTTTAGTTTTGACGGCACTTGCTTTTAGCGTTCTCGACTTGCTTTTAGCCCGTTCGGGAATGGGTAAGGTACTCCTTCCTCATCAATGTTTTAAAAAAAACTGTGTCAAGAAATCGTTAAAAGAATTCCTAATAATTTGATCGTAACACCAGCAAGTTTAAGAGTCTCCGGTATATAAAACAAATACGAAAATAATGATGGCATGACGGACCATTCTTTTTCGTACCTTTTACGGTCAATTCGGTAAATTACCATTTCGGTAAATTGATCTTAAATAGATATGGATTAGTCCGGTCGTTTCGGTAAATATGTAAACATATATTATAATGCCTGATTGAGACTTATAATTGAGTATGTTAGCCAGCTTCCTAATTTTTGATGTATGTATAAAGGTGTTGTTCATATTTCCTGGCTGCTTCCTATTTTTGATGTATTTTCACTTCTTTTTGTCCGTTTATTAATATGTATTACTTCCAATTACTAAAAACTGGATTATTTGTGGCTTTATAACCAATAATACCTGAAATAATGCATTTGTATTTGTAATTTTTAAATTTAAGATTTTTTGTATGTATTTATTTATTTTCCACTCTTAACATTGTATTAACATGTCATATCTCCAGAAATGGGAGAAATAAAGATAGATTGATTGATTGCAACCATATTTTAAGGATTACAGTTACCATTGATCATACATAAATAAATAAATGATTAAATTATCTGTCTCTGGCTGAGGTTGAAAATATTTTCACAGGTGGACATACTAAATTCTCTGTCTCAGTCAGGTATTATACTCTATGTTTACCTATTTACCGAAACGACCAGACTTATCCCTATATAAGATCAATTTACAGAAATGGTCATTTACCGAAGTGACCTGTACCCCAAATATACACTGGCACATGCATACTGTCCTGTTTAAACATTTAATGATATCCAGCCTTACTGTGAAGTATGTGGCCTGCTACTAAGCACCTATTTTTCCAAAAAGCAAACACTAAACTTGTACAAAATAGCAAAAAAGCATAATTTGGCTTTGTTTGAAAATACCTGTCTTTCACACGAATCAGTTTAATTAGTATATTAGTTATGTACATATTCACAGTAAATCACTTACATCTATGATCAAAATGTATTTCACTTACACGACCGTTTGCTAAGGAATTTGCATAAAAGTGTTTTACTCCAACACCTAATGAAGAGAGCAAAGGCTAAAGCAAAACAATAAAATATTTATCAGTAAGGTATCAATTCTTTGACTGCAAAAGGACAATACCACTGAGCCACACAGTCGGTTTAACTCTTGGCTAAACTTTTAACTTTTATATTGTTAATTTCAATTCAACTTATCTATCTTTTATTTGCTCATTTTTACATTCCTAAAGATAAAAATCAAATTTAATGCATAAATCAATCATTAAGTTGTTTGGATATAGTTAAAATTACATCCATAAAATAATATGGAGTCAAGAAACTGTGAGAAGTAAGAATATGGTGCAAAATAATTATGTTTAAGGCAATAAACAGGCAAGAGTACATGTATGATTATTGATGTTTTGAAATGACATTTTGATTTTGTCATCTAACTGTTTGTGGCTGTGTGTGTTGATGTGATGACCAGCAAGTTGTCAATACTTGACCCTGCCCCCCTCACTGCAGTTAACATGGATTGCTACAGGGTTCTCTCTGGACAGAACTCTAGGGCAATTTAAGAATTGTCTTGGAGCAAGAAGGGACAAAAATACATCAATAGGATGGCAGAAGAATTGTAGAGTTTGGAAAAAGGCTTTAATAATACAAATTTAAATAATGAAGACAACTGACTGGTAGTGCCTAACCCAGGTTAGGTGACGATTTTTATTTACTTTTTGGTGGTTTTATTTTTTTCAATATTTGCAAGCAACTGCAGGCAGATACAATTCATGCAAACTGTAAGTAAAATGTGTTCTAGTAAATAATAATTTTAATAGCTTTCCAGGCAGTGGCATCTAAGAACTTTAACATTTATTCTAATGTTTAGAAAACTTAACATGTCTTGCTGATTGATTAGTACTTTTAGATTGTTAGGTGCTATTTTTTTTTTTGCTAGGCTACCTTACCAGTTCCAGATGGAATCACAGCATAGATTATATACAGTGGACAGAGACTGGACACACATGACTAGAAACAATACTGAGGCAGTGACCACACGCTTAAAGGGTCATTAACTAGAACGTACCGTTAAATAATATGGCAATAATGAAGTCTGGGTAACATGCATACTTTCATTTTTGTTAATTTGTCTCAATTAATTAGTGCATCAGAGAAAAATCAGACTGAGCACCTTTTGCTTCTGGGTTTTCTATTACTGCATTCTTACATGTATTTATTTGATACCATTCAAATTCGGACAGTTAGCATTTTTCCACCTTGCATTTCATTTTTTGCATCAGCAGTAAAAGTGGCTTTTTAAAAAAAAGATAAGTGATGAAAAACTGATTGAACTGGTATGAGAATGAATGACCTGTACTCTATGACAAGATGCTAAAAAACTACAAGGTTGCTAGTTCTTGGCTTAGCCAAGATATTGGGGACATTCTGTTCTTTGTTGTGTACAATACTGTTTAGAATTACAGGTAGTTTTTTAACATTATAGAATTAATTAGTTAAGTTAAAGAAGACAATTCCTACACTTTGTATGTTGCAAGTAAAAAAATATAAATGTAAGTAGGAAACTGTAATTGTAGTATATGTATAATTTTTAAATTGATTTAACATTTAATGATCTGCAGACATTTAAAACATGAAAAGAAAATGTAAACAAAAAATAGAAATTATACATATACTACAACCAATAAGTGATACATTTATAAAAATATCATTTAGTGTTTATAGGTATTTATCGGCAAACTAATAATAGTGCATCTTATTTATGGTACTATCACTGACTAGTTTGAAACATATCATTTTATGTACAGTCCCTAGCCCATCTGTGTATGCATTTTCAAATGAATTGACTCTTGTCAGGTTAGAAAATAAAAAAAAAATCAGTGCATTTAAAAAAAATTATTTCTGTAATCAAACATGTGGAAATCAGTTGGAAAAGCCCTAAAAATCTCAAGGAATTTTTTGAAAATTTTGTCTGGTACAAATCTGCTACAGATTATGTTATGCAAAGATATCTGGTCTAAAATTGCTTATACTTTTTATAATTCTGGTGATAAAATGTTAACAGATTATGCGACAGAATTCATAGTTGTGAAATAATATAGTGGTTACAATATTTACAATGAATAATCCAATGTATTTATGTTATGCCTTTACCAGTGTGTGGAATATTGGTCCTAAGACAGACTTATCGTTAAATGCCAAAGGTCAAAATCTTATAAATCTATGTACAAGCAAAGTCCCCCTTGGTAATTGTTATTGATTTATCTGTCTCTTCTTAGTCATTAGTAATTGTTATTGATCCATCTGTCTCTTGTTTTTCATTGATAATTGTTATTGATTCATCTGTCTCCAGTAACTCACTGGTAATTGTTATTGATCCATCTGTCTCTTGTTTTTCATTGATAATTGTTATTGATTCATCTGTCTCCAGTAACTCACTGGTAATTGTTATTGATCCATCTGTCTCCAGTAACTCACTAGTAATTGTTATTGATCCATCTGTCTCCAGTAACTCACTGGTAACTGTTATTGGTCCATCTGTCTTCAGTTATTCACTGGTAATTGTTATTGGCCCATCTGTCTTCAGTTATTCACTGATAATAGTTATTGATCCATCTGTCTCTAGTTATTTACTGGTAATTGTTGTTAATCCATCTGTCGCTAGTTATTCACTGGTAATTGTTGTTGATCCATCTGTCTTCAGTTATTCACTGATAATTGTTGTTGATCCATCTGTCTCTAGTTATTCACTGGTAATTGTTGTTGATCCATCTGTCTCTAGTTATTCACTGGTAATTGTTGTTAATCCATCTGTCTCCAGTTATTCACTGGTAATTGTTGTTGGCCCATCTGTCTCCAGTTATTCACTGATAATTGTTGTTGATCCATCGGTCTCTAGTTATTCACTGGTAATTGTTGTTGATCCATCTGTCTCTAGTTATTCACTGGTAATTGTTATTGGCCCATCTGTCTTCAGTTATTCACTGATAATAGTTATTGATCCATCTGTCTCTAGTTATTCACTGGTAATTGTTGTTAATCCATCTGTCCCTAGTTATTCACTGGTAATTGTTGTTAATCCATCTGTCTCTAGTTATTCACTGGTAATTGTTGTTGATCCATCTGTCTCCAGTTATTCACTGATAATTGTTGTTGATCCATCGGTCTCTAGTTATTCACTGGTAATTGTTGTTGATCCATCTGTCTCTAGTTATTCACTGGTAATTGTTGTTAATCCATCTGTCTCCAGTTATTCACTGGTAATTGTTGTTGATCCATCTGTCTCTAGTTATTCACTGGTAATTGTTGTTAATCCATCTGTCTCCAGTTATTCACTGGTAATTGTTATTGGCCCATCTGTCTTCAGTTATTCACTGATAATAGTTATTGATCCATCTGTCTCTAGTTATTCACTGGTAATTGTTGTTAATCCATCTGTCTCTAGTTATTCACTGGTAATTGTTGTTAATCCATCTGTCTCTAGTTATTCACTGGTAATTGTTGTTGATCCATCTGTCTCCAGTTATTCACTGATAATTGTTGTTGATCCACCTGTCTCTAGTTATTCACTGGTAATTGTTGTTGATCCATCTGTCTCTAGTTATTCACTGGTAATTGTTGTTAATCCATCTGTCTCCAGTTATTCACTGGTAATTGTTGTTGATCCATCTGTCTCTAGTTATTCACTGGTAATTGTTGTTAATCCATCTGTCTCCAGTTATTCACTGGTAATTGTTGTTGGCCCATCTGTCTCCAGTTATTCACTGATAATTGTTGTTGATCCATCGGTCTCTAGTTATTCACTGGTAATTGTTGTTGATCCATCTGTCTCTAGTTATTCACTGGTAATTGTTGTTAATCCATCTGTCTCCAGTTATTCACTGGTAATTGTTATTGGCCCATCTGTCTTCAGTTATTCAC
This sequence comes from Sinonovacula constricta, assembly GCA_007844125.1. Classification (NCBI taxonomy): domain Eukaryota; kingdom Metazoa; phylum Mollusca; class Bivalvia; order Cardiida; family Solecurtidae; genus Sinonovacula; species Sinonovacula constricta. Next base: position 39,293,833 of record CM017559.1, on the reverse strand, counting down.
TGATAATAGTTATTGATCCATCTGTCTCTAGTTATTCACTGGTAATTGTTGTTGGCCCATCTGTCTCCAGTTATTCACTGATAATTGTTGTTGATCCATCGGTCTCTAGTTATTCACTGGTAATTGTTGTTGATCCATCTGTCTCTAGTTATTCACTGGTAATTGTTGTTAATCCATCTGTCTCCAGTTATTCACTGGTAATTGTTATTGGCCCATCTGTCTTCAGTTATTCACTGATAATAGTTATTGATCCATCTGTCTGTAGTTATTCACTGGTAATTGTTGTTAATCCATCTGTCTCTAGTTATTCACTGGTAATTGTTGTTGATCCATCTGTCTCTAGTTATTCACTGGTAATTGTTATTGGCCCATCTGTCTTCAGTTATTCACTGATAATAGTTATTGATCCATCTGTCTCTAGTTATTCACTGGTAATTGTTGTTAATCCATCTGTCCCTAGTTATTCACTGGTAATTGTTGTTAATCCATCTGTCTCTAGTTATTCACTGGTAATTGTTGTTGATCCATCTGTCTCCAGTTATTCACTGATAATTGTTGTTGATCCATCTGTCTCTAGTTATTCACTGGTAATTGTTGTTGATCCATCTGTCTCTAGTTATTCACTGGTAATTGTTGTTAATCCATCTGTCTCCAGTTATTCACTGGTAATTGTTGTTGATCCATCTGTCTCTAGTTATTCACTGGTAATTGTTGTTAATCCATCTGTCTCCAGTTATTCACTGGTAATTGTTATTGGCCCATCTGTCTTCAGTTATTCACTGATAATAGTTATTGATCCATCTGTCTCTAGTTATTCACTGGTAATTGTTGTTAATCCATCTGTCTCTAGTTATTCACTGGTAATTGTTGTTAATCCATCTGTCTCTAGTTATTCACTGGTAATTGTTGTTGATCCATCTGTCTCCAGTTATTCACTGATAATTGTTGTTGATCCATCTGTCTCTAGTTATTCACTGGTAATTGTTGTTGATCCATCTGTCTCTAGTTATTCACTGGTAATTGTTGTTAATCCATCTGTCTCCAGTTATTCACTGGTAATTGTTGTTGATCCATCTGTCTCTAGTTATTCACTGGTAATTGTTGTTAATCCATCTGTCTCCAGTTATTCACTGGTAATTGTTGTTGGCCCATCTGTCTCCAGTTATTCACTGATAATTGTTGTTGATCCATCGGTCTCTAGTTATTCACTGGTAATTGTTGTTGATCCATCTGTCTCTAGTTATTCACTGGTAATTGTTGTTAATCCATCTGTCTCCAGTTATTCACTGGTAATTGTTATTGGCCCATCTGTCTTCAGTTATTCACTGATAATAGTTATTGATCCATCTGTCTCTAGTTATTCACTGGTAATTGTTGTTGGCCCATCTGTCTCCAGTTATTCACTGATAATTGTTGTTGATCCATCGGTCTCTAGTTATTCACTGGTAATTGTTGTTGATCCATCTGTCTCTAGTTATTCACTGGTAATTGTTGTTAATCCATCTGTCTCCAGTTATTCACTGGTAATTGTTATTGGCCCATCTGTCTTCAGTTATTCACTGATAATAGTTATTGATCCATCTGTCTCTAGTTATTCACTGGTAATTGTTGTTAATCCATCTGTCTCTAGTTATTCACTGGTAATTGTTGTTAATCCATCTGTCTCTAGTTATTCACTGGTAATTGTTGTTGATCCATCTGTCTCCAGTTATTCACTGATAATTGTTGTTGATCCATCTGTCTCTAGTTATTCACTGGTAATTGTTGTTGATCCATCTGTCTCTAGTTATTCACTGGTAATTGTTGTTGATCCATCTGTCTCTAGTTATTCACTGGTAATTGTTGTTAATCCATCTGTCTCCAGTTATTCACTGGTAATTGTTATTGGCCCATCTGTCTTCAGTTATTCACTGATAATAGTTATTGATCCATCTGTCTCTAGTTATTCACTGGTAATTGTTGTTAATCCATCTGTCTCTAGTTATTCACTGGTAATTGTTGTTAATCCATCTGTCTCTAGTTATTCACTGGTAATTGTTGTTAATCCATCTGTCTCTAGTTATTCACTGGTAATTGTTGTTGATCCATCTGTCTCCAGTTATTCACTGATCCATCTGTCTTCAGTTATTCACCAGTAATTGTTATTGGTCCATCTGCAGTTATTCACTGGTTATTGTTATTGATCAATCTGTCTCTAGTTTTTCTATTGGTAATTGTTATTGATCCATCTGTCTAGTGTTATACATTGGTAATTGTTATTAATCCATCTGTCTCTAGTTATTGATTGGTAATTGTTATTGATCCGTCTATCCCCAGTTATTAATTGGTAATTGTTATGGATCCATCTATCTATTTTTTCATTGGTAATTGTTATTGATCCATCTGTCTCTAGTTATTGATTGGTAATTGTTATTGATCCATCTATCCCCAGTTATTTATTGGTAAATGTTATGGATCCATCTATCTATTTTTTCATTGGCAGTTGTTATTGATCAATCTGTCTCCAGTTATTCATTGGTACATGTAATTGTTATTGATCCATCTGTCTCCAGTTATTGATTGATAATTGTTATTGATCCATCTGTCTCTAGTTATACATTGGTAATTGTTATTGTTCCATTTTGTCCAGTTATTGATTGGTAATTGTTATTGATACATCTGCCTCCAGTTATTCATCTTTATTTACATATTGCTGACGATTTAAATCAAACTTTGTATATTTATATTCCCTATTTTTTTTTCAGCCTTGAGCGATGCATGCCATCAAATGATCCAAGCCTCACTTGCTCGGCAGCAGGAGATTAGAGACCTACCTGTAGAAGACACAGTCTGGCAGTTGTCCCTATCATCGAATGCAGGTATACAGTAATATTAATATAACCAACACAAGTAAAGCCTTATGTCTTGAATTACACTATATATGTTGACCCCATGGAGAATGCTGTGCAGACAGAACCCAGACCCTTCATTATCAAGATGAATGTCCATCGACTGAACTAACTGGGCTCATACTATTACTCCCTCTGGCTTACCACCAGGCTACTCTAGTATTTTTAAATGTTTATGTCTTTGATCTTTTCCAAACTTTGTTAACTTCCAAAAACCTAGGATTTGTATTGGCATCAAACATATAATAAACTATCATGATAATGATTGCTGACAAGTTTTCACAAAACAGCTTTTTATTATTGTTCAATAGTATAAAGGTAGGATTTACTATATATTATGAATAGCATTGACACCTGGTGTGTGCTATTCTGATTAACCACTGTCTGGTTAATCTAGGCATAGACAGATATGTGCATCCTCTCGGGTCTAGTTATTAATGCTCTTTGCCTGTGCTTATTGTCATAATTATTGTACAAGAAAAAGTGTTAACTTCATATACCCACAAATATTCAATATTATTGCGTTATAACTCTCACAACAATGTTGGGGTTTGGGGTGGGAGTGGAGATGTATACTAGAATCAGGCCGTCCATCTATCTGTCTGTCTGTGGACACAATTTTTTCTGCTCTTTTTCTATAGTTTTGCACCACTTAAGATTCCACATGTAACAGCTAAATTGAGACAGTACAGGCTGGGAACACTTTGGTCAATGGCTAATCTTAGGTGAGTCCTGACTTAGCAGAATAGTGTATATAAGGGTGTTTAAGTCTGTTTTAGGCACATTAAATCTTATATTTGTACAAACAAAACAATGAAACATCTCTGTTCTATTAGCTCTGAAACCAGTGATATTTAATGATGCATGCGATGTATTTTATTCACCTGATGAATTGAGTCGCCTCTTCTAGTTGATAAACCATCATCTAGATATCATATCACATTCATTTTCTGTTTGAGATACACTTTTTTAAATGCCTTAATCTGCACAATTTATGTTTAGCTTTAATGATCTTATAATATTTCGTACTTGTAAAGTCTCATCCTCTCTCATATGCTTTGGAAATTCTCTTACCAATTGTAAAAGGAAGATTTCATCCAACATGTACTTTCTTGGTTTTGCTGATTTTGGAGTCTGTTTTCTAGATTTTGTCTGCTAAAAGTGCATTATATAAATTGCAAGTATTTTTTTGTTTGACTAAAATGATACTGCTTTGATCAAGAGACTTTGTAAATCCTGCTCATTTTTAGAACAACATGCTTGTTTTCTTTATTGTGTATTTTTTTGGGAGTAGTTGAGTTTGCATATAATTGCTTCTTCCTGTTCTTTAAACTCAGTCTACTGCTCCCTCACATGTGGGCTTTAATAGCCTGCCTTGATGTTTTTGATTCTTCCAACTTCAAAACAGAAAAATCATTTGAGAAATGAAGGACAATATGGCATTATATGAATCAGAAGATTTAACCTAATTATCAAAACAACAGCCAAACAACAGATTTTTTTCATTAAAACAAAAATCACTTTTTTGTGCAAAATATTTAGTGAAGCAAACTAGACCAATGTTTAGTGTGTAAGCTTCTTTGACATCTGTCAGTGTTGTCTTCCATTTGAAATCATGCTGTGAAAATGATACATAGTAATAACATCTGTGGGAGAATACGTATAGGCACCAACTTATACATGTAACTCCCCAGCCGCTCACAGTGTGCAGATATATGCAAAAAACTTCCAAGGTTCAGCTTGAAAGGTGTTAGCTGAACATCAAGCACTGGTGGTTCTACCCGGACATTTGTTAGAGGTCTTCCTACCAAAAAACAACAACAAATGACTACAACTTTGTCACTTTGATGAATTTCAAAAAGCAAACATAATCATTTTGTTATTCTTAGAATCGAGCAGTTTGGAAGATGACACTGTATCATCAGCCATTGGACAAGCTGTGCTGGTTGTAGACAGATCAGGTCAGACCTTAGGAGTTTGTCAGGTGACTGACTGTTTTAATTCCCTTGAAGAAACCTGCCGGACAGCTGTCTTTGTGTCCTGCCTGAGTCCACTCTCTGGCCAATCCAGGAGACCACGGCATGTGGTCATCTCTGACCAACTCAGCAGGCAAGTTTAAGTTAGGTTTTTGTTTTTGTTGGATATCTTGCAATGACACAATTTGGGTCAAATGCTCACACAATAATCTTTTCTTTTAACACATTAGTTTTTTTAGTGATACTCTGATTAATCATTGAATTAACTTTTTGGACCCGAATGACGCATTAAAGCGGCACGAAAACAGTCTCCTCATGCCGGGAGAAGCCTTAGCGCATTGCATTTTACCTGTGTCTGGCATCAAGAGCCGCATTTAGGCGGCCCAGAAAATGTCTCGGCTACTGCCGAACACCGTGTTAATGCGCACATCATATATGCTGGTTAAAACTCATGTTTTCAAACACTTTTGAGTCTCGGCCAATCAAGTGCATCACAGTATCTTAAATGCTAATGTCATCTTAATCTAAATCTACCGGCTTAAATCCTTTTTTGTCATTTCATGTATTGTAGCGAGACAACACAAAAATCGGCGACATTTTCTTTGATTCACATCTAATTTGAAACATTTCTCGGTTGAAATACGATCGTATAAGCAGTTTTCAAACGATTAATTTATACTTTAATGTCAGCCAATCAGAAACCTTGTTACATCATATTTTTGGAATTTCATGTAACCCAGATGTAAACACAATGAATTATGTCGAGACAAAGCAAAACGGCGACGTGCCTTACTGTTAGCTTTAAGATTCCTACTTATACGCATATGTATCGACAGATAAGTGGAATTACCTGCGTCAGATCCAACAATTATATGATAATTGCAGATATCAATAGATAAAAGACAAAATCCAACTCTTGAAAATCGCCGAAGTTTTCAGTCAAATATGAAGTTTAAGAGCGTTTTTTTTTCTCAAACTACCGGTAAATCGCAACTTTAAATCAAAGATGGCTTACTGTTTTAAAGTTACTCATTATATAAAATATTATATAAAGCAGTGTTATTTACCTTATAAACATAAAAAAACTTGATGAGGTAAATGATATTTCATTTTAATAATTTGAAATGTGTTAATTTTGATATTATCAATCATACGTGTTCTTTAGATTACAGTCATTTTCACTCTTTTTTGAAGTTTTTCTTCTCATACCGTGTTAAAAATTACATGGTTGTGTTAAGCACTTTCTGTGCTACAAGTATGTGAAAATATCCTTTAAGAATATTTCCAAAATGACATGTTTATTGTGTTGTGTATACAACCATCCCCAATATCTTCCACTGACCGGTAGTCCACACCAGATGTGTCTAGGCATTAGGGGCAGATAAGACCCCCACCAGGTGTAGGGGATGACTGGAGAAATGCCGCTAGGGGATGACTGGTTAATTGGCTGTCAGGCTCAATGAGTTAAGCAATGATTGATGAGTGGTCCATACACTTCCTGATGACAACAATATTAGTCCACAAATAGTTATAAGAATTAACTTTGATCCAGTAAAATGCTGCATCAGAAATTTTTTTTTTTGTAACTCCTCTACATGTATTTATATGTACAGTTAAACCTAATTTGCTAATAAGGACACCTGTGGTTCGTTTTTTAAATGCCCCACTTAGCGAGGTGGTCCGCTTAGTGAATTGATACAATTAATTCATTATACTGCTGCTTATATCTAAGCTTTATATTGTATTTAATATTTAAGTGTACTTACTGTGTTAAAGTTTTTCTGTCTTAAATTTCTTTTTTTTAATATTTTACAGGATACTCTATAATATTAAAATTTAGTCATTTTTCATAAGGATTTAATTAAACATAAAAATAAAGTAGATTTTCAGTATTTATTATTTGCTGTTTAAGAAATTCAAAGTTAAAGGTCAGACCTGAAAGAAAAGTTAACTTTAAGGAAAAGAATCTTTTCCTAAAGTTTTATGCACCATAAAAAATCAGAAATGAAAATACAATAGTCATAATAAAGTTGTAAAAGAAATTTAACATAAAGGTCAGGCCTGAAGGAAGAGAAATGTATTAATAAAAACAACAAATTTATATTATTGCCTGAGATTTACCAGTTCCATGACTTTCAGCTAAAATGTGCTGAGATTAACCAGATCTTGCTTTAATAAGAAAGATCTTTTCAGCAAGAGCGTTCTTTCACAGGTTTTCTTTGACGACTTTTTGTGATATGATTTGATGTTTTCGATTAAAAAATTTATACTTAAAGCATCTTTCTCAACAGAAGTGACATCCGCTACTCATCAATGTTTCATTTAGTGTTAAACAATAACTATTATTTAATGAAAAAACATCTCTTAATGATTAACATATACTACTTATGACCCAGATCAGTTAACATCAAACATTCTTTACCAATACCATAAATCAGCAATGTCTTAATAAGTTTTAAAGTGTGCAATCTTTTTCGATCGAGCAGTGTTTGCAGGCGGGATAAACTGATTAATGACACTTTTATAACTGGACTACCTGGCACTGTCCTGCATAGCAAGGATTAGGAAAGGTGTGAATTTGTTAATTGGTTCTGAACTATGAAATAACTGTCCCAGGTCCCGGATAGTGGGGTGCCCTGCTTTCCAAGGTTGTGGGACATTAAAATAAAAAAATATTATGGTTCCAGAAAAAAGTGTCCCTGTAGCAGGTTGCCTCACTTAGCGAGATTGTCCTTTAGTGAGGTTTGACTGTATAATACATGTTCTAGTGTGGGGGGCCATTGTCTGACATCAATTTTAAAATAGTTAAATTATTGTAACAATATTATATAAGTTTAATTTTTAAAAATTTATGTGACATCTTGTTCTGTTCTTATAAATACAAATTAATTAAAGAAGACAACACAATTTACAAAAGTTTTTTCATTTAATATTTTGCTATTTCTGCTTTTAGTTCATCAAATAACTTTTAACTGATTTATTTCAATCCCTTCATTTTATTAATGAAAATTGCACTTTTTTCCAGCAGTATATCATTAACGTTCCTCACCGATCTGGGCCTAAAGCTGGGCCTAGCAGATATAGGGAACCAGATGTATAACAAACGGGAACCAGCCAGACTCAGAGAGTGCTGGGTGTGTGGGAAACGAGGATCCAGCCAGCTCTTCACTACCTGGTAACAATTTTTAAGGTTATGTATGGTTTGGAATTTCATTATCAAATTTGATGCAAATAATGTTTCAGATAAATTAAATGACATATGTGATGTTTGTCTATAGTTGTGAACAGTATTTCAAATGAGTCAATAAAAAAAAATCATGAAATTTATAAAATATTTTAGTACTAGAGAGTCATAAATTTTTTTAAATTACTTCAATTGTGTCCCGAAATGTACCAATCAGTTATGTAAGTGCTTGTATTATCCCGGGACCCCTATTTACTTTTTATACATGACCCTTAATTCATAAATAAAAATGTCTGCTTAAGGAAGCTGACTCAAAAGAGAGAACTTTGTCTTATTTTGGAATAATGATCGACTATTATATTTTACTCGTTTTGAGCATTTAAACGTTCACGCTACAAGATCGTATAGGTAAACACACAGTATTTGGCGACAGAAAAATGTCCATTCTGAAGCCAAATATGACTTTAAATCTTGTTTAAGTTATAAAAGTGAACATTAAGTTAACCAGCCAGTGTAACACTTCATAACTTCCATGTGACAATATTATATCATTATTCAGGTAAAAATCTATTTAGAGCAATTAATATTATACAAAATAGCAGAGATGATGTTGCCTTCATTGTGATCGCTTGTCTTAATTATAATATTAAATAATATCACAATTAGATTATCCAAAATGCCTCTGTCACATGACTTTGTTAAATTGTTACACTTTTTCAGTGATTTGCATAATTTATTATTGCTAAGTCTAAAGCTTTGTTTCATAATTTTTTAATTTTTCAAGTACTCACTTATATTTTTACAACAATTCAACACATATTCTTCTATCTCTAGCACATTTCCTCCCCACATTCTCTACACATTAAGTCTTAGATCTAAACTATAATTCCTACCTTTCTTACATATTTTGCTCTCTCTCTTTCTTTTCAAACCACCTCACATGTCACATTCTTAGATCACTTATTTACTCACTATCTTAATATAAAAGGTAGGTCAGACTGGGTTTTATTTAAGACTGGAAGTGGCAAATTGAAACTGTTATAGAAGTAAAAATTGAAAAAAGAACAAGAGTTTTATTGATTGTAATTGGTACTGCAGATATTTTTACCTGACTGACTGGTTCCTGGTACTTGATTTAGGCCTACAATGTAGTTATACCCCAAGATATCAAGTATATGTCTATATTTGAGTCTGTCAGTCCGTCTGCTGATGAAATCTGTCCACACTTATTCTCAGCTTCCACTTGTATAATTCTGTTGAAAGTTTACATGAGTGGTAAGTGCCAAGTCTAGTTGCTTATATGGTTGGCATACCATGGCTTGATTTTTTTAATTTGAGTAATGGCCCTTTGCTGTATGTATTGAATAATTATATGACAGTATCTGTTGTAAATCATTATTAGGGGGTTTTCATCATGTTCAATGATTCTTCTTCTTTTTACAAGGCAACACACCGGCCGCAATAGCTCAAGTGGTAGAGTGTCGGCTTGCAGATCGGGAGGTTGCGGGTTCAAACCCTGGCCGGGTCAAACCATAGACTTTAAAGTTGGTAGTAGTGGCTTCCCTCCTAACGCTCAAGGCTAAGGGGGCAGCATTACGCCTGGTTTGTCGTGTCAGTAAAATGGACCGGCCCGGTTCAGTCCCTGGGAACCTTATAAGTGCCCCTGTGCTATAATGATAGAAATGTGGCTGCACAGTATCGGCAAAAAAGCCGGCCATTCCCAATCCCAAGCCAACACCGAGAAATGTGGCTGCACAGTATCGGCAAAAAAGCCGGCTAATCCCAATCCCAATTCCAAGGCAACACCATGTGGTGGTGGTGGGTGTGGTGTGAGGTGCAAAGTGCATATTATATATTTTGTTGTTTCTACCTGCATATTTAGATTTTTACCTGATTATATTCAGTTCATGTTAAACTTAACTGTATTTGGCACCGTATGACCTTTATAAAGTGTCGGTGTGCGGTAAAACCCAAAATACAAATACAAATATTTTGTTGTTGTTTTGCACTGGTTTCTATGAGGGAATCGTTTGGAAAATCTTAATGGTATAATAAATTGAAAGAAGGATACTCTAAACAGTATATTCAGTTCTTAAAAAAAAGATTAGTACTGTGAACGGAGACACTTTCCCTTATTAAGATGTCTTACTCTACTTTTAATTAAATTATTATAAAATTTGGTTTTTACTTTGTAGACATGTATAGTATCACTAAATACATAAATATCTTATTTGCAATAGATGTGATGTGATTTTTGGCTGATGTTTGTAACATCTTGGTTTTATGCATGTTTACATTTTAAACTTCAGCGCTGGTTGCCAGGCAGTGATGTATTGTAGTCAGACATGCAAGGATGTTGACTGGTCCAAAGATGAAGATACTGATCCCAGCTGTCACAAGGTCTGCTGCCCAATCATGAAACAATACATGGACACTGGTTCTATCCTGGCCCAGTTTCCATTCACATTTACTTCTGGTGTGTTTATAGTTAGCCATTAAACTACCTACAAATACAAATATTGTTGGCCACTTTCAGCATTCCTTATAGCTATCATGGCATTTTCCACCACTTATACTATAACAACAGGGCTTGACTTTAATAAGCGTCTGTGGGTCTAAGACAGGTAGTTTTACATCTGGGATAAGTGATGTTGTCAGATTGGTAATTGTAAAATATTAAACAAGTGACTGTAATGTGATTATTTGATCAACAGATAGGGTAACTGACACAGAACTTGTGAAAAAAAGTTTTACAGTGGTTCAAACTTACCCAGAGTTCCTATTCATGTTAATTTAACTGTAATTAAATGTAAATGCTTTCGGTTTTTGCTTTGTCTTTGATTTTTTATTTTAAAACCAACAATATTATAAAATAGGAAAACTCCGATGAAATAATGTTCCTACCATATCCTGTATGATGACATATCCATGTTGGTTTTAAATGAAACCTGTATTGTTATTATTATTATTATCATTATTTACCACATTTATCATGTAAGGTACATGTTCAAAGGTGCTGTACAGATAATACAATTTAAAGCATACATAAGAGCATAGTTAAGAACATTATTACAATAATATTGCAGTATACATTCAGTAAAATGTATCCAAACACATGGTAAGATATCAGATTTAAATCATAATAGATCATATAGGGAAAAAATACACATTAAAAATAAGATCAAGTTAAAATACACAAATCAATTCGTATTGGTTTAAAATGCATATTCCATTTATTGTGTAAATGATATTCCAGCTGACCTTTAGTGCATTCGTGTTTCTACACCGGTATTTGTCTCAGATCATCCTGTATTGTATTACATATTTTCTTCCGCACTTATCTACATTTCCTGACATATTTTTCAATGTGGAACATGAAAAGCACTGTTAATAAGGATGAATTATCATACTTGTAACCATGATTAAAAATTTACCAAGTAGGTATTTTTACAATTTTTTCAGTTTCATTTACCCAGTATCTCTTATCAGACAATTCATGCTTGGTTTAATTGCAGATGTTACATTTGAAGAGTTTAACTATGAAGATTTTCTACGAAAACATGGTGTGTACAATGAGGGATTTTGGAGACGAGAGACAAATTTCTATCATAATGTACCATTTGGTAAGGTAGTGAATTCTTGTTTGACTGAAAATTATGCTATAAGATTCTTTACTTAAACTGTTTATATATATAGTCTCCATTATTTACAAATTTCCTGCCTTCAAAAGCTTCCACTTGGAGCTGCCTAACCAGGGTTACTTTTTGCAAAAAAAGTGGCAAACACTTTATTGTAACATATGGCTATAGCATGAAGTAAGAATTTAATATTATAATTTAATGTAAGTATTACCGATGCTTATTGGTTTATGATTTTATCTAATCCTGATAGAGTTGCAGTGGTTCTACCTACCAATACCTTTTTTGCTGTTTTATACCAATTAAAGCTGAACAGTGCCATTATGAATTGTATCATTGTTGTGTCCATATATATTATATAAAAATTGTTTCACTTTAACTGACCTTTCATGTTCATTTTACTTTAAGATGGTTGCAACTTAAGAAAATGTCGGAATTTGCCTTCACTTGACACTTTTCCTTGCCTTCCTCAATATGTTTACACAAATATTCCTCACATGCAGGAGAACTTCCCCCATGTATTGACGATGTGGTTCTACCTGTAGAATCTGTTGTGTTAGATGACCCCCCTGACACGAGACCAGCCCGCCCCCTGGTCAGCTGGCAGACATACTACCAGTACAGGAGTTTCAGCCTTGACTCACCCATAGCCATCCTTCTACAGTGGCCCCTTACTCTACATTATATCATCAATGACTGCATGACTCATGATTGTATGTATACCTGCGTTCCATTTGCCAAACACAATGATAACAAAAATTATGAATAAAAACAATTTATGTGGCATCTGTTTACATTTCCTTGTGCCTTAGCATTGGTTAAAAAGAAAAATTATTTTGTCAGCTTATTTGTGAATTTTATATTTCCAGTAACTTTTTTCTTGTTTTTTTTTAGGGAAGCCCCTGGCTGTATTCATTCCTGTTTGGTCACTTTTGTTAATTGGTCTGTTACATGTGATGATTATTTGCAATTTATAATTATGCAATTTAGCATATGCTGGGAAATAATGAGACACATATTTAAAGAATATTTTAATATGAAACTAAGTTTTGGGATAAGAAAAGTATTGTTGATTGTAAAGTGACACTGTGTCCTTATATATAAAGGAAAAATGATAAGCAAAAATATGCTGTTTGTTCTTTAGCATCCAAACTCTTTTTCTTGTAGCTTTATGCAACTTTCCACTGCAAAGCAAATAACCATAACTTCATCATTTTACTTGGAACAGTTTGGAACTTTTATGTAACTCTACCCCTACTGTTATTTTGACAGTTTTTATCTACACCCATCACATGAGCTCACAAAAACAGTTCTACAAATAAAATGCACATTTTCTTGTGTGTAAAGCACGTCATCTGTTCACCACTCACTTAACACTTACATCGATTGAAAATTTTTGCAAACAGACATGACCAATTATTTAGGTACCATCTATTTTGTGACTATTCTATTTGTCCAAAAGTGTTAAGATCAATACTCCATATCATATGATACCCTGTCTAAAAAGATAAAAAAATGAGTTCGTATTGAAGTGTTAGAAAATCTTATTTTGTTGATTTATTGCGTGTATCATTGGCATTGATGTGTTGTTGTGCATAAAGGTGAGATACTTCAGGTTGTATTGGTCATTCTAGAGTAATTTCCCTTTGTTACTTTTCTCCACAAGTTCTTGTGCTGACAATAATTCTTATGCTTTCAACTGTTCTGTTATAATATTACCTTTTTATTGGGGCATTTAATGGCCCAACCTGTATTGCTCTTGTTCTGATCATACGGATCCATTATGTCAGTTCAACTGCACATTCATTACAAAAAAGTTAAATAAACATGTACTGGACCTGGTAGTGCAATTGGTAGAGCGTTGGCTCTAGGTACCAGAGGCCCCGGGTTCTAAATTGGGCTACGACATACCAAAGTCGTAAAAAAGATAGTCGTATAGCTCTCTTGCTAATGCTCAAGCAAATATAAGGGTAGTTTCACGACTGGTTGGCCCCGTGTCAGCGTAATGTGGCTGGGTGTGGTATCATGCCAGGTGTTCATGGCATGCTATATACAGTGAGCTCAGCACTATATCTGCTTCAAGTGGACAACTTCTCCAGATAACTGAAATACTGTTGGTAGGATGATAAACACAATAAACAAACAAAGAGGATTTTGAAATAATTTTAAGTCAACAAAATATTTGAACAAACAAAATATTTGAACATTTTTTTTAAGCTTAGCAAAGTGTTATTGAAGTTGTTCTCTAAAATAATTTTTCACTGCACCAGATTTTTTTCAGACTCGATCAACAAAACTGACAACCTGAGCATTGATATCCTTGGTGTTGAAAAAGAAGTGGATCTGTTACCTTTATTTCAGGTAAGTGAGTTGCAATACTAAGATAACAATAAAGTGGCAGGTTATCTGCAGGTATTATTAGGGTCATATCTTACTAGAGATATACTCCTATGTCTTGGCTTCTCATAGAAAGTTTGACAAATTTACCAAATGATCAAAATTGTGAGTGGCAAGTGAAATCTTAAGTCTGAGTCGCAAATGAAAGCTTAGGTCTGAATGACAAATGAAAGCTTGAGTTTGAGTGACAAAAAGAAGCTTAAGTTTGAATGGCAAATGAAAGCTGGCATACATGTAACCATCTTACTGAAATGAACTTAAAGGCTTGGCTAGCATGCTTTTTGCCAGTGCAAACCTCAAGGTCAATGTCATGCTTAAGATCATTGCATAAACAATGGCATTTTGCAATTTCAGTGAAATTTCTTGTTAAATATTTTGGGTGTTCTACTACAAACCTTTAAGGTTTCATAATTTTATGCCATATTTTGATTCGAATGCTAATACTGTTTATTTTTATACTGTAAATTGAAACCTACAAATGATTTTTGTTGCTTTCTTAGGAACTTGGATACCTTAATCCATCCACCAAACTCAACATTTGTATGTATGGCCCATCAGTTTCAAAGAAGGCCCACAAGCGTCAATACAACCATGATAACACCACTGTTACGATAGTAAGGGGAATGTATCACAAAGTGGCAGAGGCTTCAAGAAAGCCTGACCTTGTAGTTGGTATGTGCCTCCAACAGTATAGTCTTATAGTCTTGATTTAAACACTTTATTTTTTAAATGTATGAACATGCCCATGGCATTGTGAAGAGTTGATGACTTGTAACTCTTCTGATTTTAAGGCCCTGTACTGCATTCATTTGAGTCCTGGCTGAGTCAAAAAACATCCGTTTGACAAGGTCTGACAGCTGACTTGTGCTAGTAGTTCTTAGACGTTTGTCTAGCACGCACACCACCGATAGCTGCAGAAATAATGTGTCACTGTGAAGTATAAAAAAAATCTCAGAAAACCAACAACATTGAATTGAGTACAGTTTTACTTTTTATAAATTGTTAAACAGTATACATTTATTTGATATTTTGACTAATAAAATACATTACTATTTATAACTAAGTTAAACATGCATATATACTGTACGTGTTTTTCTCCCAACTAGACTAATGTTAATACAACAACACATCATATTTTAAACCTAAGGGATAATTATAATATGAATGATTTAAAAAAATATTTGTCTGTTTACTACTGACACTTTTTTAGACTATTTCATGATGTGATGTTTCAGGCTTTAATGCAGGTTTAGGGGCCTATCACCAGTGGAAAGAAACCGTAGTTAAAATTATTGTAAGTATGATTGTTTTTAGCTCATCTGAGCACAAAGTGCTCATGGGGAGCTTTTGTGATACCACCTTGCCCGTCGTCTGTTGTCAACATTTTAGCTTGTGAACACACTACAGGCCACAGTTTTTATCTAATCTTCATCTAACTTTGTCAGAATGTTTGCATGAAATCTTGGATGGGTTCATTATTGGGTCACCTGTGGTCAATAAGTAGGTCAGTAGGTCATATCTTAGAAAAAGCTTTTGAAGACACTAGAGGCCACATTTTTTGCCCAATCTTCACCAAACTTGATCAGTATGTTTGCCTTCATGAAATCTTGGATGAGTTCATAACTGGGTCACGTGGGGTCAATAAGTTGGTCACTAGGTCACATCTTAGAAAAAGGTTGTGAACACACTAGAGACCACATTTATAGCCCAATATTCACCAAACTAGATCAGAATGTTTGTCTGCATGATATCTTGGACGAGTTTGTAACTGGGTCAGATGGGGTTCAAAAAGAGGTCACTAGGTCAAAATTTAGAAAAAGCATTTGAATGCACTACCGGCCACATTCATAGCCCAATCTTCATCAAAATTGACCAGATTGTTTGTCTTAGTAAAATCTTGGATGAGTATATTATTGGGTGACGTAGGGTCTAAAAGAAGATCTTCTGTACCTACTAGTACATGCATCTAAACTTTCCCACTTTTTTTAGGGAAGACTCACACTTTTAAGGTTCAGAATTATTTGAAAAATGAAGTGAAAATGTTTTACACATTTCCAGAAATCTCACCACTTTGCAAGTGAAAATCTCTCACTTTGGCCCCAGAAAAAGTTCAAAGGTATGCACCTGTTACTGGTGGTGGATGACCCCAGACAAACATCTAGTGCACAATCTTTCTGATTCTCACTCCTGTCGAAATAAACAGTGCTGTCACTTTGCACTGAATTTCTATGTAGAATTCTGTGGACTGTTCCACATAGAGAACTCATTTTAATACATTTTATTGCTGTAAGTTTCATTTTGGTTGACTGCACTATGTATTTTAAAGTTGTGGTGATGGACAGCATACACCTCCAGATGTATTGTCTCAGTGGCTGCAATCTTTCAAAATGATGGTAAGATGGGATGATATATATTTTTATGAGCACAAGTAGTTGCTAAATAATTAACAACAAAGCTCAAGTTTTACAACTGAACATGTCCCACTAGACATAATAGAACTTGTCCCCATCCACAATTACCTTTTACCATTAACAAGATCAGCATTTTGGAACTCTAAGCTGCATTTCAAGACACTAGGCAATGGTCACTGTAAAGTTTGGGAAGCACCATAGAGGCAAGTTGTCTCCAGCTACACGTCAGCCTCTCCAGTGTCTTGGTTGGCTTACCAAAACTATAATATGTGATAATTTAAACAATACATTAAATTTGACTAGTCCATTAGTGTAAATATTTACACTAAATACACAGTCACACACTGCTTTTTATGACTTTGCTTGATAGTTTCACCACCAACAAACACATAACATGTGCATTTGTTTGCTAAGTGTTAAATGTATTCTTTTTCAAAGTCAAAACTCAGTTTCCTTTGTTGTAGACTGTATTTTACTTCTACGCATTCTGTACGAGTTGTCAGTTGATGTGGGTTTCAGGGTGAGGTGGCAGCCCCCATTAAAAATAAACAAAAAGATCAATTCAAATATAAATCCTTACAGTCTTTGACAAAGTTAATTATTCCAGCAATCCACTGGTGTTGATCGATGCTCTTTTTTTGCTATTTTTGACTATCACAGAGTCATCCATTGTTCAGAATGGATTTTTTTTACATTATTGGCAGTAAAATCATTGTTACTTAAGACAACATAAAAAAGTGTGTTTATTTGTAGAAGACATCATTTAGATAGATTAAGTTAACAGATGCTTTAAAATATGTACATGTATTATACATGTTTTTGAGGTTAAACCTGATATTTAGCACATTATCTTAAAAACCACACTGTACCATATATTTTTAATATGGCATCCTAGAGGCTACAAGATTCAGTTGATCTTAAATCCCTTATTCATACCTACCCTAGCTGTGGGATTTCCACTGTTTGTGGGATTTGCCCTAGTTTTGAGAACTGCCCTAGTTTTGCATTCTTCATACATGTACATGGATATAAAAATATTAATTCTCTGTCTCTGTCCCTCTCTGTCCCTCTCTGTCCCTCTCTGTCTCTCTATGTTTGTCTCTCGCCTTCATCTCCTCTCTCTACTCTGTCTGTCTGACTGTCTGTTTGTCTCTCTGTGTGTCTCTTTCTGTCTCTCTTCTCTCTTTCCTCTCCTCTATCTGTCTGTCTGTCTGCCCATCTATCCATCTGTCCATCCATCCATCTGTCTGTCCATCCATGTCCATCCGTCCGTCTGTTACGTTTTAATGTAATGTTCAATAGTCTTATGCTAATTTCCATATTTCTAGAAATTATTGGATGAAGTTAATTTGAGTTATGGCACTATGTTAATTTTAGATTTATTGCCTGTGATATATGTTGTGACCCAGTTGTCTGATTTAAATAAAACTTATATGGCACGTTTGGAACTTTTCTGGCAAAGCAATCTCTGGGATTATTCATCCATTTCCATGATAGATTATGTTTACAAAATAAAAGTGTTTAGTTAGTTGTAAACTGATACCTTTATATATTATAACTTTCTACTCCTACTCATTTTCCCACATATCTTACTTGATACAAGCAAAGTTATGTAATTTGTTCAGGTAACAACATTGGTAAAGCTAGAAAAGGATATAACTGGTTATGATTTATCTGAAAGTAAAGAAAGTAAATATAGGCCAGCAGAGGTTTTTAATAACTCTTGGACCAAAGAAGACCTAAATATATGTCACAGGTTAATTTTTGGTTTATTTTGTTAAGAACATTATTTAGTTTTGGACTAAGCTTCTTACAAACTATGTTGCAGTTATACAAACATGGTGTTTACCTAAACCCTAAACCGGTTATACTTCGCTTCGCTGTGATAGCAGTCTCTGAACACTTCACTTTCATTCAAGATCCGCCACAATAGCTGGTGGTAGATCGAGAGGTCGCCAGTTCAAACTCTAGCTGGGTCAAACCAAAACGGTATTGACTAAGGGGACAACAATAGGTCTGACTCGTCGGTTTCGGTATAATGGACAGGCCGGGTTCAGTCCCTAGGCACCTCATAAGTGCCCCTGTGCTATAATGATAGAAATGTCGCTGCACAGTAATGGCAAAAATGCAATCTCCCCTTACATTCAGTGTCATCATTGTGACACAAAGCCCATTAATTGTAGAACCTCAATTGTTGCTTGAGCAAAAGAAAATGAGTTCTACCACTATTATTTCAGATCTTTAAATATTGCCTGTGTTGGAACTTTTGTACCTGATGCAAGGCCATTCATATCATTCTACTAGAGCCATTGGATAAAAAATGTGTCATTTTTCATCAGAAATCTAAATTTTCCACTAACTTAATAAAGTGCTGCCTTTACTGTGCAAAAGTGTCGTGTAAAAATAATGTTTACTTCTATTTTCAGAAATCCCAAGTACCAGCTTACTTTACTGACTATTGCCAGTACAGCTGGCAGTGTGCCAGGGATGCAGTAAAAACCCTTCAAGGGGCCACTCTGTCAGAACCCAGTATAAACCCCTTCAGGGGCCCGATCCGTAAATTGGCAGAGGAAAACAACATGCCGTCCTACAGCAATGGCTTCATATTCCATTTAACCTATTCCTGACGATGACAATTTTAATGTTTTCTGTATTCACTGTAAGACACAGTTCCTGTAGGAAGAACTTAAAGTGCTCTGGACACAGGTTGTCTATCTCAATTTTTCAAGTACAAGTTTTTAACCAGGTTTTCTTAAGGAAAATCCTGGTTATTAGATTGGGGTATGTCGTTGGGCGGACAGACTGGTGAGCATCAACATTTCATTATGTTTTTTTTTTAAAGTTGTCTTTTTCTTAGTAACCGTTCATGAACGAGCTTTGAAACTTAAGATTAATGTCTAACATTACAGTAGCAATTATCCGGCCAAGATTGGTAATGCCTGACGCTATTTTGCCAAAGTAATGCCCCTTTTTCACTTAGACATTTCATTCAAGTTTTTGTCAAAGTTGTATTTTTTCTCAAAAACTGTTCAAGCTAGAGCTTTGAAACTTAACATAGTTGTCTGACATCACAGTAGCAATTATCAGGACAAGTTTCATAACTCTTGACTGTATTTTATTATAGTTATGCCCCTTTTTCACTTTAACTTTTTGTCTCAGTTGTCTTTTTCTCAGTAACCATTCATGAACGAGCTTTGAAACTTAACATATCTTCACACAAGCGTTCATTTAATATGACAGAGTGTCTTATCTAAGAACGATGGCCCTACCTCCAAGGTCAAGGTCACACCTAGGGTGTAAAGTATCAGAAAATGCAAAAATGTTGCTTCCGAAGATGAATTCAGTACTTAAAAATGGTACTTCAGCTTAGATGCATAAAAGAATGTGCCTCTCAATGAAACAGAGTTTTGCATGCAAGAACCATGGCCCTACCTCAACTGCCAAGATCACACTTCAAAGGTCAACATTTGTGCAGATTTATAGTCTCCAGAGCATAACTTTGCAACTAAAGAAGGGATTTCATCCTCATTACACAGAATTGTTAATCTAATTGTAAAAGGTAACCCATGCTCCTGAACAAGCTACATGGTAGACGGTCAGTTTGCAGAACAAGAGGCAACAGGTTCAGTCCTAGGCTGGGTCAAATATGTCAAATGGGCATTAATGGCTGGCGTTTCTGATGCTAAGGATTAAGGGATCTTGCTCATCAATGTCAGGATAATGTAACTGGGTTCAGTTCATGGTGCACTACGTAACTGGATAAGTGTCCCTGCCTGTTATAGCCACAAGATGTGTTGAAAGTGTACAAAATCAGATAGAAAATTAGAAAATTTAACAGAGCTTGCATGGTTATATGTCCAGCATCTCTTATTGTAACAATTTGCCTAACTCTGAGTTGCATTTTAAATAAGCATTTGGCATGATTACCTTTTTTTTTTGTATATAAAGGGACTTAACTCTAACTATTAACAAAAAAGCTACATTCTTATCTCCCTTGCATGTTGGTCTTTAATCTTCAGGAAAAGGTCTTTCCACTTTTAAACTTCTGAAAAAGACTTAAGTCTGAAGCATGCACATAAATTGAAATTAGTGATTAAGATTAATTTAAAAACTTGACTGCTTTAAAAAAATAAGCACATTAAAAATAAAATTTATAATACATCTTATATAAAATATCCCTTCCCACAAGCTAGATAAATAAAACACTTCTTTCATTTCGAAAATAGGGAATAGGTATCCATAATTTTGGGAACTGTATGTCCATGTTGCTTAAAATGTTTGTTGTTTTACTGGACAAATACATGTAGTATGTTGGTCTTAGTAGAGAGTCCCTAGTCTTCCTTTTGAAACTACTTGGGTGGGGGTATCAGGATTATATAGTTGACATGACCATGGCATTCCAAGGGAGTCCTTTGTATACTACTAACATCATTGTACATTACAGTTACGCATAGCAATGGTGAAAACAGAGGTGATGTGCCATCTTTGTTTCCGGAGTGTGTTTTTTTTCTTTTCAGGAGATGTGTATTCCTTTTATACAACTCTACTGTATTAAATGTCCAATGCATTGATTTTGTATTGTTAATTTTCTGTATTCATAAATAAAATATATTTTTTAGAAGTTTTTTGTTCATGATATTTTTAACAAGTAACTGTTTGTTTTTTCCGCTTTAAATTTCTTCATTGTTGATGATAGTGAACAATGATAGTGAACATTGTACTAAAGAAATACTTTAAAACAAATAAGTATGTGTTTAGACCTTGGATAATATAACCAATGGTTGACAATATGTGCTAACACCCTTTGTGGCATGTGAGTTTACATAATACTCCTTTTAAATTAAAGATTAAAATAAATTAATAATCTTGTAGTCTTGACCTCAATATTAACCATAAAAAACACAATTTAGTATGCCTTTTTATGCAACTTAATTAAATGTTCAAGCTAAAAGAAAAGAATAACTAGTATTGGCCATATCTTGCCTAGGCCCATAAACTGCTCTAGCAAATCATAGTACTTGGTTGTACTCTGGCATAGCCTCCTTTACCCGTGGTATAACCTGACCTGAGTGGGTTTAATCTGCCCTACATGGTATAATCTATCCTACATAGTATAATCTGACATACATGGTATAATCTGACCTACATAGTATAATCTGACTTACATAATATAGTCTGAACTTCATGGTATAATCTGACCTATATGGTATAATCTGACATACATGGTATAATTTGACTTACATGGTATAATCTAACTTACATCATATAGTCTGACCTACATGGTGTAATCTGACCTACATGGTATAATCTGACTTACATGGTATAATCTGACTTACATCATATAGTCTGACCTACATGCGTATAATCTTACCTACATGGTATAATCTTACCTACATGGATATAATATGACAGGCGTGGGTATAATCTGACCTATATGGTATAATCTGACCTACATGGTATAATCTGTTCTACATGATATAATCTGACCTACACATTATAATATGAGCTCCATGGGTATAATCTAACCTTCGTTGGTATAATCTATCCTACATGGTATAATCTGACATATATGGGTATAATCTGACTGACATGGTATAATCTGACCTACATGCATATAACCAGACCTACATGGTAAAATCTGACCTGCGTGGATATTATCTGTCCTACATGGTAGAATCTGACTGCATGGTAGAATCTGATCTGTTAGGGTGTAATCTGTATAGTTATAATCTGTAAGGGTATAATCTGACCTGCGTGGGTATAATCTGTATGGGTTTGATCTGACCTGCATGAATATTATCTGACCTGCATAGTATAATTGACTTGCATGGATATAATCTGACCTACATGATATAATCTGACCTAAATGGTATCTGACCAGCATAGGTATAATCTGTGTGAGTCTAATCTGACCTGCTTTGATATAGTCTGAGTATATCTTATAATCTGACTTACATGGGTGTAATCTGACTACATGGTATAATAGGACTTACATGGTATATTCTTACCTGTGTGGGTATAATCTGACCGGCGGGGATATAATCTGACCTACATAGTATAATCTTACCTGTGTGAGTATAATCATGCCTGCATGGTATAATCTGACCTGCGTGGGTATAATCATGCCTGCATGGTATAATCTGACCTGCGTGGTATAATGTTACCTGTGTTGGTATAATCTGACCTGCGTGGTATAATCTGACCTGCGTGGGTATAATCTGACCTAGATGGTATAATCTGTGTCAGAATAATCTGACCTTCATGGTATAATATGTGTGGGTATAATCTGACCTACATTTTATAATCTGACCTGCGTGGTTATAATATGACCAACATTGTATTATCTGACCTGTGTGGGTATAATCTGATCTACATTGTATAATATGACCTGTAGGTATAATCTGACGTACATATGCTACATGTATACTCTGACCAGCATGGGTATAATCTATGTGGGTATAATCTGACCTGCATGGTATAATCTGACCCATGCCAGGGGGGATATACTCTGGCCTTTCATAACTGTATCTATATTATGGCTGTAAGGACGGAGTTCTAAAAACTTGAACGTAGACAAAACAAAACATCTTTAGCAGATAGAAGGGCGGCTAATAATCTATATATTCTCAGAGCTATTTGTCGGATGCATGGCAGAGGTTCAATCTTTATGACACACAATTACAGCGTTTACACCGGCTGCATTTATAATGACTATATAAACTGATAATCTTTTGAGATGAAAGACGTTGAACTTCCCCGATACTTACTGACAATAAATTATTCAGAATAATGTTTTTTTTCATTTCAATTACATTAAATACTAACAAAACGTCATTGCTAGGATCATAACCGAAAAACCTTCCGATAACAATTTTCTGTGTTGTTGTTCAGTTTAAAGCAGCTAAACGGACATAATCTGAAGCGGCCTGTATTTAGAGAGCTCTTAATTGCACAATTTAGGTTGGGATCTGAGTTTGTGAGACTTCTATCACCATTTGCTTGTTCGACCATTTAGGATGTGGTCTAGGGGTCCGTGTTTGTTATACATCTCGCAGTATGAGCTATTGTTCGACCATTTAGGCTGTGGTCTTGGGGTCCGTGTTTGTGATACATCTCCCAGTATGAGCTATTGTTCGACCATTTAGGCTGTGGTCTAGGGGTCCGTGTTTGTGATACATCTCCCAGTATGAGCTATTGTTCGACCATTTAGGCTGTGGTCTTGGGGTCCGTGTTTGTGATACTATTCCCAGTATGAGCTATTGTTCGACCATTTAGGCTGTGGTCTTGGGGTCCGTGTTTGTGATACTATTCCCAGCATGAGCTAATGTTCGACCATTTAGGATGTGGTCTTGAGGACCGTGTTTGTGATACTATTCCCAGCATGAGCTATTGTTCGACCATTTAGAATGAGGTCTTGAGGACCGTGTTTGTGATACTATTCCCAGCATGAGCTATTGTTCGACCATTTAGGATGTGGTCTTGAGGACCGTGTTTGTGATACTATTCCCAGCAGGACCTATTGTTCGACCATTTAGGATGAGGTCTTGAGGACCGTGTTTGTGATACTATTCCCAGCAGGACCTATTGTTCGACCATTTAGGTTGTGGTCTTTAGGGCCGTGTTTGTGATACTATTCCCAGTATGAGCTATTGTTCGACCCTTTAGGATGTGGTCTTGGGATCCGTGTTTGTGATACTATTCCCAGTATGAGCTATTGTTCGACCATTTAGGATGTGGTCTTGGGATCCGTGTTTGTGATACTATTCCCAGTATGAGCTATTGTTCGACCATTTAGGATGTGGTCTTAGGGTCCGTGTTTGTGATACTATTCCCAGCATGAGCTATTCTTCGACCATTTAGGATGTGGTCTTGGGATCCGTGTTTCTGATACTATTCCCAGTATGAGCTATTGTTCGACCATTTAGGTTGTGGTCTTTAGGGCCGTGTTTGTGATACTATTCCCAGCATGAGCTAATGTTCGACCATTTAGGATGTGGTCTTGAGGACCGTGTTTGTGATACTATTCCCAGCAGGAGCTATTGTTCGACCATTTAGGCTGACGTCCGTGTTTGTGATACATCTCCCGGCATGAGCTATTGTTCGACCATTTAGGATGTGGTCTTGGGGTCCGTGTTTGTGATACATCTCCCAGCATGAGCTATTGTTCGACCATTTAGGATGTGGTCTTGAGGACCGTGTTTGTGATACATCTCCCAGCATGAGCTATTGTTCGACCATTCAGGACGTGGTCTTGGGGTCCGTGTTTGTGATACATCTCCCAGCATGAGCTATTGTTCGAATATTTAGGATGTGGTCTTGGGGTCCGTGTTTGTGATACATCTCCCAGCATGAGCTATTGTTCGACCATTTAGGATGTGGTCTTGGGGTCCGTGTTTGTGATACTATTCCCAACATGAGCTATTGTTCGACCATTTAGGATGTGGTCTTGAGGACCGTGTTTGTGATACATCTCCCAGCATGAGCTATTGTTCGACCATTCAGGACGTGGTCTTGGGGTCCGTGTTTGTGATACATCTCCCAGCATGAGCTATTGTTCGACCATTTAGGATGTGGTCTTGGTGTCCGTGTTTGTGATACATCTCCCAGCATGAGCTATTGTTCGACCATTCAGGATGTGGTCTTGGGGACCGTGTTTGTGATACATCTCCCAGCATGAGCTATTGTTCGACCATTTAGGATGTGGTCTTGGGGTCCGTGTTTGTGATACTATTCCCAGCATGAGCTATTGTTCGACCATTTAGGATGAGGTCTTGAGGACCGTGTTTGTGATACTATTCCCAGCATGAGCTATTGTTCGACCATTTAGGTTGTGGTCTTTAGGGTCGTGTTTGTGATACTATTCCCAGCATGGGCTAATGTTCGATTATTTAGGATGTGGTCTTGAGGACCGTGTTTGTGATACTATTCCCAGCAGGAGCTATTGTTCGACCATTTAGGATGAGGTCTTGAGGACCGTGTTTGTGATACTATTTCCAGCATGAGCTGTTGTTCGACCATTTAGGTTGACGTCCGTGTTTGTGATACATCTCCCGGCATGAGCTATTGTTCGACCATTTAGGATGTGGTCTTGGGGTCCGTGTTTGTGATACTATTCCCAACATGAGCTATTGTTCGACCATTTAGGATGTGGTCTTGAGGACCGTGTTTGTGATACATCTCCCAGCATGAGCTATTGTTCGACCATTCAGGACGTGGTCTTGGGGTCCGTGTTTGTGATACATCTCCCAGCATAAGCTATTGTTCGACCATTTAGGATGTGGTCTTGGGGTCCGTGTTTGTGATACATCTCCCAGCATGAGCTATTGTTCGACCATTTAGGATGTGGTCTTGGGGTCCGTGTTTGTGATACATCTCCCAGCATGAGCTATTGTTCGACCATTTAGGATGTGGTCTTGAGGACCGTGTTTGTGATACATCTCCCAGCATGAGCTATTGTTCGACCATTTAGGATGTGGTCTTGGTGTCCGTGTTTGTGATACATCTCCCAGCATGAGCTATTGTTCGACCATTCAGGATGTGGTCTTGGGGACCGTGTTTGTGATACATCTCCCAGCATGAGCTATTGTTCGACCATTTAGGATGTGGTCTTGGGGTCCGTGTTTGTGATACTATTCCCAGCATGAGCTATTGTTCGACCATTTAGGATGAGGTCTTGAGGACCGTGTTTGTGATACTATTCCCAGCATGAGCTATTGTTCGACCATTTAGGTTGTGGTCTTTAGGGTCGTGTTTGTGATACTATTCCCAGCATGGGCTAATGTTCGATTATTTAGGATGTGGTCTTGAGGACCGTGTTTGTGATACTATTCCCAGCAGGAGCTATTGTTCGACCATTTAGGATGAGGTCTTGAGGACCGTGTTTGTGATACTATTTCCAGCATGAGCTGTTGTTCGACCATTTAGGTTGACGTCCGTGTTTGTGATACTATTCCCAACATGAGCTATTGTTCGACCATTTAGGATGTGGTCTTGAGGACCGTGTTTGTGATACATCTCCCAGCATGAGCTATTGTTCGACCATTCAGGACGTGGTCTTGGGGTCCGTGTTTGTGATACATCTCCCAGCATAAGCTATTGTTCGACCATTTAGGATGTGGTCTTGGGGTCCGTGTTTGTGATACATCTCCCAGCATGAGCTATTGTTCGACCATTTAGGATGTGGTCTTGGGGTCCGTGTTTGTGATACATCTCCCAGCATGAGCTATTGTTCGACCATTTAGGATGTGGTCTTGAGGACCGTGTTTGTGATACATCTCCCAGCATGAGCTATTGTTCGACCATTTAGGATGTGGTCTTGGGGTCCGTGTTTGTGATACATCTCCCAGCATGAGCTATTGTTCGACCATTTAGGATGTGGTCTTGAGGACCGTGTTTGTGATACATCTCCCAGCATGAGCTATTGTTCGACCATTTAGCATGTGGTCTTGAGGACCGTGTTTGTGATACATCTCCCAGCATGAGCCATTGTTCGACCATTTAGGATGTGGTCTTGGGGTCCGTGTTTGTGATACATCTCCCAGCATGAGCTATTGTTCGACCATTTAGGATGTGGTCTTGAGGACCGTGTTTGTGATACTATTCCCAACATGAGCTATTGTTCGACCATTTAGGATGTGGTCTTGAGGACCGTGTTTGTGATACATCTCCCAGCATGAGCTATTGTTCGACCATTTAGGCTGAGGTCCGTGTTTGTGATACTATTCCCAGCATAAGCTATTGTTCGACCATTTAGGATGTGGTCTTGGGGTCCGTGTTTATAATATTGTTCACAGCAGGAGCTATTGTTCGACCATTTAGGATGTGGTCTTGGGACCGTGTTTGTGATACTTTTCCCAGCATGAGCTATTGTTCGACCATTTAGGTTGAGGTCTTGAGGACCGTGTTTGTGATACTATTCCCATCATGAGCTATTGTTCGACCATTTAGGTTGTGGTCTTGGAATCCGTGTTTCTGATACTATTCCTAGTATGAGCTATTGTTCGACCATTTAGGTTGTGGTCTTGGGATCCGTGTTTGTGATACTATTCCCAGTATGAGCTATTGTTCGACCATTTAGGTTGTGGTCTTGGGATCCGTGTTTGTGATACTATTCCCAGCATGAGCTATTGTTCGACCATTTAGGATGTGGTCTTGGGATCCGTGTTTGTGATACTATTCCCAGCATGAGCTATTGTTCGACCATTTAGGATGTGGTCTTGGGATCCGTGTTTGTGATACTATTCCCAGCATGAGCTATTGTTCGACCATTTAAGATGTGGTCTTGGGATCCGTGTTTGTGATACTATTTCCAGTATGAGCTATTGTTCGACCATTTAGG
Organism: Sinonovacula constricta; assembly: GCA_007844125.1. Taxonomy (NCBI): domain Eukaryota; kingdom Metazoa; phylum Mollusca; class Bivalvia; order Cardiida; family Solecurtidae; genus Sinonovacula; species Sinonovacula constricta. The sequence continues at coordinate 39,266,001 of CM017559.1, read as the reverse complement.
TTGTGGTCTTGGGATCCGTGTTTGTGATACTATTCCCAGTATGAGCTATTGTTCGACCATTTAGGATGTGGTCTTGGGATCCGTGTTTCTGATACTATTCCTAGTATGAGCTATTGTTCGACCATTTAGGTTGTGGTCTTGGGATCCGTGTTTGTGATACTATTCCCAGCATGAGCTATTGTTCGACCATTTAGGTTGTGGTCTTGGGGTCCGTGTTTCTTATACTATTCCCAGCATGAGCTATTGTTCGACCATTTAGGTTGTGGTCTTGGGGTCCGTGTTTGTGATACTATTCCCAGCATGAGCTATTGTTCGACCATTTAGGTTGTGGTCTTGAGGACCTTGTTTGTGATACTATTCCCAGCATGAGCTATTGTTCGACCATTTAGGATGTGGTCTTGGGATCCGTGTTTGTGATACTATTCCCAGCATGAGCTATTGTTCGACCATTTAGGTTGTGGTCTTGGGATCCGTGTTTGTGATACTATTCCCAGCATGAGCTATTGTTCGACCATTTAGGTTGTGGTCTTGGGGTCCGTGTTTGTGATACTATTCCCAGCATGAGCTATTGTTCGACCATTTAGGTTGTGGTCTTGAGGACCGTGTTTGTGATACTATTCCCAGCATGAGCTATTGTTCGACCATTTAGGATGTGGTCTTGGGATCCGTGTTTGTGATACTATTCCCAGCATGAGCTATTGTTCGACCATTTAGGTTGTGGTCTTGGGATCCGTGTTTGTGATACTATTCCCAGCATGAGCTATTGTTCGACCATTTAGGATGTGGTCTTGGGATCCGTGTTTGTGATACTATTCCCAGCATGAGCTATTGTTCGACCATTTAGGATGTGGTCTTGGGATCTGTGTTTGTGATACTATTCCCAGTATGAGCTATTGTTCGACCTTTTAGGTTGTGGTCTTGGGATCCGTGTTTGTGATACTATTCCCAGTATGAGCTATTGTTCGACCATTTAGGATGTGGTCTTGGGATCCGTGTTTGTGATACTATTCCCAGTATGAGCTATTGTTCGACCATTTAGGTTGTGGTCTTGAGGACCGTGTTTGTGATACTATTCCCAGCATGAGCTATTGTTCGACCATTTAGGATGTGGTCTTGCGATCCGTGTTTGTGATACTATTCCCAGTATGAGCTATTGTTAGACCATTTAGGTTGTGGTCTTGGGATCCGTGTTTGTGATACTATTCCCAGCATGAGCTATTGTTCGACCAATTAGGTTGTGGTCTTGGGATCCGTGTTTGTGATACTATTCCCAGTATGAGCTATTGTTCGACCATTTAGGTTGTGGTCTTGGGATCCGTGTTTGTGATACTATTCCCAGTATGAGCTATTGTTCGACCATTTAGGTTGTGGTCTTGAGGACCGTGTTTGTGATACTATTCTCAGCATGTGCTATTGTTCGACCATTTAGGTTGAGGTCTTGGGGTCCGTGTTTGTAATACTATTCCCAGTATGAGCTATTGTTCGACCATTTAGGTTGAGGTCTTGAGGACCGTGTTTGTGATACTATTCCCAGCATGAGCTATTGTTTGATCATTTAGGATGTGGTCTTGAGGACGGTGTTCGTGATACTATTCCCAGCATGAGCTATTGTTCGACCATTTAGGTTGCGGTAACGTGATCGAGTTTGTTAGACTATTCTTAGTGTTTGTTTTTGCTCGACCAGTTTTGTTACGGTAATGGAATCCGAGTTTATCACGGAACTATTGTGCCGACAGGATGTGTCTTGTGATGCTTTTCTCCTCGACGTATGTGAAGCCAGACAGCTGTACCGGCACATGCTACAACACGAGAGTGTTTGTCTTCTGACCGGCAGACGTTCTCCTAAATAAGACCCCAAGATATCAGGGGTCAGCGATCACTTTCAGACACAAGTTTAGATCAGAATTATTATGTTGTGTTCTATGTGGACATAACTAGTTGTCGCGTAGTACATTATTTATATACGTGTGGAAATTTTATATTTGTAATCAGTTTTGACCAAGGACTAACAACGGGATACGGACAAAAAGCCCTGAGGACAGAAGCTCCTGAGTAAAAAAATGTCAAGGTGGACAAAAGCCCCTGGGTAAATTTTACAACTAGAACAAAAGCCCCTGGATGAATTTTACAACAAGGACGAAAACCCCTGAATGAATTTTACAACTAGGACAAGCCCCTGAAAGAATTTTACAACTAGGACAAAAAACCCTGGATAATTGTTTCAACTAGGACAAAACCTCATTCATCAAAAACATCATTGTAATGATTAACAACTTAATAAAAGTCATTTTAAGAATAAAAGAACAGACTGATAAATTCCAAGCTATAATTGATTGTTATTGATTAACAGTTTGATTAGATGATTGTTATTGATTAACAGTTTGATTAGATGATTGTTATTGATTAACAGCTTGATTAGATTGGTAAATCTTTAAAAGGATTAATTGACATTAATTGTTGTTTGTTATTGACATTATGGCCTTTAATTTGTTGTCGGAATTTAATTATTGGTTCTGATTATCATTAAGGGGCTTTTGTCCTAGTTGTAAAATTCATTCAGGGTTTTTTGTCCTAGTTGCAAAATTCATCCAGGGGCTTTTGCCCTAGTTGTAAAATTCACCCAGGGGCTTTTGTCCACCTTGACATTTTTGACCCAGGGGCTTCTGTCCTCAGGGGCTTTTGTCCTAACAACACATGTACAAATATCGCCACAAGGGTTCGATATTTGTGGGAATACAGACGGTTCCAAAAATAAATATGACGTCTAATATGAATAAAAATGAGTTTCATTTAGGTTTCGTTCGATTTAAGTAAATAAATTGCATTACAATACAAATTTCAGCTTCAAGAAATTTCTTGTAAAACGGAAAGCTTAAATTCAGTTCTTTTAAGCTACTTGGTCACAGTTAGTCAGTCAGGTTTCCAAACAATTAGGATGTCTTAATGAAAGGGAAAACGTGATAAAGTAGTGTCTGTGAAGTTTCTTAAAATATTTAGATGATGTACTACAAAATATATTTCTGCATAAACTCATTCTTTATGAAACGAGTAGCCTGGATTCAGCACTATTAATGCAACATGGTCACAGCTGGCCACAATATCATGTTAAAAAGTTTGTTAAAAATGTAAAACTGTATTGAACCACAATGAATAATGGAATAAAATAATAACCTTTGACCACAAGATTATATGTACATGTGAACATGTTGTCCTTATAGAATAGTGTGTTATCTTTAATACTACTACTTACCTAGTTCATTTAAAGGTCAGTATATACATTCGTATTTTATCGAGACCCCGTCATGTTGCTCAGGCATGACTTAAAGATTTTAAAATAAAATGCCAAAAGTGGGCTCCTACCACATATCTAATTTCGGGCACCGACGTAACCAGATAAAGAGCTAGAAGATGGTTGGTTTAGTAATTTTTGTCCTACAATATGGTGAATATACATGTAAATGTTTGTGAATTTCACTGCCTATCATTACCATTATTGCTATAAAGCATTGTACCCCTATTTCACCCCTAATATGAGGTTATTTATCCTAATGTTATGTTTCATAGGTATGGATCTGAAGCCGATTTCTTCCAAATTAAGAAACGATAGTTCATTTGGCAGTTGTCTGTCTCTATGACCATATTCTTTTTAATAGCGGGTGGTGGGTGTAGTCGTGGTGGTGGTGGTGGTGGTGGTGGTGTGTGTGTGTGTGTGTGTGTGGGGGGGGGGGGGGGGGGGTATTTGTCTCGAAGCCCCTAAGCTTACAGCGGTTCTGTCAATATTTTTTAGCCCTACCGTTACTATTAAAGTATGTTCTAGTCTTGTTCTTGCATTTGTGTGCTGTCCGCACATAAATACTACATGGTTAAAAGATTTGATTTCGTTGCAATGCGGGCAGTTTCTTGGTCTTATTGTGTTCTCAGCTCCTTAATAACTAGCTCCTAATCGTAATTTTGTGTGATTTTTGTCATATACTAAATTGCTGTGGTGAATTCTTTATTTTTGTATTTCTGTCACTATATGTTTAATTGTTAAATCGTTTATATTCACTAATTTTGTCGTCTGTTCTTTTGTTTGTAGCGGTTCATTATGAAGTTGTATGCTTCTTTTGCACTTAAACCCAGCTGAGTGCGCCTATCAGCCGTGGAAGCCTCTTTTGCTAGCTGGTAAGCGACTTCATTGTCGGTTACTCCAACATGGCTGGGTATCCATTTCAAGCTAACACGGGTATTAAGTTGTTTGCTTGTGATTGTATTTATTCTATAAATATTTCTGATTAGATCGCGTCTGTTTTTATCGTCTACTGACTGCAGGCTTGCAGTGTGCTAAGTGAATCTGAGGATAGGTTTACATTAAAAATTAGTTTATTTGCTATTATTTACCCATTAAATCGCCGCTTTAATAGCAAAGAGTTCGCAGGTAAATATTGAATGTCTTCCATTTGATTTGATTTTTGATCGTTTAATTAGTTTATTGTTATAGAAAACGCTAATGCCTGCTTCTGCAATGTTTTTAATTGGGTCTTGACTACCATCAGTGTAAATATGCAGGTATTTGCCGCGGGTGATTGGATGTAACACAATGGTGTAAATTGTTCTCGAGTGAACTGTATTGATCATATTTCTTTTTCTAAAAAGGCTCACACTCAAAATTTCGACAAGTTGCCATTTTCAAGAGTTAGACACGTCAATTGTCCTCTTGCGAATCGCGCAATAACAGCTCGGTGAATATTACAACAATTAGGGGTTAGATTTGGAAGGCCTGCACTAAATATCAAACACATTTGCTCGATCACTTTGATAGACATATGTGAAATATTTGCTCGGTATTCAAGCTTTATTAAGATTTAAACTTTAAGGTTTTTCTTTTGTATTAAAGCATATTTCTTTTGGAGACATATTGCGATGAAATAAATAGGCCATATATATTCAATGTTTTTGTTGCGTGTTGTAAAGATTTCTCGCGCTGGATATTGGTTACATCCATTTAAAAGTCGTATTATTTGTTTTGAAACTTCGTACGACAATTGTTGTGTATGTGTTGTTCACCGATATTTCACCGATATTGCTGTGTTGCCCTAGGAATTAAAAAGTGTCATTCACGCTTACAAATCTACTCTGTTAACAACAGACTTTTTTGTTATTCCACAGTAGCAAAAGAAGTGTTACTAAATGCTACTTTACTAGATACATGTATGCGTAGTTTTCTGATATATTATTTCTGGCGACTTTGATGCTCCGCATCAACCTAATTCTTGTATTGTCACTATATTCAAGGACCTTGTTGCATACGGCTAATTTAGGTAGATCGTTATCATCTACAATTGCGGTGCCGTGTCTGAATATGATTGTCTGAGTTTTATTTTGGTTAATTAAGAAACCAAATGAACGACCACTTTTTTATGCTTGCTACATGTAGAATATTATGTTTTATTTTTCTTAATACCTTGTTTCAGACAATTACTTGTTAACCAGACTGCACTACAAACTGTGGAACTTTGATTGATTTGATTACTCTAACGTGTTTCTCCTACTATCGTGATACTATTATGATAGTATGTCACTATGAATTTTAAAGGTTTTTAATATCACCATAAATTCACACGTCTGCCCATCAGTCACGTGACTATATATATATATATATATATATATATATATATATATATATATATATATATATATATATATATATATATATATATATATATATATATATATATATATATATATATATATATATATATATATGTATACAGTAGCTAAAGCACCATTTACACATGTGAAATACTTTTGTTCATTCATCACTTCTGATTCAGGTCGAAGACTTTTCAAAGTAACAACTATAATTTAATTTTTGACTTTTTTTATTTGAAATTATGCTTTTTTCCTCAGTCGTTGGTTTTATTGAAATACATATTATCCCTAAACATATACTGTTGTCATAAAATGAATGCAGTTGGGACGTTTCTTAAAGTGTGTGCATATACATGCACTAGTGATCTGCAACTTTTGTTTCCATTTCTTTCATTATTTGCATGTATTCATTTTGAGATTTAATCAAATATAAATAACGGGAGTTGGTCTGCCGATAATCTTTATGTAGAAATTGTCATCAATTTGTGAAAGAAACAATAGTTTTTCATATTAATTTCTGGTGTTCGCTAAAATGGGTGGTCCTATGTTTGTAAAATCATACAAAGTACTTAGCTTAAAGGTTTAGTACACCTGACTACACGTGATATTTATTTGCTGTAGCAGTGTTACAAAGATTAAGTTTTCAATCAAAGCAATATAAATTACTTATACATGTATATTGCTTACAAAGACTTCTATGTTCTGTCTCAAGGACTTCTGTATTTTGAGCCAATTAAGCCTGCCCTGACCCTTCAGAGTGATTGTAGAGTCCAATCACGATACTACGAATGTCTATCGAACCGGACAAAGTTTCGTTCGATCGTAGAATCAGAAGTACGGTACACCCAATGCTAGTTTTCACCCCGACAGGGACTCGAACTCTCGCGTTGAGCGAGGATTTTTGAGTTATTTCGATAAAGTCTGTAATCAAATGCAATATTGTTTTATATCCGTATTTCTTCTTAAAACAGTTACAATTTGTTCTATTCCTTTCGTTTTATGGTGTATTTGTAAAATAGCATTTGAATGATTTTACAAACTGAAAATGTAAACTATGTCAAATAAATCCCTGTCGATAAATAATTTCTTTACATATTTGATATGTTTCAGAAATAGCAAAACATAGTTTATGCTTACAAGAATAAAGCGAAATCTTTGGAAAAAAAATGAGGCTTTGAGACATATCCAAGATCCAGACGAATGAATCATTTCTGCATACGTTAGACATCATGCCTACTTTGCAGGATCTCTGCAGTCGTAGTGTGGTGAGTCTATTAAAAGTAAAGAATTAAAAAAATGAATTCTGTATAAGTTAAAAGCTTATGAATTTCTTTTTCGAACAACAACAATATCTTTATATGTTTGACACCTTCTAGAAATTATTCAGCGTGTCAGTAGCAGACGATGCCTATTTTTTGTTGATTCATTGCCAGTATAAATATCTACATTGTATATAGATCTACCGCCTTTGAGAAACGGCAAAAAATGTGTCTGCAATAAGAGACGCATACATCCCAGCTCAGAATAAACCATCTGCCCTGATGTTGAAATATTCATCAAGTAAGTATCACAGTCACGTGTTCATCAACAACGTTTAAGGTTACGCTAGTCAGGTTAAGGGGTAGTTTGTAGTAGTGATATTGACGTATTTCGCATGACGTAGCATTCGGGTAATAGTTAGAAAGAAAAGGATCATGCTAGAAAATTTATTTGTTTATTTTTAACTGGGTTTCGTAAATGTTCTGGAGACTTCTGCGTCCTTGAAATACTTTGGGTCTATATACGGTCTTGCCGATTAAAGTTTAAGTTTGGACATATAGTTTGGACATATAGTTTGGAAGAACTTGCAGCTTCTATATTAAAAGTTTTAAACTTTCTGTGCTGTAACTTATGTGGACTTATTATATACTCAGTGATATAAATATTAAAGTGTTGGATTTGGAATTATATTAGTTACATTCGTATATTGTTCTGTCTTTGGATTATTTCAACTGTGCGTATCTACCAGGACATTCTACCTTCTATCTTCAGGATTATTCGACGTTGGATTATTAATTGGACTATTATAGGGACACCTCGTAAAGGGACAAACTGTAAGCTAATATTAATTTTGCATTCTCAAATTTTGTCTGATATATTTGTTATTATTTTGTTAGGTGATATATTTATTTGTTGATTAAAATAAAACATGATTGTTGTAGTTTGTTGCTGGCTTGTTCTTTCTGTTACACCATTTCGTCGTTTAGTATACGTGAAATTTTAAAAACAAATCTTAAATAGCGACAATGGTCGTAACAATGTCTTTTAAGCATTTTCTTTTACGGAAATTAGCAAGAATGAGCAAGTTCTCATTTCCGAGAGGAGTACTGTGGTTCAGACTCAGGGCAGACCTGCGGGTAGTACTCAGGTAGAGCTACGACAAGCAATGCGCGGTAAACAGCCTGTTAACAAGGAATATCGTATCAGGACTGAATCCGAACTCTCATCAAATACCTCCACTAGTGGATAACGGACATAAACACAAAAACAAAGGCAAAACATAATTCTATATATTTATGTATTAATTAAAATTAATGTTGATATCAATTGATAGCCTTAAAATTTTTCAGTATAGACTTTGGAAGTTTTTTTTTGTAGCCATGCTTACATATACGACACCAACAGTCGTTATGTGGTCATTATGGGGCCATTATTGAGTCGTTGTGGGTTGTTGGGCTTATGTGTGTGTGTGTGTGTGTGTGTGTGTGTTTGTGTGTGTGTGTGTGTGTGTGTCTGTGTGTGTGTTTGTGTGTGTGTGTGTGTGTTTGTGTGTGTGTGTGTGTGTGTGTGTCTGTGTGTGTGTGTTTGTGTGTGTGTGTATGTGTGTGTGTGTGTGTGTGTGTGTGTGTGTGTGTGTGTGTGTGTGTGTGTGTGTGTGTGTGTGTGTGTGTGTGTGTGTGTGTGAAGGTGTGTGTGTGTGCATGCGCTCGCGCGCGCTCGTGTGTGAAGGAAGTATTATCAACAACAGGTGTGTTATCAATAGAAAAGATAATCACAAAAGGCTAAATAATACGAACAACAGCGTGTTGGTAATTGGCAATCAGTTACTTGACATCTTAAATTGCAAAACCGGTATTATAACAAAAGTCGGATGGCCCGACCCATTTGATCTGGTAATTGATTAAGTACGGAAATATTAGCATTACATGATATCAATTTCAATAGTTTATTAAACATAGACAAGACGTCTATTGTCTTGAACAAACATATAAATGGCGTTTAAGTTAATGACAATACGTACAGGCAAATACAAATACAATCGAAAAAAGCATGCAACAATTAATAGGAAAAATTACAATTACACGTGTAGCAACATGCACATAGATACTTGTGTAATACATGTGACGTACATAGATCGGACTATTTAAATTTAGTAAGTACTGCATGAGTATATAGCATTCACATAGTAGTAATGACTTACTGTTAAGACATATTTTAGCAAACAAAAAGAACATAAAACAACCACATACTATTTAACACTTTTTATGATAAGACATGCATGTATAAGGTCAACCAAATGTCATTTTGTCATTCTGGTGTTTAGTTTATGTAAATGGCCAAGTCTTAAGAACATATACCTGATGTCCAACTTAGGATGTGCTGTCTTGGGAACATATGTCCAACATTTATGCTGAAGTCTTCAGAACATACATGTATATCGGATGTCCAACTTATGTGGTGAAATCTTCAGAATATACATCCGATGTCCAACTTAATTGGTGAAGTTTTCAGAACATTATTATACCCGATGTCCAACTTTTATGGTGAAATTTGTCAGAATATTATACCTGGCGTTCGACATTCGATGTTCCACATTGGTAGCAAAATTAATTTGTTTTATACAACACAAGAAGTCCCGAGCAGTGCACCGACACGACTATAAGTGTATCTTTCACAGTCTCTATCAATATTGTATACTTGTGCATTTGAGAACGATGTATTTATCACATATACAATGTATTACTCAGAAAACATGTAAATGCATGAAATAACGCTTAACTTGTATGACGTAGAGGTTGTAAACAAGATCTGCATGAGTCATAGTTCTGCAATTGTCATGAACAAGTTTTTCATTACAGGCCTTCTGATTGGTCTGTGCAATCTTCCAAATAACTACATTTCTGCCATTAATATTTTGTATCAATGTTAGTAATTTTGTTTGAATTTAGTTATGCAGTCCGCTTATTTAACCATATTTACCTACTCATAGCAAAGAACAATACATTAATCATCATGACTATTTCGACTTAAGACATATGTGCTTAACATAACATTGGCCAGTTTTCATTGTCATTATATAGATAAAGAAAGTACAGGAAGTGCACGTCTATCGTAAGAAAACCTGATATTATTCTTGCATTTCCTTAATGAACTGTCTTAAAACAAGTGTGTTACCTTTTTTATGTTCAAGTAATGTAGAATAATGTTTAATTCGTTAAGAAGATGTTTCCACATGTTAATCGTTTTCATTCTTCTATAACTCAAAATAATTCTAGTAGACAGTATATCCTTAAATACTTAATACTGTATTTATCATGTTATACTGAGGTATATCTATCTTGTAACCTACAACTATATACTCTAGCTGATTAATGTATTAAGATATAGCACACTTTTCAATAGTGTTGTTTACATTTAACCAAAAGGTATTAACATAGCTAGCTGCATGTTAAGAAAAAGTGAGTATAATCCTTTACTTCGTTACAAAATAGGCATAATGGAGAATCTAAATGTTAGTAATTTATCATCTGCATTTTCATGTGTTAAGCTATTGTAATTTTGTCAAAACCACATGTGAGTTTTTTTTTACTTTTTACAAATAAGCACACGTACTATTAATTACCACTTCTCAGGGAATTCTGAAATATTTCAGAACCTTTTTTAATATTTGGGAAACACATTTGTAAAATCTGATGACTACGTGTAGTAATTTGGCAAAAGAAATATTGGAACAAAAATACGAAAAGGGGGGAAAAAAGGATAAACTACTATATTTAATGATGACCATTGTATACCTTGAATGTAAAAGGTATTAACACATTGGCTCATTCATTTTATTTTTTGCTTGCCTAATTGCAAGCACTCAATACAGCAGTGCCATCGGCGTTTTGATTTAAATCCACAAATTACATATTTATGAATAATATGATATGAAAATAGTTTGTTAAACTAAAGTTTCAAATGTACGATGAATTGGAAAAGATAATGAGATTGTACACGTACATGTATTGGACGAAATTTTTATGGTTTTTTTTTGTTTGTTTTGTATTTGTTTTTTTGTTTTTGTTTTTAAATTTGAATCTACCTATTAAAAGTGTATACTTGCTTATTCTTCTGTTAAATTACTTTTGGGGATATATAAACAGTACAATTTTAATGTAAGTAAAATAATTATGCAAAATACAGTCATAACAAATGAAAAGAGCAATAACTACTTCAAAATCAGGTACACAAGCTTGCAATCTGAATAAAATCCTCTAACCTTTTTATTCTTTCACATGACTCTGGCTATGGGCCTATTGCAATCGAAGTAGAGTGCGGGAAACTTATTCAAGCAAGAACCGTGCAAGAAAGCTTTTGATAATTTATTTTCGTACATATTTTATATGGAAATATTTGGGCCATTCCGCCAAAAGTTTTAACAAATGCTAAAAATAGTATCTAGCCATCCCTAAAAGCTACATATTTTAGTAAGCTTTACAACTGAATCAGCTGATGAGCGTCATTCTTTCTAAAGCCCTTGTTTTTGAAATATGGAACAAGACAATTCGATCTTTATCGCGATTGACATTGGCGTCAATGACAAGACCTTATCAAAATGGCGGAAATATTTACGTACGAAACTTCACGTGATATGTCCTCCATCTCTATAACTATGTGGGCGCACGACTGACGCTCTCTGTCGCATCTTAAACAAAACGGTAGGAATTAATCGTAGAAGTTTTGCTGAGGTTGTTTACTACCTGCTTTCTGTTCATAGAAAACATATCAAATGTGTTACTGGCATTAAAACGGATGGTTTATTTTAACAATAGCTGGAGAGTGATGTCACTTAACAATACAATGAATATCTATGATAATTATACTTTAAATTAATTCATAAAGGTATTTCATAATAATCGCAGTATAATGGATTGACACACTCGATTAATGTATAATTTAATATGCACAATATGTACAGGTTAAAATCGCTTACTCCCTTAATTTAATATGTTTAGTTTTTTTCCGATAAGAATAATTTCTCACAATTTCTAGTTTTGTGCCATTTTAAGGCGATTAGTTAAAAGACAGTACGAATATGACATCTTTAACACATGTGATCACTTTGATCGAGAAGACGGAAAATGCAGGCGATAATAATAACTATGCCAAACTGTTTGGAAGAATACTCACGTCAAGTTAAATTTTACCGTGTTTCTTCGGATGTATGAAATAAAGTTGTTGATTTGTAAAAACAAGTTTAAATGAATTTTTGTACATAATTGGATATTTTAACATTTATTAAAATATCGAAGCCATAAGAGTTAAAACATTTGCTTTATGCTAGTGATAAGTTAATTGATTCATACAAAGAGTAAAGTGTTATTCTTGGGAAACCCCCATGGATATATTTAAATTGATGTTTAATAAAAGCACATTAACTTTGTGTTAATTAAAATTTATAAACTTAAGGTTATTTAAAGCATATAAACATAATGTAAACTCACTCGTGTGAACGAGCAAATGAAATTACGTGGTAAATTGTATTAATTGAACTATTGCGGTTCATGTTACATCTTTTCATGTGATTGGAGTTTCGTTAAAGCATTAACATAATTAACGAGTGAGTTAAAAATACTATCACGAAATGTTACATTGATAAAATCTTAATTTGATTTTTTCGACCGACAAGGTTCATAACTTTTTTATCAAACATATTGTCATAACATATTAAGGAACAGCCTAAGAAAGCCTAAGTTGCTTTCAAATTTGTTTATTTTTTAACAAAATGAGTTTCTACTAAAGAGACATTCAATGAAACATATATGTCTTAACAGTGTACCAATTAAAGGTAGTTTGAAAAGTGATTGTTTGCGGACATTTTGTACAGCTAAAATTGGGGAATATTACAATAATAAAAACGATAACGTACGTGTGATTCTTCCTGTTTCGTATAGCCAAATCATCGTCGGAAACCACTGTTAACATTTCGATTTTACTACATTTCCAGCAAAGCAATTTTAGTGAATCTAGGTTAGCGACGAAAAACATCCCCATGAGTATCTTACATGTAAATTGTTATAAGTTTTCATCGCAGAATCAGCTAGACATCCATCGATGTTTCCAAATAAAGTAAATTATATGTTCATTTTACACACTGGCAGGGGAGCCCGTGGAAGAATGGTAAAGACACCGAGTAGTAATTTTGTGGTTCTACCCAGTCATTTATCTACTTCCACCAAAATAACTCGTTTAATCATCATAATTGTTCGTTGCTATGCACCGTTTTACAAAACACACACACACACGCACGCACGCACCCACGCGCACGCACACACACACACGCGCACGCACGCAGCGCACACACACAAATCTTGCAAACATTGCCACATTGGTCTTAATGTAAATATGAATGATAAGATGAAAATATAGGAAATTTAAGGTTGATAGTTAGCCAATACACACACGACAATATATTGGGAGAGCTTTTCCAAGTTTTAGCACACATTTCAACTGTTAGCTATAATTAACATAATGGTGATATCGTGTTTATTGTTGTTCTCAGCCACAGTTACATATGTAAGCTTCTTACATTGTGTATCTTGTGTTGGTCTGTGTTTTCAACATGTGTCAGTTGTGCACAAATCAATTAAAACAATATTTTAAAAAAGTTTCACGATGCTTGATTTAAGTTTTACAGTCTGTATTTGTGGGAAATATACGAATATCATGTGAAAAAAAGTTGTTTATGATGAAAACTAAATTTCAGGATCAATATCATTGTTTAGTTCAATAATCCGCGTATCAGCATAGTTATTTTTTTGTCATTGTCTGATATGAATTTAAGGCAAGAGATGTATGAGGTCAACTTTATCACAGTAAATACAAAATATATACACACAGTAAGTGACCCTTACTTCAACCTAAGCAGTCTACCGACAAAATTTACTTTAAAAGCTTAGTATTTTTTAGGCTTAGTTGTATGTCTTTTCACAACTCTACTCTTTTACCTGGTTGGTGTTTTTGTTACGCTTATTGTAACGCTTATTCTGTTTATTCATTTAATATTCGTAATGTTTGTCTTTTGTCTAAAATATGGTAATATTGCCTATTTTTGTAGCGATAGAAACGTCATATACTTATATCCACAAGAAGCCAATTTATTCTTTTCTATTTGAAGTACTTAAACTTCTTCTTTTATAAGTGAGTACGATACTAAAAGAAAAATACATTTATATTTTTAAAGGAGCAAATGCAATAGATATTTACTTTATTTAGCTTACTTGCAATTAAACGCCTACTATTAGTAATTTATACCTTGGGTGTTTGGGTAGAACCACCGATACGGAAGGTAACATGGAAAACCTCACACAAAATTCAGTTGCCTCGACAGGGACTCGAACCCACGCGTTGAGAGGCTGATAAGTCTAAGGAGTCGAAGTCAGCGGCTCTACCTCTCGACCACGGGGTTGTGGCGGGAGTGGGAGGGCATGGTTTGTTGCCCGTACTGATATAAATAGATAGGTTCATATTTTACATACACGTAACATCTATTTATGCACCAATTTGAGTGGCACAACCCTTTTCTGTGTTTCTTAAATGTTTGTTTGTTTGTTTATTGGGTTTATCGTCCCACCAACAGTATTTCAGTTATCTGGAGACGGTGTTCACTTGAAGCAGTTATAGTGCTGCCTTCACTGTGTATATCATGCCGTGAACACCTGGCATGATACCACACCCAGTCACATTATCCTGACACCGGGCCAACCAGTCGTGGAACTACCCTACGCTTGAGCGTTAGCAAGGGAGCTATACCACTACCATTTTTAACGACTTTGGTATGTCACGGCCCGGGATCGAACCCGGGGCCTTCCGTACCTGGAGCCGACGTTTAAATGTTTGTAGTCAGTTTTAACGACTAACTATGAGAGGAACCGATCGTGGATAAAGTCAATAGTTGCACAATGGTTACGCAACCATATGAACCTATAGATCCTACCTGAGAAACGTGTTAAAATACAGACTCCAAATTTCATTCTGTTATGGAACACCAATTATCAAAGACGTTAGTTCTTGTCACGTGACCTGATGACCCCCTTGTTTTATATAAGTAACGAAGGATATAAGGCGTTCGCGTTAACAACAAGCTAGCATATCCAACATATCTTTAGAACAGATGACAATGAACAAACTTGTGGTGGCATCGCTGTGTTTGATGTCTGTGGGCCAGACGTTGGCACAAGTATTTTCAGGAGGGTCTTGTCCTAATGCACAGGCACAAAACACATTCGATCTGAACAGGGTAATGTTGTTATTTTTCATTTGGGTAATTTTATTCACTTTGAACTAGTAAACACTCTTTCAATTATACAACTGTTCCAAATGTTAGTGCATAATAGAACTAAAGATCTAAAGCAGTAAAAAGTTTAATATTGCATTTGGTGTCTAATTTTATATTAAAATGATTTAGTCATAGAGCAAGGGTAAAATGTTAAAACTGAACATATGTATATCAGTTAACCGAGTTAAAAAGCTTACGTAAGTATTTAAGAGTTACGGAAATATTTCACTGATAAAAAAACTGACCGTGCGTAAAGGTTGCACTACTGCTCGGTGAAGAGACATACTAGGAAGCCAAAGACTGGAGTTTATACATATAACAACATAATGCTCTTATCATTCTAATTAATTACTTATCACGACCAAGTCATGTATATGTTAACTAACCACGTTCCAAAGTTTAATGCAGCAATTAGTTCAGGCCTTGATCAAATAATTCCCAGAGGGAATATGCTGATCTAGAACTGAGCCTTTATTTTGCATAACCCTGATCAAGTCGTAATATACAGGTACATGTACAGATACAAAAAAAAACAAAACACACACACAACAAAAACAACAACAAACAACAAAAGACAAACGGTCACGGTATTTTTTAATGTTTTTAATTATAGTACCTTGGCGACTGGTACGAAGTGTACAGGTTCTACGCAGCATTTGAGAGCGGCCAAGAATGTGCCAGAGCCCACTACGAATTAAAGCCCAATGGCCACATTAAAATCATCAACAGCGGCATTCAGTGAGTACCGTTATTACTAGTAAAGACACTGTTTTTTCTATTGCGCTGCGTTTCCTTCACAATTCGTTCAATCCCTCAGTAATAAGTGAAATGCCTAATATGCTGTTTTGAATTATTTAATGATAAAATCAACAATAATCACAACAATTCTTCATCGTGGGGCGAATATAAAAACGATCTATTAAACATTTAATAAAATTACTTTATATGATGAATTGAAATAATTGAAGTTCAAGTCTAAAAAAATGACCACTAGAGTAAGTTAATACAACACACTAATGGAAACGTACACACGAAGATACACACAACAAAGAAAATAACTACAGTAACGTTGAGCAAAAAATAGTTGTTTACATTTAGCAAATAAAACTTATCCTTGGCAAAATAGTTATTAGACCAACACAGATACTCAGTTCTGAAATGGTTGTAATTCCGAATGAATAACATTTGTGTTGACGTGTCAAACCTAATCTTTTTTATATTATCTTTGTCCAGGAATGGAAAAAACATATCTGCAGTGGGCGACGCTTTTATCCCTGATCCACAAAACCACCCAGCACAGCTGAAGCTAAAGTTTTCATCCCGTAAGTAATACATAATGCAAAGTTGAAAAATGTTTTGAACACAAAACAGCTCGCGTTAAATCTTTTACATGTACCAATGTTATGAGTTCAACTGGACACTGTATCAAAGTTCTTGTTTCGATAAAACATAATCGTGTATTCACAACTAATTTTATGCTGAAAAATATATGTTTCCCTGGAATTACAGCATGTATGCCGCGCACATAACTTACTTAGTAAAAAATAATTTGTAAGATGGTTTACGATTTTGTTATTTTCGTGCTTTACCACAGCAAATTTGCATTTACATCACGGCTGTAATGAGCAACTTTGTACAATCTCACCATTAATGGTAATTTTTCATTGTGTTATGTGGTATGGCTTGTTCCTGCTTGGTTTAATACAGAACTCAACACAAATCACAGGCAATATAACAAATCTTACTTTTTCTTAAGATAGCTAACCTGACGTTTACGATTTTGCAATGTTGCAAAAATCGTCATGAAACAATTTACAGTGATTCATCTAAGAATTGCGTATAATCATAAAATTTAGCCCGAAAACAAAGACCACAACAGATTTATCGTGCGTAGTATTTATATATTGCATTCCTCATACAGTTTACATGCACTTATAAATGTACTGTATATGTTATTTTGTCTTCTAGTGGCGCCCTATGGTAACTACTGGGTGATTGACACTGACTATGACAATTACTCGTTCGTCTACTCGTGCAAGAGCATCCTTGGCCTCACCCACTACGAGTTCGGTTGGGTGCTGTCACGACACAAGAATCTCACGACCGCCGAACACGATAAACTTTGGGCAGAAGCAGCGCAGTATGGCATCACAACCACCAATTTTCAGTTCAATGATCAGTCTAATTGTCCAGATCTTTAAACGTTTTTTACATTTGATTTTCAGTGATGTTGCATTTGTAAATCTGCAATACGTAAATGTAATTGTTGTATTTGTAATAAAGAAGGTAGAATTTTTACAAATAAAGTGTTAAACATTTCTAGACATGTGACCATTTCCCATCATTGTTTCTTTTGATATATTTTCCAAGAGAACACACGAATGCAAGACGCAACATTTTTATGATAACATACTTCATGGAAATAATTTTCCCATATAACTGCATTTATATCGGTAGGTAAACAAGTTTAATACCCTCTTCCGACTGTGGTGTAAACCTGTAGTTTGCAATGAAAAATCTTCATTGAAAGATAGCCCTTGAGCAGACAGCAACAGTAACTAAGGAACATTAAATGGTATGTTTAACTTAATATCAGATGTGTATTATTCACCTATTGTCAAACAAAACCTTGAAAAACAACCGTAAAGAACTGACGTTCAATACAGTAATCACACTTTTTAAAAATGCCATCCAAAAGTCACAAGATTTAACTGTCCGACAGCACGCTTTTAAATACACTGCATCATCAAAATTGAGTCATTTCTGCAATGCCCAGGTAATTTGGAGGAAAACGCCTCACATGTCTCTGAGAAAAGGCACCGGCGCATCGCATGTAAATATATAACATTATATTATATACCCTACGAATTTGAAGCTTCGCACGCGCGAGTCCGAAAAAGTGATAACGGGGAGAAAATATGGCAAATATAACAGGAAATCTAAAAAGATGATATGCATATAATATAATAAGCTGAAAAAAATTGCCACAAAAATATTGGCGTTGGGCATGCAGGATTATTCTATCAAAACAATGCTGAAACGTTGCAAATATCACATTAATCATAGACAAACAAACAATATTTAACTAAAAACTGTCTTCCCAGGTACAGTTTACATGTACAAGTCAGTTTATTTTATTTAACAAAACACAGTTTAAGTTTTGCATATATACAAATAAAATGATATATGAAATCACATTCAGTCCGATCATAAGGCAGAACTACCCCGAGAACTTTTATACATTTTATGAGACAAATAGTTGTCAATATTGAAATTGTACCTCAGCAACTGTTGATCAAATTTACTTGTCAACTAATCAGTACTTATTAACTTTGAATTAAAGTAGCACTTCACTGTAATGTTTAAGCACTTGTTAAAAATTGGCAAAGGATGGGGCTACACGCTGGCTGCATATACTGGCATTCTTGAGTTAGGAACTGCTTTGTAAATAAACATATCATTACAACCATCACTGAGAATTTCCTTTCACAACATTGAAAGTACTGACATACACGTTTTCAACATCTAATCATCAAAAGGCATACAAGTTCTATTACATTATCTACATATATGTACGTTTTTACTATAAGTCTGAGAATATTTATAACACATTAGCATTTTGCTTTACTAAGGTTCACAGTTTTACCCTTGTTTCCTTTTTTACATAACAAAAAGGCCCTAGGTTAATTTTGTTTGATACTTATATTAAAAGTTCTTTGAAACAGTGTTTTAGAATATTTTTCCTTCTTTTTGTCTCACATTCTTAAAATATGTACATATAAAACACTATCATAAATTAAAAATAATAAAAGTAAATGAGATCAAGCCTGTAGGCATATATTTGGATATTGTTTGATTCTTTTGAACATCTCAAAGTTTTTTCTTTAAACAGGACAATACTGTATTCTTTTATAAGTGCCTGCTAAGCAAGCACAGCCGAAAAGGTTATCAAAGCAACGGTTATGGATAACATAGTACCACTTATAAGAGTTTCTTCTCATTACCAAGTTTGGCAACCAGATAAATACCGCATCATCTTGTACGAAAAAAACATTGAAAAGAAAATACTCAACAATTATATGGCAAATAACATGACGTAGGTATATACTTTGCCAGACTTTGCCAGAATAAAAGTTATGAGGTATTTAACACTGATAGCGTTTGTAATCAGGTATAAAATCTGATTCAAAGTCAAGCAGGTTACAGGTACATTTTAACAGGATTTGACAAGTAAAGCTGGATTATACATCATATAATGAACAAAACCGCCACTGAGTTGATCATCTTGTTATGGATTCTGAGTCATGGCTTGTTCTTGAGTAGATGACAAACTCAACTGTTATGTTTAAATACTAGTTTTTTCATACAGAATCCTTGACATCCTTTTTTTTTGTTCGTGTCTGTCTGACCAGAATATGTTTTAGTGATATTCCTGATTTGTGGCCACCCATAGACATTGCGGGTCTGCTGCTTAAATTTACAATATTTACGCAATGTGCAGTTTTTGCAGGAATTGATTGATTAGTGTATAATTTGGATAGTCTAGCTTTTGTATTATGGATTTTTATCGTTGATCCAAGTTTATAACGATCAATTAATTTGTTTTTGAAGTATATTCACTCAATTAGTTCATCATGGATTAGGTTCTATTTCTCAAGTAACCAAAATATCATTATAAACATTTTTAACCGAAACAAACATTAATTATGATTGCTGCACCTGTTTTGTTAGACACTAGTAATGTATACTCATAACTTAAAGAACCAGTGACTGATGTTACATCTGCTGGTTGGGTCCTGACTCAGACTGTTACCCTCAATGTCAAATAATCACTATGAATAACGGCGTTTGCAGCCAATATACTTTCTCCCTAAATATTCACACCTTGAAATACAATGCCTTCAATTGACGTTCATTGTGGAGGAATATATTTATTCTTATGTAAGTACAACTAATGTGGAGGTGGATTATATCATCATCCTTTCCGTTTAGGGCTTGTCATAACACTCCATTTGATTGTCATGTTGAGTTTAGATGTAAGTATATCTAGACCAAAAACAACAAATTGTAGTTAAAACAAGCGTGGTTAAAAATGAAATATTTACATATATTAATCAGCCTAATAAATGACAGTAGGTCTGAATGATTGAATGAAAAATCCACTGAGCTTAGTGAACTCGGTTGTCCTGCGTGAGAGAGAACGACGCATACATTTGTACCAGTGATCTGCTTCATCTATTCTGCGGCTTAAAGTTAAATACAGCAAGTAGATTAATCTAGTCGTTGACTTTTGCAATTATGTTTGAAGTTCATTATTTTTTACCAGTTCCTTCGCACATTATTCATTATTTTTATTCTTAGCAAATGCGTATACTA
This sequence comes from Sinonovacula constricta, assembly GCA_007844125.1. Classification (NCBI taxonomy): domain Eukaryota; kingdom Metazoa; phylum Mollusca; class Bivalvia; order Cardiida; family Solecurtidae; genus Sinonovacula; species Sinonovacula constricta. Next base: position 39,245,414 of record CM017559.1, on the reverse strand, counting down.
TCTGCTTTCCAGTTTAATTGAAAATTAATGTAGTTTTGAATATATATATATATAAATAAATATATATATATATACTCAAAACTACATTAATTCCCTCTTTAAAACTCTTTAAAAAATGATCAAAATATTCAGGCGATGTTATTTTTTAAATCCTTAGCATAAAGAAAATAAATACTCGTTTACTCGTTAATGGCCGCTCCCTGTGGAGATTATACTATAATGCAAACATTTCAAACGATTTTGATGTTGTTTCGAAATTATAAGTTGTAACTTATATTTAAATGAATGTGCACTTAATTTCCTTTTATATAAGCCTTTCAGAAAAGATAAAAATCACATGTTCATCCGTTGTGTCCAGTTTAAAGATAATGCTATCGGAGTTCTTAATAAGGTCGAAACCTTGTTGACTTTTGTCAAAGTGTACAGTGCTGTTATCAAAGCAATTATAAGTCAACGTTAAAATCTGCCAGAATGGGCTTTTTTGTTAATATAACCCTTATTTTTATGGTCTTTATAAATTTAAGCTCAGCTCAGTTATGCAAGAACTATGAAACACAAAAGGATTTTGACGTCAAAAAGGTAACTTTATATACTCATCAGCAAACGAATGATTTTATGTAAATCTTATTTATTTCTGACTTTGCATGATGACATATACGTATCTTTTAAGGTTTAGACGCAATATCCAAACCGATACACACATATTTCTATTTTGTAAATGGTTATAGTGATTAGGCAAGTTTTTAGTTTCATTTTTAAACTATATGGAATTGTGAAAAAATATAAAATGTGAATACAATGTCTTAAATTTTAACTGTTAATGCCGATGAATAAGTTTCGCCCCAAAAGTATAACGAAATACGAATAATTATTAGAATTAAACATTTACATTTTCACAAGGTACACAAGAACAACATTTTCTTAGAAATTTAAAGTTCGCCCGCTACATGTGTTTATATCAAATAACTGATTTATTTACTCTTCTTTTCAATACCACTGTATGCTTTTCTTCGCAGTACCTTGGCTCATGGTACGATATCGAGAAGACATTTTTCCCCGGACAGATGGACAAGACATGCCCTGTTGCAGTCTACAGTTTACGAGTAGAAGATGACAACATTGACGTACTTAACCAAGACATAAGCGAAAAAGGCTATCAGGAAAACACAACAGGCATAGCCTATTATAAGGATGCCAAAGATAAATCCAAACTAACAGTGAAACTAGGACGTAAGATCATTCATTTTCATTTTTAGTTGTTCCTCGAGATTCATTCACGAATATTGCTTAATGAAAAATATTCTTTTATTAATTACTCCCACAATACTAATATTTTCTTTAAAAGACTGTAATTGAAAAGTGCAACAGCCTTATGTTCTTAGTTAACTGCTCAAACGTTTAAACGTTGCAAATATAAATACAAATCGCATGTATACGATGGAACAGAACCTCCAACATATAGGAATGGATTGTGTACTTACAAAGTATAGAAAGTGGATTTTGTAATACAAATATCATAGTTTACAGAGGAATTTCTAACTCAAACACAATGCTTGTTAGTGACAAACTTACACGTCAAGCATGGCCTTTTCGATAAGTCGTATCACGGATCCGTCAAAAGGGAAAAGTGTCTATTAAACTATGAAGTGAGAGTATTCAACTGTCTGTGCTCTTTTAAAAATTAAATTCTATTTATTAGGAGGTAAATATTTTGTATTCAAGTGACTTGACTTTCACAATATAAATTTATAACAGGTTCGTGGATAATTATATTAAATGCAACGAAACAGAGGACATTGACTAAAATATTCCAACCACGTGACATTTTTTCTACGATTGTGTGCTAATTCATATTGCATCTTTGTCACAATTGTATTCCAGACACAATAATATGTTATGAAATAATCAGAAGTTTTGCCTTCCTTACAGAGTCTCCTGAAGCCAACTACTGGATCCTGGATACGGATTACAATAGCTACTCTCTCGTCTGGAGCTGTAACAGCTTTGGTGGTACTGATGAAGCTATTACGTTTATTCTCTCGAGGAAACACACGCTGAATAGTAACACCATTGCCATGCTGAAAGACAAACTGACGTCATTGGGTATTGCTGCTTCTGGCTTCACAAAGACGAACCAAACCGATTGTCCGTGGTGATTGTTTATGTTTTTCAGATAAAACACAAACTGTTTTTAATAATTGTCAGATTTTTGTAGTATTGACATTGTATTATTTATTAATTTCTACTATATTTGTATTGTCTCAATGAAATATTTAATTGAGTAAGTCATTGTATTTCTTGTGAAAATATATTACTAATTTAATTTGTTTCATGTATTTCTTGAACGTATGGCGAAATTAAGACCCGCGAATAAAAGTGACTGCTGTACAATTATTCCATAGTTTCTACATTAAATACAATTCCGTAGTCATACAATGTATGTTAATGATGTTGGCAATGATCGGTTTATGAATTAATTATTATGACACCGGTCATTCTAGTTTCAACCTTTGAACATTATCAGGCAAGAACCTTACACATTCTTCTATGAAAAATCGGTTCATTATTATGATATTATTTCGTAGGAAAGGCGACACACATGCTCATTTCTGACAAAACCTATAATAGAAAACAAAACGGGATATTTTATCATGTTAACGAATTTAATATAAACATCTTGAAAATAACAAATAAACGCTGACGCGAAAAATCATTATATATTTTTTACAATTTATCATTCATTTATTCTACATTGCAAAGCGGAGGCGCAATCTTACAAAAATAAAACCATGATGTGCATAGAAAAATAAAATTTACTCCCAATTAAATACTGCTTGTAAGTCATTGTAGAATACAAGATTCATGTACATCTAAGTCATCAACAAGCATGTTTTAGTAAGATCTGTCAAAATAATTATCTTACTAATTGTTTTACAATTACACCTTTGTATGTGCTTCAAACCTTCCTGTTTATTAAATAACTGTTGAAAATGACAACATTACTTTTAATTATATGCTTACACTTAAGGATTAATCATTTTGGGTAAGGTTTTGGCAGTCATTTAGTTAAGTTTGGTAAGTTAAGAGACGTGTATTATATTTTAGATAGACATTTCTATGCGTAGCTTGAGGTTCTTTTAGTTGTATTGCTTTGATAATTTGCGCAGTTTGTTAAAAAATCAACACACAGAAAGTATGAGCTTGGGGCTCATAAAATCCGTTTGAAGTATCCTAGTGGTCTTTTTACTTTACCAAGACGGTAAGAAACGGATGTGCACTTCTATATTGTCACGCATCAGTCTCTTTGTTACATTGGAGTTACACATGCTTTCATGTATGTAGAAGTAAGTAGGTTGTTTTCTTGCTTATTACCTGTAAACTTTATAACAATGAAGATAATATAATTATAGCAATTGGTACCTCTATGTTCCATGTGCCAACAATTAGACTTGCCTCCTTAGATAATGTAATGGTCGAGCATATTTATGTCTGTCATATTTTCTCTAAATGGAAATATTTTGCTTAGTAATATTTTAATATAGAATTAGCACATTTTAGAAGGAATATGTAATTTTCCATAGATAAACTACAAATATAAAACTTGATTCAATTATAATAATTGGTTTGGTGTAACAATTCTGTAGAAATTATTATTCAATTTGATTTTATTCAAAATTGCAGAGTCACCTAAGCAACGTGTCAGTATCAGTAAACGAAAAATCGTCGTTATGGGATTTCTGATCCAGATAATGCCAGACATCAACTTTGATTGTCGAATTTTAAATGTACAACCGCACGTTTCTTTTTTCTAAAGTGAGGCTTTGTATTTCATCTTTTATTTTCCCCAAGGTAATTGCCAGAACTTGACTTAATGTCTTTTTTCCAGAAATTGTATTACATTATGATATCGCAATACACGAACTGTCCCAGAAGTATTATTATACTTAGATCGTATACTATATATATTATATACTTTGAAAATGTTATCTGCACAACTTACAATTTATAATAGAACCATTGTGGCACTTATTCATATATATTGAAATATGTTTATTTCCTTGAAATATTAACAGCAATTTATATATATTATTATAATGGATGGCAGCAGTATCGCGTTGCGATGGTTATGTATATTTGGGATATATATATATATATATATATATATATATATATATATATATATATATATATATATATATATATATATATATATATATGTGTGTGTATATATACATACATATACACATTTATATATATATATATACATTCCAAATTAACATGAAATAATCCCCAATCATGTGTTGTATATATATATCCCAAATATATATAACCAACGCATACTGCTGCCATTCAAAACATGATTGGGGATCTTTACATTTTTTGGCATTTTGTTCATTTTAGTCTCTAGAATTGCATATAAAATAAGCCCATTCGAACAATTATGTTATTGAGACAAAATGTGCGAAAATGGTAAAATTTATGTTGTATTCTTAAAACGCTCACGCTACAATTTTCGACAAATTTTCTTTTTTAAGAGTTGAATGTAAACAATTGCCCCCTTAATGTATTTGTAAACATTTTCTAATGTGAACACGGACGTTTACAAATATGTAAAGAGAGAAATTGAGGGACACTAGATCGCACGTTCCTTGTTCCGATCTTATAAAGACTTTTAAAAAAATCTTTGCACTTCTCTTGAATTTCTTTCCTGTTTCATATAACAGCTACTGACATTTAAGACGAGTTTGTATTTTTTAAAACAACGTTTCTGCCAGAGTTTAACTGGCTTTAAATCAGTAAACGTGTAGTAAATTCATATGTTAAGAATCATGTAATATGCTATATTATGCGACCGTGAAGAGAGTTTAGTGTACTTTTAAAATACCAAACATTATCCGCAGTACATTCTTATTTCTTTGCATCACTATCGGTAAAATCAGTGTATTGATCAAGAAAAACAAAGAAAACATGACGAATGTGTCAAACAAGCCCGCAAACAAATATATCCTAGCTTAATAGAGCTTCATAGAGGGAACTTGTTAGTAAAACACTTTCTTTAAGTAATCATGAACATCATCTAGTTGTTCCACTTTATATAAACATTTCAACGGACATACGATGCTTGTAAATAGCAACACACACTTCCTGTTTCGTTTATTACACTCGCATGATTACGTATACGGTCTGGTCCTTGAATATATTACTGCTTATTACGATATTTCGAGGCGAAGACTAATCTGTACATAAAAAAGTAGCTCAGTTTTGACGTTTGTTTGTCTGGTTAATCTGGTTTGCTGTTTAAAATATCACGAAGTTTGAATATTCCTGTCCCTCAAGAGACTAAGGCATGCAAAAATATATAAAATTGAATCTTTATACTTTTTCTTTTTATTTTCTTTATCATTTTGCTTTTTTTACATTTTTATAAAAATAGAAGTATGATTGAAGTGTGATAGTAGTTACATATGTATGAATTTGTTCCTTGTTTAGTAAAACGAATTCAGGGAGTTTGCTTGATTTACGTCACAATATTAATTATAATGATTGACCTATTATGTTATTGTTTGTTACATGTTTCCCGTCAATAACCGTACTAGTGATTAGGGACAAATATATCACTTGGCAATCGTTGACTTACTTATCTTGTTGTTGGGCTCATTCTTAAATCTTAGCCCTCAAAAGTCAGGCAAATGCTAATCTTTAATTAGCATCTGTTAGAACCAGACCTTTTGCTAATGCTTTCTTGGCATACCATTCAGTAAAACTATACCAGGTTTGAGCATTTCTTGCTGTTTTTTGCAAAACTATATCTTTATGTTTTCTTTATTTACATTCGCGACTTTTACATAGTTTCAAAAACCATTTGGAACGTTATTAAATATTTTTGTTGATTTTACAAAGTGAAGTATGATCTTAGTGAATGCTTGGTAGCTTCAAGTAGTGGCATATGACTATGTTGGATTCTAAATACGTGTTATCTTATAATATTATGTCTACTAATCAATGCAATTTATGGCTTGAACGTCTCATTTGGCACGTGGATGCTTCGGAGAATTGTTAATATGTACACAATGCGTTCTCTTCTTTCTCTGTTTTTTGAATTGCTCAAATTTTATTACAAACATTCTTTTTTGAAATAACGTTATATATTTTCTTTTGCACCAATGATTATTTAAACATTTCACCGGCAACAAGAAATCGTCAGAACATATCACTTGCATCCATTGTTATTAAGAACAAATCAATTGCCACAAGTGTCCTGAAGAAGATGTCCATTGCCTAAAGTTTTTCTCAAAAACCTTTTACTTGTCACGAGTGCGCTCAAGAAGATATTACTGTACTTGCCTCAAGCGTTGTCTAGAATACATCATCTGCCTCGAGTATTCTAACAAAGGTTTCACATTTCGATATAAACTATTGATTATAAACAGCATAATTACAATATCAATTGATTTACATTTTAGTGACCTAATTCAACCAACCCCTAACTAGTCGTTAGATAATACTTACACGACACTTTGCTCCCAAGATTCCAAAGCTGTTTGAAAAAGAGTACAACTTTTCGTTGATAAAATGTTGACCAATTTAGAAGACAGAAACGGTCTTGAATGTATCAACTATTGTTTTAACAATATGCAAACCATATTAAATCATGGTGAATATTTGAACAGAACACATTAAACAGAAATTTAATTACAGCAAAATAAAACTTTTAAATGTTGTTCACTTCTTATCATTTATCTAGGTGACATTCTACACTCATGTCGCGTTTAACTTTTCTGTCAGAGATAGTGATATCAGAGGTCACTCGCGTTTGTCGCGTTTTAAAATAGTCATAGGGGCCTTAGAATAGGGCTAATATTATTGTTTAAGTGACGTTCTTTGTAAAGAAACATGGCTTTTTTTTAATACAATCTTTATTTTGACTTTGTTTGGAACCCTATGTTCAGCTCAGCTTTGCAAAAACTATGAAACACAGAAGGATTTTGACGTCAAAATGGTAAGGTCAAATTGATGTATACTTTCATTGCTTTTTTGTGAAACACTGAGAAACACCAGTGAAAGTAAACCATATTATCTCACTCTGAAGGACACTTTCACACTGGGTCCCAAGGGACAAAACCAAATAAAAAGTTTAAAGATGAAAAAAGGATGAATTAAAAAACACCACCACACTATTTGAGTGTAATATCCACTTTCTCATGGTCATAGACCATGTTATCATAGACAATAATATTTTTACACGTGACTGCGCGGGAAAATAGAGTTATATGGCCACATTGTGATATAAAAACGATCATACACCGAAATGGCCAAATATACTTTATTTGTTTCCTTGCGAAGTTAGCAATGGAATTTTGAATTTGCTGCCTACTTGAAGAATTCTCGGTAAAATGCTTTTATGTGTATCATGTGTGCATTGATGCAAAGTATGTTATATGCGTTCTTCAAAACATATGAAGAAGTTTTTTCCCCATCTGTTAACAATTAACCTGTCAAAGTGTGATATATTATTTTAAAATACATTTGGCACTCACATATTATTGAAACCTGATGCATTTAGAAATTCTGTATATGGAATTATATATAGATATTTGAATCTTAGACATATTCGTGAATTACTAATATTTTCAGTACCTCGGTCGTTGGTACGATATTGAGAAGACGTTCTTTCCAGGACAAATGGACAAGAAATGTCCAGTAGCAACCTACTGGCAACAAGACCAAGACGACAAGGTTAACGTTTTGAATCAAGACGTAAATGCTAAAGGGTATGAGGAAAACACAACAGGCATAGCTTTCTATAAGGATGCGAATGATAAAGCAAAACTCACAGTGAAACTGGAAAGTAAGAACTGACGTATTTAAATTATAAGTACATGTACAAGAATTAACTTTTGTCGCTTTGGCATTTAATTTGTTTTTGTATACATGAAATGTTTGTCTAGCCTTATTTTTCGTGTTCATTTTAAAAAAATTGTATGTTTATTATATTTATATTTGTCTTCTTTTAACGGTTCAAATAAATTCCATTTTAGTATACACTTATTATAACTTAATTCTATATAAACACTTCTTTTAAGTTCCCATCTGACGGAAAGATTGAACATATAACGAGAAAATAAATTATTTATTATGTACATTTTTAATGCTTGGTATACATCACTTTGATTTGATTGTCCCACAGAGTCTCCTGAAGCGAACTACTGGATCCTGGATACGGATTATACCAGCTACTCTCTCGTCTGGAGCTGTAACAGCTTCGGTGGTCGTGATGAGGCTATCACGTTCATTCTCTCAAGAAAACACACTATGAATAGTAACATCATTGCCATGCTGAAAGACAAACTCACATCATTGGGTATTGCTGCCACTGGCTTTACAAAGACGAACCAAACCGATTGTCCTTGGTAGTTTGTTAACATATACATGAAAACGTTATAAAAAGTTTTAAAAAGAAATGTTTCAGATATGTACATAGCATGTCTTTTTTCATTACACAGTACACCCTTAAAAACCAAAGTAAGTTTAGGCGGATGAAACCGTTATTTACAGAAATTAATTACATTTGTTCTGATTTCTGTTATTGAATAATATTATGTATAATGTAATCGAGAACCACGGATTATGATATCAAATATAAACATACAGTTCACTATAAAAGTGATCTGTTCACACTGCTGACAAAAACGATATCCGTATGTCATAAGAATTACAAATATTATTACATAAAGTATCATTTTATCATAAAAAACAATCACATAATCATGTAAATTGGAATTCTGGTCCTGATTATACCATCATACCTTAATATTTTCATCGGACACTACATACATATATATGCGAACGTACATACGTATCTTTCATACCAAAGGTAATCTTGCTGTCTTACCTTTCTCAAACTGAGTGCAAGTATGCATAGTTTAATGAATTCTCCTAGCAAGATGAAGACATTATAATATAAAGTTACAGTAAAGTATGTGTATTTGATGAATAGCTTTACTAGCTGTCATTCTATGATGCCCTTATTGCCTTTTAAAACATCAATGTTGCACGGAAACACCGTACTTTTTAATTACCTTATATCGTCTCATGTAAGCATACTTCAGGAAAAGTCATATTATACAGCAGTTAACTTGCTAAACCGGTGAGTTTTTGAGTAAAACATATGTATTTACATGTAAATGAAATAATCGTGTAAATGCCCAATTCAATATTTGCTTTATCATGCCACATGTTGTTGTTATGGTTTTTTAATTAAGGGACGATACAGAGACTTAAACTAACACTGATTAAACTTAGCTAATCAAGTAAGCTTGTCAATAAAATCTCCGTACAATCAAACATTTAATGCAAACTCTATTTCCGTTTAGCCAATGACACCATCATCAATAAAAAACAGTCAACTGCGTGTTTATGTAACTGTGTCCTGTAAAAGGCTTTTACAGAAATGTAGCTGCACACGTTTTATGTTTAGAACTTCAGGTTTGGCCTAACGTGTGAGAGTTATCAGGTTTGAAGTTTCACGTGTGCTATATCTTGCGCTATGCACGCTTAAATTAGGATGTAAATCCAGCTAGGGCGGAACAGTGATTCTTGTAGTTATCCATTTCCATTAAGCTGCTTGCGTGACTCTGTAATCCTGTTTTTTATTTATGAACACTAGAATTGTAAGTGTACACATTAATACGTAATAAGTTTGAACGCCTGTGTGTGCCTATAACGAACCACTAATGTTTCAAAAGAGGAATATTATTATAAAAAAATCGAAAAATCTTACGAATTCCTGTACTTTGACTTAATACTGATACTAATTTAATAAAAATGCAGGTCTATATAATTAAATATTTTAAAATGTAAAGAACATTTAGGAAAGAAAGTTTACAAATAATTTCACAACCCTTTTATCAATAAATAATCAAAACCATTTTCGATCTTAAATAAGATGTCCACGGTCACACAACAGCGAGAGTGAATATGCCAATCGGCTAGATTCAACTCGCCGCACCTTTTCAATCTTTTGCTGTATCACACCGAAATAAGAGTCTCGAATTTACCTACTTTACTCCTTTGGATTCAGGCGTCAACGTCAAGTATAAATTGTACTAATTTCATTTAAAGTATAGTCCATTACAACAACAACAAAAAACAACAACAACAACAACAACAACAACAATACGACCAAGAAAAGTAACAACCTCAGCAGCAGCATGATTCGATTTGTCATCATTTTAAATTTTTAAAGCAAATTCCTTCCAAATAATATCGAACATTTATTCAGATATTGAAATCAGACATTAAAAACATTTTAGCCCTTGTTTTATTATCAAATACAGAATAAAATTATCTTAAACCGTTGATTCTCCAGATGCCCTTTTTACTAAATCATTGTAAAGAACAACTCCTTGGTAAACAACATTTGACTGATCCGTCGTAAGTACATTTTGTCTCCGTGCTATTATTGTTTATTTATTCACAGGCCAGAAATCGTGTAAATTATTTAAATGTACATGTCTTTCAGAAGAATGAACCCTTTTGTATTGATCTTTCATAAATGGAGTTCTTGACAAGATGTATCCATGCCAAACAACTATTGCTATACCGTACTGGCGCGGAATGGAGAAATGTCGCCTCCAGAGAAAAGTCAGAAATGCCATGCCATTTCTGGTTCTTCTTATTGCATGTTTTACTAAAACGTTCGATACATTAATTTGAAGATAATACTGACTTACATGTTACAATTAATAATTATTAACTCGGGACATATTCAAATGTAAAAGTAATTTATTCTCAATTTCTCATCATTCAATTAAAAGTAATTCTGCAGATAAATCTGTAAATACAAAAAAAAAAAAAAAAAAAAAAAAAAAAAAAAAATTCAAATACTTATACTCTCTGTTGAAAGGTAGAATCTTCCCTGAAAGTTATTCGAGTATTACAAAGTGCAAAACCAAGAAGAAATTTGAGGATCCTTAAGTTCAAAAGAATGAGATATTACTGCCTTGGGAATATGCTTTAAGGTACACGAAACGATTTTGACATCATGAGCATACAGTCTTAAGAGAGTACTTTAAAAACCCACACACGCTATTGTTTTGCATAATATTGAATTAATTAGTTTCAAGACTTGGTAAATAAGAGCTGCTCAACGAATTAAAATGTTATTTTGTAAAGTAATTAAATTTCGGATAATTCTTTTTTTTTTATTTCATTTAATAGTGTCAAAATGCTTTTATGTTAATTCTAAAGTAGATTTAAAAAATGAGCAGTCGCCTGTCTGGTAATGTTATAGTCGCCGAGTTGTAACTCCTCTGACTACCTAATTTCTCATGGGTTCGACTCCCGGTTAAGGCGAAAGACTTAATTGGAAAGGTCTTCCAGCTGAGCTGCGGAGCGCCGAGGTTCTACCTATATATTTGTCTAGGTTCTTTCTCCTTTAAATCAGCTGGGCGTCGCTCTAATGACCATAATTAGTTGCTGCATTAAATTTATAAAACAAAAAATGAAGTGAATAGGCATAAGATTATGATTTCCGAATTTGTAAACAGTGATAGGCAATGTATACTGAAAAGTTGTTTAAATACTTGAAATGTTCTAGAAGAACTTCTTTCTGAACATTGTCTTTCGAAAGTTCTTTTTTTATTTTTTTATTTTTTTAATTTAAAAACAACAACAACAACAACAACAACAACAACAACAACAACAACAACAACAACAACAACAACAACAACAACAACAACAACAACAACATTGTCTTTATAATGCCTTCTTCATAAACTCTACACGTTCGTGTATCTTTCGTGTTCGTGTTTCAAAGTAACGAATGGCAAGAGCAAAATTGCAAAAAGGTAAAACCGTTATAAAGTAAATGATCAAAATTTAACATTAACAATGTGAAGCGTTTTAATCCGCATTCGCCATGGACAGTGTACATTGTATTTTTTAATATTTGCTTTATCAACCATCATCTTGAATACCATGTAGATCCATAAAGAACTACTTTTTGAAATGTTTAAATTCACAGGTGGTGTCGTAAAATCTCCATCATTTATCTGTCCAGTTTGTACATGTAAGCATATCCTGGTTTAGAAGCACCAACAGCTTACTGTCAACACAAAAGGGGAATTCGTGATAGTATTCAGTTCCGAGGTGTCTTATGACTGTATATGCCCAGTCGTATAATATCACATGTTTTTATCGATCGCAAATAACTGACGAAAGTAAGGACGCTATAAAAAAACAAAGCCCTACCCTATACACCATTGTTTCAGATTGATGATTTGTTGGTGATGCATCAACCTTAAATATAATTTGGCTGCTAATATATAAATATAATTTGAAACTTACTAATGTTAGATCCGTACATTGTATTAAAATATATCAACAGAAGCCAAATCCAAATTTCAAAGTATTAGTAAAAACTCATTAATTCACTATTTGTTTTGACACACGCACCTCCCTTGGTAATGTTTTATTCAGCACAATCCAGCATTTGCAATGAACGAAACTTTATACTTCGCATGTTATATCGACGAAAGACAGGAAACTAGGATTCTGAGCCATAGACAATTCCATGATCGGACCTGTAATGTAAACATTGCAAAATCACAGTTTAGATCAAGTTAACATGCCAACATGAATACCAGAGATAATTTTTTATATTGTTTACTATTTTCAATATAATAGTTTAACAGTGGAAATTCCCTAAAGAAGTCCGTTATTTACATAAATCCAGACGATTAAGCTGGTCTACAATATGTAAATAGATAAGCCAATGCGCAAACAGCCAGCAGTGTCCTTTAACGGCAAACTGTTATACATCACCCTTGAACGCCAATTTAATATTGCTGAAAGTAGACCCTAGACAATTTGTGAAGAAACATGTCAGCTTGAAGAGACACCAGAACATAAACAGTTTCAGCCCAGTTGGAACCTAAATCCTCATTGTATTTGAGAAATACCTAAAGTAAAATATAATTTTTGTAATTTAAGACCAGACATTTTGTGTTCTTTTACACTAGGGAATTAGTTTTTTTTAAAAAGACTTGAATCCTAATTTGATTTAACTTGACATGCCCATATAATTCGCAATGCTTTCTTCGTAAATGAGAGCGAGTAACATACGTCAATGACTCCGTTAGAAACAGTTTATTAGCAACCATGTTTCACCATTCTGAAATAATTCAACATATGACAAATGTTAATTTTTCAATTTATTTTATGTTAGATCTTGGCTGATAAAAATGCTGCAATTAAAAAACTGCTTAGACTTCAATATCACATAAATTACCATATAATTATAAAATTTGCCCTTACATTTACTGTTTGTACCATAGGTCCGGTTTCCATAATCAAAGGGTTGAATTTATTACAATGAAACATGGTTTTACTCGTTTTAAATATATGTTACCATATATGCATTTGTAATACCTACTTTAAACAAACAAGTCTGTATACCAATAGCTGTTGCCATGTTAAATTTATATTATTACTATATATTTAACCTTTTGTTGGATTTGTAAACCTTTACTATGTTTGTCATTAAATAACGGAAATTTGAATAAAAATTAATCAATTAAAAAAATAATGCAACTAAATAATAATAATAATAATTAAAATAAAATAAATAATAATAATAATAATAATAATAATAATAATAATAATAATAATATTATTATTATTATTATTATAATAATAATAATGATAATGATAACAATAATAATTATAATAGTATCATCATCATAATAATCATCATCTATTTTACAGGTGTCCATTGCTTTCCAAAAAAACCCATACATGTTGATTCGTAAGTATTGCTTACCTTTTTCAGAAAACCATCTTGACTTTTGAATATAATTAGTCAACACCTAAATTGTTTTATTTTCCTTTTAAGTGTTGATTAATTATATTCAAAAGTAGTTTCTTATACTCTAGTTGTGTTCCATTATGTAAAAACATATTTGGCCAAATTTAAGCACAATTGAACAATATTTAGAGGTAGCTAAATGACATTGAAGTTTTAGGTTTTCTTGTTTTTAGTTGAAAAAATCAGGATATTATTATGTGAAGCTTTAGTGGTTAAGATTTTGTTTTTATTACAAACTGCTTGCAGAAGTAACATTTGCTACAACTTGAATAACACACATATTGTTATTATTCAATTATGGTTTGATGACAGACAATGAGAGAGACCAAGTTACAAACACCACCAGTTCCAGTGGTGACTCAGAAAGGAATAGCAACAGAGCACTGAACGCAAAGATTATACATGAGCTATCTTTAATCAGCTATAAATATAAAAACATTTATCAGTGTGAACAAATTATAAATTATTTACAATTATGGCACAATGATGCTTTGTAAATGATCAGGAAAGGAATGTGGATTCTAAGCTGATGCTAACCAAGCAAGTATAATGTAATTTACTTCTTAATGTCTTGTAACTTCTTTTGGCAAGTTAACTTGAATGTTGAACAAAACAGTATATGAAAAGTTTCAGATAACAATATTTTGATAATGATGATTTAATAATAATAGTAATAATAATTATAAAAATAATAATTATACTACAACCACTACTACTACTACTACTAATAATAATTATTATTATAATTAATTAATTAATTAATAAATCAAGCTACATCATTGCGTAGGACTTTTTTACATCACCATACTGAACTAAAACAAACAATTAGACAATCATCAACAGTTACTATTACAGAAATAGGAAAGCTAGACTTCCAATAAAGAATCACCAGAACTGTCGAAATAAGCTTGAGAAAGTGTTTGAAGAGTGGAAACTTTAAAAAAAAACAAAACAAAGGTCGAACCAATTCACCAACTCAACTTGCAAAAGAGGCAGACTTTGTTTCCAAGCTTGATGATCTTTTTGATTTTGTTCATGCCAACGCTCTTACAAGTCCATCAGTATTACAAGAAGATAAAGATTTTTTGCTAGCCCAGCGTGAAAAAGGAAGAAGAAGATGAATGGTCGTAGTAGATCAAGTAGATTTATACATATATAATTCAAGTATAATATATATAATTACATGTGTATATACAGCAATATAACATCTGGTTTGAAAGAGTGAGTCAAACCAAAACTAAACGTCAACTCGACAAATACATCATGAACCTGTGATGAATAAAATACTGAAAATACTAATCATAATCGAAATGTACTGTTGTTAATCCATTTTTATCGTTAGGATATAATAACGTTATATTTTATAACAATAAAACACGCTAATGGAATGAACACACCGATATTCAATGCTGATATTTGCACCAGACTGCTGATGCATGATTCATGGAATAAAATTTACATATTCATATTAAAATATTGGTTAGACATCTGTTTATGCTTACTGAATAGAAAGAAATGAATACCCATCTTTCCATTAGACTTTGCAATCAGAATTCACAGCTGTTGTTTCCCATGCACTCAACTAGCAATACATCATGTTTGAAACACATTATGAAATGCATAGGGGAAGACCAAACTCTCCATTTCCTTATCAATTAACACTATCTATGAATATAATTCAAAGCTCTCTTTACAGCTGCGCAGTTTGCAATATTTATGTGTTTATTCCGACTGTTAGCTGAAATATAGGCCGTATTGGAAGTTTCATATAATTTAAACTTAAAAAAAACTAACATCGTGAAATGATATATTGCCTAAGAAATAGATTAGGTAACACGGCCTTAGTTTGTAGAATTTAATAGAGAAGCATTATTCTTATTATCATCCCCATCATTACAGCACAACATATACAAAGGTTCTTTGCTAACGCTCAAGAAAATATAATGGTAGTTTCACGACTAATTGGCCTGGTGTCAGGATAATATGACTGGATGTGGTATCATGCCATGTGTTCACGGCATGCTATGCACAGTGAAGATTGTACTATATGTGCATCAAGTGGACACCGTCTCCAGATAACTGAACGATGGGAGATAAACCCAATAAACAAACAAACAAACTTCACAACTTATGTGTGTTTTAAACGGCTCTAACGCAAATGCAGTGCAAGATTTATTTATTTTAAATCTTATTGTAAATAGCGACCTTTATTGCTTCGTATCTTGGCTATAAAAAGGTAATGAATATCAGTCACCGAGCCTGGCAGCGCAATCGGTAGAGTGTCGGCTCCAGGTACAGGAGGCATCGGGTTTGATCCAGGAACGCGATATACCAAAGTCGTTAACAATGTTGTGGTATAGCTCTCGTGAAACCGCTCAAGAAATTATAATGGTAGTTCCACAACCGATTGACCTGGTGCCAGGATAATGTGGCTGGGTGTGGTATCATGCCTGGTGGTTTATGGAATGCTATACACAGTGAAGGCAGCACTATATCTGATTCAAGTGGACACCGTCTCTAAATAACTGAAATACTGTTGATGGGACGATAAATCCAACAAACATGCACAAACATAGATATCCGTCGGATATATTCGGATATATCTTCCAGAAAATGTTTTTAGAATTGACGTTTGATGGATAGACTGGTTATAATTAAAACCATTCGAAATTGAACAAATTTATGTTTGGCTTGGACAGTTTAAACATAATTTCGATTACAAACACTTAAATGACCATTCTCACAATTATCATGGAAAAATAAGTAAATCTCATTTTTTTTCTATATTTAAACTTTATTGTTTTATCAAATTTATTAAATTGCACAATCTCGTCTACTTTTAGGAATCAGTCAAAAACCTCTCATGAATAACTTCAATAAGAACCTAAACCGAATAATGATATAGCATCTACAAGAACGTTAATTTCTGGTAATACATGCAAGCAGCAAGTTGACTTTTGTATTCACCAAATTTCCAAAACTAAACTAAAATTAAATAAAATTAAATTAAATGAAATAATAGTAATAAAATATTAAACAATCGCGTCGCGACGTCTAATGTACTTATTCCCGGAAAACTCCCAAGGGTGAACTTCTGTTATTTTCTTTTGACCTCCTTTGTTGACGTAATAGACAATGCGTTTCTGAAAAACTAATTTTGTATTATTTTTAATATTCATTTATCTCAGTTTGTCATATTCATTACACCCATGAGAACAAAAATACGTGTTATCATTTGCTGTTTGTTGTGACACATCATTTTTTTCTGCGTCTCTCCTGATGTGAAGGTGAAGGTCAATCGTCGTCAGAAGTGCGTTACACAGCCATTATTTTTTTTCTGAATCTTAACATCTGAAGCTCTATATCTTTAAAGAAACTAGTACTACAGAAGCATAATCACTTGATCTACAGAAAAACTGACAAAATTTTTGCATCGCACAGTGATTTTTTCGATGAAACCTTGCTTTTTCTCTTCAAATCACGAGACGCTTGAAACGCTTCGTCTCTCCATCTGAAGGACCAAGATCATAAACAATATGGCAGCGCCCTGTGGAAAAGATTTAAAACTGTTTTTAGCTTTCTTTTATATAATTATTATCCATACAAGCCACGATACGTTCATGGAGAAGCTCTCCCCTGCAAACACCATCACTTTCGGCGACCTTATGAATGACTTTTTTTAGGTTATACACTAGAAACGACGCCCTTTCAGGTAATTTCGCCTAATTATAATACCAAGACTAAACCAACTGATATGGAACACTACGATCTACTTCTATCTACAAATCAAATACCAGACTACTATATACTGTACTACCATTGTTAATATACACGTAGAAACAAACTCGATCCTATGCCAATACACGTGAAAACAGCTGTCCAAATGATGATGATTGCAATCTCTGGAGATGTGGCCCTAAACCCAGGCCCAGTCAGACACCCATGTGGCCTGTGCAG
The DNA here is from genome assembly GCA_007844125.1 of Sinonovacula constricta. NCBI lineage: Eukaryota > Metazoa > Mollusca > Bivalvia > Cardiida > Solecurtidae > Sinonovacula > Sinonovacula constricta. The sequence goes on along the minus strand of CM017559.1, from coordinate 39,227,590 downwards.
AAAGCCTGTGGCTAGCAATCATCGAGCTGTATTCTGCGAAGTGTGTCAACATTGGTGGCATATTAAATGTGCCAGTATTACCCCAGCCGAATATATAAATCTGCAACATTCAGAGGATCCATGGTTATGTACTGGGTGTAACGGCTTTAAATTTACTGACTCTTTCTTTGATCAAAGCTTAGTAGAGTAGTCGTTCAACTCAACTGGTGATACATCAAATGACATTTTCGAAACCCTTACCAAAGCTAGAAATCAGCATAGAGACAAATTTATGTGTGCATATCTTAATATTAACAGCTTTCGTTATAAGTATCCATTTATAAAGGACCTCCTTCTCAAAAACACTGTTGACATTTTATTTATTTCAGAGACAAAACTAGATGAAACTTTCATAGATGCACAATTTCAAATTGATAATTTTCATCTGTGGAGAAATGACAGAACAGCTTTTGGCGGTGGTGTTTTAGCCTATGTGAGATCTGATCTTCCAGCTGACAGAAAGAAACAATTAGAATTCAAGATTGTAGAATCGGTTGACATAGAAATTATTTTAAAACACTTCAAAATGGCTTATAACTGGAGACTATAGACCCCCTGGTGAAAGCAGCTTAACATGTTTTGATGACCTATGAAACTCAATGGATAAGATTTCATCTAAATATGATATTTTTTTATATATAGGAGATCTAAACTCTGATATGCTTCAATACGACAAAAGCAAGCACCTACAGGACATCTGTGATATTTTTAACTTGACAAATATGATCAATGAACCTACTTCTTTTAAATCAGATCCAAGCCTTATTGATGTTATTTTAACTAACAAACCTGACAAATGTCTTAATGTTTTAAATTTTACCTGTGGTCTTAGTGATTTTCATAACATGGTATGTTTTCAGCTTGATTTTAGTGTTCCCCCAAGTAAAACTAAGTGGATTTCTTATAGAAGTTTTAAAATTTTTGACATTGATGCTTTTTATAAAGATCTCAGCCAAATAGAGTTTAAAATATTACACAGGACCCATCACTGGATGCGGCTACAAAGGCCTTTGGCTCTGCAATTAAAACATGTTTTGATAAGCATGCCCCAGTCAAAACTAAAAAACAACCTAGATGCCCGGCACCTTTTATGAACTCTGTACTCCGGAAGTTAGTATTTCAAAAAACATGCTCTTTAATAAATTTAAGAAACAAAAGTCTGATAAAAACTGGCACAAGTACAGGCAAATGAGAAATCTTGTTACAAAAATTGAACGCAAGTCAATTGGCCAATATTTTATTGATAGATGTTCTGGTGGTACAAATAGTAAATATTTTTGGGCAACAATAAAGCCTTTTCTAACAAACAAAGGTACAATCGTTAAGAAAAATACAATTCTTCTTGAAAATGATAATTTAGTTACTGACCAAGAACACATTTGTAACATTTTTAATGATTTTTATGTCAATGTTGCAAAGGATATTGGGGATGAATCTATAAAATTTGACAATAATCACGAAAGTATATGTAAAATCAAAGAGATTATGGAGGATAAAAATTGCAGAGAAATTTGTCTTTTACAAATATTGATGAGGATTTTGTTTCTAAACAACTGAACCAAATGAATGTAAAAAAAGCTACTGGAATTAACAATATTTCTGTTAAAATGGTTAAATTAGCTAGTTTTGTTATTTCGGAACCTATCTCTAACCTTGTTAATAGATCTTTCAATGAATGTAATTTTCCTGATTCAATGAAAATAGCACAAGTAGTGCCTTTACACAAGAAAAACAGTACATTAGACAAAGGAAACTATAGACCAGTCAGCCTGCTGCCAGTTATATCAAAGGTATTTGAAAGGGCTTTATACACTCAACTTTTAGAACATTTTAGTAATATTTTTAATCCACTCCTTGGTGCCTTCAGACCAGGTTATGGCTGTAGCACTACACTTCTGAAGGTTGCAGAGGACTGGAAACAAGCTTTAGATGAGAATTTTTATTTGGCTGCAGCGCTCATGGACCTTTCAAAGGCCTTTGACTGCCTACCGCATGATTTGCTTTTACTGAAATGTAGGCACTATGGCCTATCTGAATCCTCTGTCACCTTAATCCAGACTTACCTCTCCTGTAGAAAACAATGTGTAAAATTAGGGGATAAATATAGCACTTTTCAGCATATTGTAAAGGGTGTCCCGCAAGGTTCTATACTAGGTCCTCTTCTTTTTAACGTCTTCATAAATGATATTTTTTCTTTTGTTCATAGAAGCTCTTTATATAATTATGCTGATGATAATACTCTTTCATATCCAAAGCAAATGCCCAAAGGACCTAGTACATACCCTTGAACAAGACTCCCTATGTCTCATAAATTGGTTTAAACTTAATCATATGAAAGCTAATCCAGATAAGTTTCAAGCTATTGCTCTAGGTCGTAAAACTAAAGATCTTAACATTTCTTTTAATCTGGGTAGCTGCTCTATTCAATGTGATCCTGAAGTTAAATTGTTAGGCGTAACTTTTGATTTTATGATGAATTTCAATACTCACATATCAAATATTTGTAAAAAAGCAGCATGTCAACTTAATGTTATGAAAAGGATAGGTAGAAATATAAACAAGCTGGGTAGACTCACTATGTATTACTCCTTTGTAATGTCAAACTTAAATTATTGCCCTTTGACATGGCACTTTACAAGTGAGACAAATGTTAAAAAGATAGAGAAGATCCAGGAACGCGCATTAAGATTTATTTATGATGATTATCAAAATTCTTATGATATTTTATTGAAAAAGTCTGGACTACCATCTCTAAAAACTCGAAGGATGAAAACAGTTGCTCTGGAGGCTTTTAAACTTTTAAATAAAATGGGACCAACTTATCTTCATGACCTATTACAATATAAGAATTCTGCTTACAAGTTTAGGAACAGAAACTTAATAGAACTACCTACACCTAGAACAGAATGGTACGGTAAGAGCTCTTTCAGGTATTCCGCAGCCAAACTATGGAACTCCTTATCAACTGAATTCAGGGAATGTACTTCGTACAGACAATTTAGCTCCCTTATAAAAAGCTGGGACGGCCCTGAGTGCAAATGTTCAGCGTGTGGTTGACAGGGGGCACCATCAGTCTGGTTGCGGGGTACTCTGCATGCTAGTTGGCTTATCCTGCTTTATGCCAGTTTATGCTTGTTCTGCTTAACCTTAGAATCTTAGTTGAGCATTGTTTTTTTTTTTTTTTTTTTTTTTTTTTTTTTTTTTTTGTCTCCTATATGTTTTTAGATCTTGTTATGTGCTTATTTTAAATGTGTGTTTTACTTAATAATGTACGCTCATTGATATTATTGTTTTGATGTAATGTCTTATATGTAGGTGTGTTTTAAACCAACATATAGAATCTTAATTAATCTTAAATTAATGTTATGTAATAAAACTTAATAACTTTTACCTTCTTACTACCTATATGCAACTTTGATCTAATGCTCATATCCATGTGCTTTTTAGGATTTTATGTTTTTAAGATCTTAAATTTGTATCCAAATTTATAACCCAATATAACTGTTCATAAGTTGTTGTATAAGTGTTTCACATGTATGTATTTTATACTGTCTATGCTGTTATCTGTGCTTGTCTTATTTATTTATGTTAAGTCGGTTTTAAAAGCTCTACAGAGCTTGTGTTTTAATATGTGTATTTGTACAATTGTATGTTACACATATTTGTTATATGCCACGACTTTCAAAATAAATATTACTTGACTTGACTTGACTTGCAGACATAAGCAGGCCAAATTCTATTCGGAACACTAGATTTAGAAGTCAATACACCCGCCAATCGGTAAGTTAATCTGGGATGATGGTTTTCCAAAGCAATATGCTTACATTAAAATGTGAGAGTGAGGTGTGTGGGTGGGTGATGTGTGTGTGTGGATGGGTTGGCTTCCACACTCGTGGTAAGTAGAGTAAATGAGAAACTACATGTATATACATTAACCTTTGCTCTAGGACTTATGTCCCGTAAACTCATACAGAAAAAACTGCCGCAAGGAATCAGAGTCGCCGAAAATAATATATCAGAAACCACGTTTAGCATTGTAGAACAAACTGTTCGTGCAGAAGGGTAATGAGTGCCGCGCTTTTCATGCGAATGAGAAAGGGACCAAAATCTTCGAATACTGATAATAATGAAATCTTTACGATTGTTATTCAGAAAGAAATATTAAATCATGAATATGACATTGAATAGATTGCAGACGAATTTATTCAATCCGACATTATGAAAAAAGAATTTGTCAGTTTATATGTTAATATTTCATAGTTATTTTCGTAAACTTTCTTTAAGAGAAACAAAACAGATAGAACACTACAACACAAATGTAACAATGTATTCATATACTGCTGAAATAGAATAATTATTTCCGTTTTAAATCCGATCGCTTCTTCAAGCTCTGCTGTTAACTCATATGCATTTCCAAAACAAATTATAAATGTAGGGTCGGAGTGCAATTGCAGATAGAGATAAGTGTAAACAATTGCACTTATATGTTTGATTAAATACTAGTTCCTTATGTTTACCGGAAGTTTACGCGTGAGTTTAACGTAATTAGGCAAGAGATTGACAAATGGATAAATTTGTAACTGGTGTGTTTGTATGGCTGTGTACTATAAACATCATTCACACGTTTGACCGATACATTAAAACAATGCCCATGCAAGGTCGAGTCTTATTCCATATACATGTAGCTATACATGTATCTGAGTGGAGGTCTAAGGTGAGTTTGTTTGGGTATATTTTACGTCCAGCTGTTTTGGGTGAGGAAGACCCTAATCAAACGTCTGGGTAGAACCACCGACGCACCGCAGGTCAGCTGGAGATTTAGTATCAATGCTTTTCTTACATATTAATGTTTAAAACCCAATAGTAATGATGCTTACTAAAATAATAGTGAAAATAGGAATAGAGGAACGTCTGATACAAATGTTTTAGACCTTTCCGTCTTAAGAAAACAACTAGTCTACGCATATCATAGACAGCCGTCCTATTTATCCATTTCAACACAACAGCACATGTCGTGCTTTTTCTAAGGAATCCACGTGCTTTGGAGCCACGTGCCTTTCTGGTGACAGTAAAAAGGAAAATCACTAATAGATTTGACGAACGGGATTTGAACGAGATAATAATATCTTGTATAGTTAAAAATATTTAATGTTATGGTAACGTGGCAGTGATAAGTAATTGTAGCACATCCAAACATAAGCAGTTTAAGGAGTGTAAAGGATGACGTTTTTTCCCCCCAGAACATATCTCTCTTTTAAGGTCTTGATGTCAAATTCACATCGATTAGATTAAAATTACAATAATCATAGCTTAAAATGACATAAATATTAATGTCGCAGCGCCCTTTAAATTTGTTTTCTTATCTGCAGAATTGCTGCGACTGGTAGCTCGTATTTGATTGTAGTATATCCCACTTTCATACGGCATTCTTTCTGCCCCAGTTCTTTCGCTAAGTGTCAGCCCCTGTTCATGTTATAGCAAGATCTTTACCTGACAAGCAACTGGGAATCAAGATCTTTTCCTGACAAGCGTCTGGGTAGCAAGATTTTCAGCTAACACGCCTCTGGGTAGCAAGATCTTTAATTGACAAGCATCTGGGTAGCAAGATCTTTGATTGACAAGCGTCTGGGTAGCAAGATCTTTACCTTACAAGCATCTGGATAGCATGACCTTTACTTGACAAGAGTCTGGGTAGCAATATCTTTATCTGAAAAGCAACTGGGTAGCATGATCGCTAACTGACAAGAATGTGGGTAGCAAGATCTTTAACGCACAAGGGTCTGGGTAGCAAGATCTTTAATTGACAAGCATTTAGGTAGCAAGACCTTTAATTGATAAGTATTGCAAGGTCATTAATTGACAATAGCTTAATCTTTACCCGACTGGCGTTTGGGTGACGCAGATCTCATTGTCAGGTAGGCGGTTTAAAGAACTCCTCGTTTTCAATTACCTTTGTTATTTAGCCGTAAAATATCTCTTTCGTACTAGTGTTCCCTTAGGTACAGAAGATTACTTAACCGTTTGGCATACTGTAGAGTATAGACTGAATTATACACCGTAAAATTGGACACATCATTGGTAAAACTGTGAAGTAAAACATTTTATAAATGATATATGAACCTCACGTTGAACAGCAAAGTATCCCAGTTGTGTTTTAAATGTCAGTAGGCAAAGTACCTGCATTTACAGAATTTAAATGTCACAGTGTTCATCAATGTCAATATCTGTAATTGAGAAATTTGTCGGGATGTAACTATTATATTTACATATACCTGGGGATCACTAAATTGGGTTTGTTGATGGACAATGTTCCCAAAGAAAACGTTGTATAAAGTAATCAACCCAAATCATTTTGCGTAAATGCACAACGTTTTATAGACAAATCAGGCATTAATATAACGAATTTGTGAGAGTTAATTTGTTCTAACATATACACGGGAATATTTTCTTTCAATGTTTGGTATAAAAATAAATCATCACGGCAATGTCGCAGTGAAATTAATGGTCCTTTATAGATGATTTTAAAAAAAATATATATTGTATATAAATGTGTTTAAGCGTATTTCATTGTTTATATTGTATGAATGTGTCATGTATATCTGTTTAAGCTTAAGCTGCCTTTAAGTGATCTCCGGCCATTCTGGAATGTCGTATATGTATGTCTGTGAAGGGGCAAGACACATATTTAAAAAGCGTAAATATTTGTAAAGTAATTAAGTTATATGACGTTTATCATCATACATAGACATTGTGACAAAACATTTTCATATATTCTGATTTTTACGCCATCAAGACGGTACATCAGTGTTGAAAACGCAGACAGATAAATATCCCACAATTCCAATTTACATCTTCAATAATTTTGCTGAACGATAAACTGTATCATTTAAATTGCATATCTTCTCTCTATATGACAATTACTCTGTACAAGTGTACATTAGGGGTTGTGGGAAATTCGGCGAATAGGTTACCTCACTGAAAGATTGTTGTCAATGTGCCGATCCATCTCTCTAGGTGGTTTCTTCTCTTCTTATCAAATATTCCTATCATATTATTCCTTATGTCTGCAACAAATGCCTAAGGTAAAAAGCAACTTCGCATATCCACATATATTTATCATTTTATTGCCATACCACTTGCACCCTCATTTTTCATTCATTGTTTGTTGATATTGTATCATTTATTTCTATTTTATATTGTCTCAGTCGTTTTTATTCACACTGTTTTATCATTGCTTTTTATCTAATTGTTATTTCTTAATGTGTCATTATGTTTTTATTGATATTGTATCGTTTTAATAGACGAATCATTGTGGCTCAACCGTTTTGTCAAATAAGTATACAAATATTTTACTTGTCATATTGCATTACCCTTGAAAATAAGAAAATATTTTGTGAGGATACTTAAACGTTTGTATAAACAATGTCTCTAATTTGCATTTCAAATGTTATAATTCACAGACCTTATGTAATTTTTCTGGTGCCTTATTCCTGACAATTGCAAAGCTGTTCACGTAAAATGTATAAATGGACTAAAACTAAATAGTGTTGTTCTTACTGTGCTTATCATAAAAAGGGAATGCACACATCTTTTTAATTGATTGTTTTGTTTGTGTTTTTTGTTTGTTTTTGAAATACATTGCAGCGACCAATTATGATCATTATAGCAACGTCCAGCTATTTGGTGGAGGAAGACCCCAGACAAATGTCTAGGTAAACTACCGGTGCACCGCAAGTCAGCTCGAAGTCCTCACATGAAAACCTTCGCCCCAAACGGGACTCGAGTTGAGAGGCTAAGCAGTCCGAGGAGTTACATTTTATTGTTATATTCAACATTGAAGGTAATATTAAGACAAAAAATGCATGTGTCTTTGGAGCCAGACTCACACAACACCTCACCTTTAGCCTCGGTGACAATAAGGTAAAAATTGTAAAGCACAGCACTACATTGATGTAACTTTTTTTCCAGTGGTGAATATTTCAGCTCAGCAAGAAATTATGTTTTCGATCAAGCTAATAAAGCCCTTCACATTCTATACTTTAGAATGCAAAATTTTGACTTACCCATTGACTTGATACTACAAGTAAAACTCTTCGACCATACCATTTTCTTTGTTCCCATGTATGGCTCCGAGATATTTGGCATCAAGAAACCTAAAACTTATTGAACCGCAACTTCCTACGACGTACATGTGTAACTTAACTTAAGAAGGCAACACCCATCAATGTCCCCTATGAAGAACTTGGCATCATTTAGGCGCCATTGTCAGTCCATTGTCAATATCTGTCCATACACGTATAATAAACTTTTGATCAAAACTTGTAAAAATCAAACCACCTATCCTAAAACATACAGGTTTATAGTAAATGACCAGAACAATTACAAGTGGTTAAGTAGAATCAAAACTATCCTTCGAAAGTAGGCCGACCAGATATATGGCAAAAGCAATTTAATATTGACCCAAGAAATGTACATTTATATGTTAAACAAATACTAATCGACCAACTTAGGCAAAAGTGGCATTTCGAGCGACTTCAGCCAAAGGGCTTACTTAAGAGAGCAATGTGTTTGGGTACAGAATATCACTCTGTTCCTGCGGAATCTGGTCGCTATGCAGGTACCCCGTCGATGAAAGGCTTTGTCCTCTCTTCCAGTCTAATGTCGTTGGAACGGGAACGCACTATCTTCTAGTATATTCCTTAATAATGCAGATTGTCGAGCATTTTATCAACAGCGTCCAACGAAATCCATAAATGCTTTGCACTGTTCTATCTTAGACTTTCGAGTCCTGGGCACAATCGAATTACCTCCCTTACAGTTTCTATTGATCCCATCCATAAGTAAACTGTTTGCCTTCTTATATAAACTTTATTTATAACTCATCATGTCTCAAGTAAATTAACAATGCAAACGAAATCGTTATTCCATTAGTCCAGTTATTAATAATACGTAAATCCTTGGGCTATGTTGCCAAGAGCACCTTGTGTTTCGTCTCGGCAAAGCGCGCAACATGGTGACGTCGGTGAATAAGTTATCATTGTTATTACTGTTACTTTCTAATCGCTAAATGTCGCAATTGTTTTTAAATTTATTGAACTAACATAAAACCATATTTCTTACGTTTTAATTAAAGACACATGTGACAACTCAGTGTATACTGTGTTACTTGCCACTCACTGAATAAGTCAATGAGTCCATGTCAAACCTTTGAAGGACCATACACTTCCCTTTTCCCACAATAAGCATTTAATTGAAGAAAACAATATGTTTTGTAAATCTTTTCATGTACTGTGATAGTATTCTCTGCTTTTCCATGATGTAATGTCGATTTTACCATACAATGTTTATTTCACTAACCACCTCTGTAATTTCTATGTACAGATATTTTCTTTAAAAGACGACATATCGTTTGATATCGACCATTTCCAGAACTACGCATAAATGTGCAATCTTACTAAATGCTTGGCATCTAATTGTCCCATCAAATGTTAGTTGTATCGTGTTAGTTCTGCTGATACCAATATATGGTGTACTGATGTGTAAATACAACTATTAGGTTCTTTAAATGGTGACGTTTAATGCCATATATGTGTAAAACACGTAATGTTTTTGTTGTTAATATGACTATAGGATTCTGTAAAAACTTATCCATCCTTAAACTACATGTAGCAGCAAACAGTAATTGTGTCTGCCTTTTATCTAAGTACTCAGTGACTGTAAATTTAGATATTAACCCTTTTTGAGTATCCAAATCTTAACTTTATAAATTAATATGCTAACTGACTCAGTAACTCTCAAATGTTCTCTCTGTCTGTTTCTGTTTCATTGTACTTGATTGCGATATTCAATAATTCGATTAATATTATTAATTGCTTGTGATATTATTTAATTAAATGTGATATCATATTATTGAGTTTGATATTCTGTAATTGTTTGTGATTTTCTATAGTTGATTGTGATTTTCGTTAGTTGATTGTAAATATTTTGTAACTTATTGTAATTTTCTTAATGGGCAGTAAAATTCTTTTACTGATTGTCATATTTTATCATTGATTGAAATATTCTAAAATTGATACTTGTATTGTATAATCGATTGTTATATTGTATAATAATTTGTGATGTTATGTAACAGATTGTGATATTCTGTCGTACAAATGTCAATTCAATGTTTCAAGGATTTTATGCTCATTTCATGCCAACTAAAGTTGTCTCTGTCGTGCATTTTTGCGTGATGCATTCTTTATTAAGTCACCTGCGCAAAATAATCTGTGAAGTGCAACATGCAGATGCATGTAAAGTGCCCACACTCGTTACAACACTTCTCTTCTATTTTAGATGAATGTCTGGAACCAAGTCAAAATGATTTCATATTAGACATGTTATAAGTATATTGTGCATTGTGTTATTCTCTCGGACTTGAAGTGATCGAAAACAATCCTTATACACAGGACAGACAAATCGTACGGATACTGGATAAAGCTCGAATGTTTAACGTCAGATGCGTGTATTTCGTTCGTACCAGTTAGGTACATGGTGCCGAAATTCTGTCTATTTAGTTTGTTCATATGTTAAGGGTATATTTTAAGATTTTATTTAAAATGTTTCTTTAATCGAATGTATGTTTTCAAATATCCCCAAAATGTGAAGATGTAAAAGTAGTCATAATGCTTTCTAAGCGGACATGGAAGCGCAATCAAAAGAGCGTCGGCTTCATGTACGGGATGTCTAAGTTCGTTAAAATTGGTAGGAGTATAGCTCCAATACTACCGCTCAAGCAGCATATTTTTTGACTAGGATATACATTAAAATATGTGAAAAGTCTCTACTAACAGTAATTGAAACAAAATGTAGCAAAAATGTTACCGATTCGTACCATATTATTGTATTTAGATGTAACCATTATTGTTGTTTAATTAAATAACTATATAAGCTCAAGGTTTTATAATGTAATATGAACATTTCCATGTTAAAAATGAAATGAACAAGATTTTATAATATGGCACATGTAAACATTTACGGAGGTTCAAATATTAAAGTACTATGGGAGTTTAGAAAGCCTTATTTTCGTTTGGAATATTTTGCACGTATATATATTTACTGCCTTGGGTATTATCGGCCAATATTAATCATGATTTATAGTACTGCATTAAGTCAATATTTTTTTAAGTAAACTAAGTATAGGATGATGATTATTCCTTGACATACACTATTCTAACATATGTAAACACGGCAATAATCTGAATATTTTCCTACAAAGTACCATTCTTTAAGTGGTTAAAAGCAATGCGCAATACATAACGGTCGCTCTATTCGCTGCATATCACGGGAGCCAATTCTCGGAGATTCGGTGCAATATTGTATAATTGGATTAAACGTGTTGAAAACAATTGTAAATAATTCTGTTATATTGCTTCAGTTTCACTTTATTTGGGCTATAATTATGCAGTTTTGATGCAAAACGTATAAAATGATAGTTTTACTTTTTAGAAAATTTACCTTAGCCAAATTTAAAAGAAAGATTTAGCCATTGCAACAAAAAGTGATCCGATGAAAATACCAGAGACCTCATTTCCTTATTGCGGTACATACTAAGGCGTTTTTACAAACAAATATTTACGAGTCTTTACATTTAAGTTTCACTATAGGATGTTGGGATATATATATATATATATATATATATATATATATATATATATATATATATATATATATATATATATATATATATATATATATATATATATATATATATATATATATATATACCTTCCGGGGTCTGACCAATCAGTCCGTAAACTTGCATATTGCTCTCAAGGCCATGTGTTATTTGTTATATTTTACCGAATCTTAATCCTTTTATCCCTTTTGTTGCTTTTATTTTTAGTATAATTTGCTTTCAAATAATAATTGTATTTGTTCAGTGTGTGAAATATCTAAAACCCTAGTTGTTGTTTTTTAATTATTTTCAAGCGATGCAGCAAAAAAATCATTTCTTCTTTTAATATTCCATTTTTGTTGATCAAATTAAATAGTAAATGTTACTAGACAAAAGACCCGGACTTTAAGAATTTTGTTCGTGTAGGTTTCAAAGGAAGAATCGTGGCCTTTTTCTGCTAGATATGTTCGAAAGAGCTTCAGTTTTGTCGCGGTTTTGGTGTTTTTTGAATCCTTAGATTCGCTGAGTTTAACTAAATCTGTCTCCGATAAAGAGGCGAATCACACTTAGCCATTTTGACAATATCGTCTGTTTGTGTTGTCGTAAAATTCGCACGTCGTGAAAATCGCGTTTAACAGTCAAACTATGGACTGGGTAGCCGGTCTATATGCGATTTATGGACTGGATGACGTCATATTAAATATAGAAGGGCGTATGCAAATTAGGTATAATATATGTATATATATATATATATATATATATATATATATATATATATATATATATATATATATATATATATACAATATATTTAACTTATACACATTTCATTATGATAACATAAAATGTTCTAAATTCATATTTAAAAGATCTTTAAGATATGGCAATATGGCGTTTAGAAATATATTTAAAACAAGTGTCCCTCAGCCAATCATTCGTTACGCAACAAATGCCGGCCAGCCGGATAGCATTACCAACGGATCTTTAATTTATTATTACATACAGTTTTATATTTGTGCTCGAGTTTATCACCGAAGACACGCAAATCTTCTGTAAATCTTTTCCTGTAATTTCAGAAAACAAAACCAATAATTAATTATCTAAATGTGTAGCACTTAATATTTCTATTTTCTTTAATGAATTCCTAAACACAAAACCACTCATTTAAATTCATTAATACTCTATTCACTGCGAATGGAGGAAGTCGAATTAATTGAAATAAGGTGTTCACGCTATATCGTTCAACTGTGAATTTATTAACAATCTTTCATGTTCTTATTCATGATTAAAGTGCATGGTAGATCTCCGGCAATACAATGAGTTTAAGCTTAAAGAAATAAGCAATGTACTCTTGGAAACAGTTAATATATAATTAAATTTTGTTGTGGATAAGACATTTTGATGATTTGTCAATGTTTCTGAAAGGTCAAGTCTAGATGTTTATTACATGTACAATGATAAAAGTGCACATTAACCGATAACACTAAGTGTGCTTATAGAATGTCAAACAACAGGTAATGCGCTGTCTGCATGTAATGTTTAAGTTCCTATTCAGTAATCCCGTCAGGATTTGCTTTACGGGGTTCATATATGTATATATACAGTGATTTATATTATGTGTTACATGTATGCATATCGTCCAAAAGAGTCAGGCTCTGCCGCCGTAGTGAAAAATGCACGTGCGTCTGGAATGATCGCTTAAACACATATACGTACATACCTCCTTCACCTTCGACCAGTAAAAGAACACGTTACACTGTCGTTATGTACATTTGTTGAACACAATTTTAATGGTCGCTTGCCACAACTCACAAGCACGCACGTACGCACGCACGCAAGCACCCACACGCAACCGCGCCCACACAAGTTAAAAAACACGAAAAATGCACGTTTGTTTTAACTGACCGCTTACATAAACACACATTCACACATACCTCTGCACACACAAATAAATATGTATTGTACATGAGAGGGGAGATAGGTAAGTTCACAACAACACAACACCGACCAGTGTAAGAACACTTAACATTGTTGTTATGTACAACTGCTGAACACAATTTTAATGGTCGCTTGCCACAACTCACATGTACGAACACGCACACACGCACGCAAACACACATTTACCCCACGCGCGCATCCACGCATACAAAGGCACGCACGCACAAACAAACACGTGCAGGCAGTAAACACCGCCTAAATAGTTGCTATCACAACACGGTACAGAACATCGCACACACGCACAATATTATATCTGACTTTCAACATGAACCTGAACTAGACAAAAGTACTAAAATTGTAAGTTGCAATTTTCAAATGTTTCTTCTTTCTACATGTTCCATAGATTGATAGCGAGTTTCGTTCATATTATCGGTTATTACACGGTCACTGCTTGAAGTTAAAGTGAAAACATGTTTTAATTTTAATGCTTAAGCTACACGTTATAAAATCTAAGCCACACACATTTTGCTGGCAAGCTTTTGCATCACTTAAGTTCTCCTTTCGGGTTCATCATTACATGAGTATCTTTTTTTTAATTTGTATATAGTTATAAGCCGAGCTTTGTTGAATTTGATAAGTAATTTGTTGTCATAAGTATGACCGAGAGAGATTTCTTATGGTCGAGAAAGTGAAGTTTATAAAGTATTTATTATTTAAGGGCAGAAATTTTAAGTGGACAATTTATCTGTGTGGCGATAATATCGGTGTGACGAAGTTACTGAAATTCCAATCCATTTCCTATCTTAGTTTATGTGTCAATCTTGTAATTTACTTTAAAGCTTGTACTGGTTTTACTGGTGAACACATGTAGTGCGATATGTTTTGCTAAACAAAAATAACCAAACTTTAAAATAATGTGTTAACATTTCACCGCTGAACCACCTAATACACTTAGACCTGTAGCTACGTATCCATTATTTGCGTGGCTAAACTATGTTAAATTTATTGTTCAATCCCCAGGGGATGTCGGCTTTCGTTATTATGTCTTGCTCTTCTCTATAATTAATGACTCCGGATGTCAATTACAATCATATTTACAGTTTTCAGAGGCTTGGTGTTCAAATTGTGCATTAAAAGAGATAAAATTGAAAACAGACGCGAAGCCGTCAAAGAGAAGATATTTGGTGAATAGAAATTAACACATTACAGCTGCAAGTGAATCATGGATGATTAATAGAGAACAGTATAACGGGAAGGCAGAGTATCATCCAGTAGTCTGTGTTCATGAACTAACTTGACCCTCTCTTACTAATGTTAGACCTTTCACAAGTTAATATCTTCTTTATTTATATAAAGAACATATTTTTTTAAGCAGAATTGTTTGCAGAATATTAAGACAGTTATAAAAATTGTTTAACAAGAAAGAACCACCGAGGTATAAAAACTCGAGCCTATACCCAGACAAAGCAGGGCGTAGACCAAGACAAAACGGCGTAGACCGGGACACAACAGGGCACAGTCCCAGACACATCAAGGTGTAGAGCCAGACAAAGCAATGCGTAGACCCAGACAAAACAGGGGCGTAGACCCAGACAAAATTGGGGCGTAGAACCAGACAAAGCAATGCGTAGTCCTAGACAAAACAGGGCGTAGACCCAGACAAAACAGGGGCGTAGAGCCAGACAAAGCAATGCGTAGACCCAGACAGGGCGTAGACCGAGATAAAACAGGGGCATAGAGCCAGACAAAGCAGGGCGTAGACCATGACAAAACAGGGACGTAAGCCCAGACAAAACAGGGACGTAGAGCCAGACAAAACAGGGACGTAGAGCCAGACAAAACAGGGAAAACAGGGACGTAGACCCAGACAGAACATGGCATAGACCCAGACAAAACAGGGACGTTGACCTAGACAGAACAGGGACGTAGACCCAGACAAAACAGGGACGTAGAGACAGACAAAACAGGGCGTAGACCACGGCAAAACACGGACGTAGACCCAGACAGAACATGGCGTAAACCCAGACAAAACAGGGACGTAGACCCAGACAAAACAGGGACGTAGACCCAAACAGAACATGGCGTAGACCCAGACAAAACAGAGACGTAGACCCTGACAAAACAGGGACGTAGACCCAGACAAAACAGGGACGTAGAACCAGACAAAACAGGGACGTAGAGCCAGATAAAACAGTGACGTAGAGCCAGACACAGCAGGGCATAGATCCAGACAAAATAGGGCGTAGACCCAGACAGAACAGGGACGTAGAGCCAGACAAAACAGGGAAGTAGAGCCAGACAAAACAGGGACGTAGACCCAGACAAAACAGGGATGTAGAGCCAGACAAAACAGGGCCGTAGAGCCAGACAAAACAGGGACGTAGACCCTGACAAAACAGGGACGTAGAGCCAGACAAAACAAGGACATAGAGCCAAACAAAACAGGGAAGTAGAGCCAGACAAAACAGGGACTTAGAGCCAGACAAAACAGGGAGGTAGAATCAGACAAAACAGGGACGTAGAGACAGACAAAACAGGGACTTAAAGCCAGACAAAACAGGGACGTAGACCAAGACAAAACAGCGACGTAGAGCCAGACAAAACAGGGAAGTAGAGCCAGACAAAACAGGGACGTAGAGCCAGACAAAACAGGGACGTAGAGCCAGACAAAAAGGGACGTAGAGCCAGACAAAACAGGGACATAGAGCCAGACAAAACAGGAACGTAGAGCCAGACAAAACAGGGCGAGGACCCAGACAAAACAGGGACGTAGAGCCAGACAAAACAGGGACGAACAGCCAGACAAAACAGGGACGTACAGCCAGACCAAACAGGGACGTAGAGCCAGACAAAGCAGGGCATAGACCCAGACAGAACCTGGCGTAGACCCAGACAGAACAGGTTTAATAATGGTTAACATCTTGAACATACAGAGGTAACTTGCACTCTGACGAGGTTCTTCCACTGTTGGTTGTGAACAATCATGCCCAGGTTAAATATAATTCAGACAATAAGCCTGATCACGGTGTAGGTGTAAAAAACTCAAAACCATATGAACTCAAGCTATATATTATTATCTAAAAAATTCTGAATTAATTTGTTTCGCTACAAGCACTTCACTTAAAACTTGTGTTTAATCTGAATATTTATCACAAACAGACCTACATGTAACTTGTTTACATGGACTGCGTTCAGTGATATTATTCTGGTTAAGCAAACAATTTAAAGCATAAGCGCTAACTGTCCTTGAGATCGTAATATTTGGCAATTTCCTTAAATATCATGAACAGACAGATCAACTATCGGTTCCCTTTGATAAGAATAAATGTTTACTTTTTCATGATTACATATGAGAACGTATTTAAGGTAAATAGATCACCCGATGATAACTGCATATCATGTTACATTACTGATCAAACACTTGGCTCGCGAAGAAGGAATACATATTTTTAATAATATTGTCTGTTTTCAAATTATTGTCTTGGGTCTTCATCATTTTTATAATGAAACAAAGCCAGATGTGATTAAATAAATTGACAGTATACAGTCGCTATGTTACATTTTATAGATAGCCGTTTAACAATATTACCCTGCACAGGCAGCTTTAAAGGTATCGACCTTTCAATAGTAAAAGGTTCAGTGTTATCAGCATTTATGTCGTTATTCTCTTTATGATCAATCGAACGCATACTTATTGCAACTGAATTGACCATTTGAACAGTAAAGTTATCATTATGTAAGCATATAAAACATAGCTTACGCTTCACGATGGAATGTTTAAAATATAGATTTGTTAAGAGCACATTACAAAGCGTTTAATAATAGTTATGTACGACAGTTGCCTTCAAGGTTTAATGACGAAAGTATCCCTAATAAGAACTTGTAATTCTATATAAAATAATGGGGATTCAAAAGGAACATCCAACTGGTCCTTCACAATAATAGATCTTATGTTCTTTCAGACAATGAACTCATTTTAAGTGGCCAAGTTGACACTATTTTTACTCACGACTGACATCTTGTTATATTTAATATTTTTACAGACTCAAAACAAATCTATGCCTGTAAATATTTCTTTGCCTTTTTCACTTTTCGACTTGTCATTTTGATAAGAAGGTAATGTATGCTTAAAAATCTGCTTTGTCAAAATGACGAAAACAGTACTATGACATACATACATGGACCACAAATGCATTCCGAAATGAACATCATTTCGGCTCATGCTTTAAAAAAACTGCAATGTAATTGAACGCAAGTTAATTAATATTAAAAAAATTATGTTTTAACAATATAAATTCGTTTCCCAGACTAAACTATGACGTAAATATGAACACATATAAGGACCGGAGATATAATCAGCTTTATATTCTATTTTGAGCATATTAAACCATAACAATCAACCTCCACAGCGTATATTTTGGGCTTTTACATGTAAAACAGGATTGCTTCAATAAAATACGTATAATTAGTCCAGGTTTTGTTTGAAGGTAATGTATATTTTTATCCACGTTGTTTTTATATAGACATTGGAAACACGATAACTCTATTCGGATTTACTTGTCTTCTGGAAATAAAGCATTTTAGCGTGTGCTTTTTTTTCCTGAAAACCTATACATGTTCAAAACTATTTTAATAGTAATTTACTTCGTAGTTAAACAGCACTTTCTATATTTTACATGTTAGAAGATAAATTATTTTATAATATTCCGTATGTTTTATATTCTTCGTATTTTCCGCAAGTCTCTAAACTTTATACTTTCATTTTTCCTTTCTCAAAAACAAAGTTATCTAAATGTTATCTTCCTACATATAACACAAAATTGTGGCACGTGACTTTATTCTACGATTTGCTGGTTTTTGAAGCAAGTCTCTTAAACATATAAGTGATCATCAAACGTGGTTAAGCACATCATGTGCTAATTAAAGAAATTACAACCTAAAACCACCTCAAAATTGTATGCCTTTTTATCACTGGCATCATCTTTATCTTAGCAGTTAGTGGATATTTCTTTAGTGAAACGGATAAGGGCGGAAACTAACGAAACATAGAGGTTTTGGCCTAATTGCATGGACGGAGTACGAAGACATATCAGAACTTTAAAGTGTCAATATGTGACATTGAAAAACTAGGACAAATCTTAATATTCACAGATATTATGTTGTAAGTATTTTGTCCTTTTTGAATCCAAAAGGGACAATGCGGACCGGTTCCTCAAGTGTTAATGTGACCTTGATTTAACTTGTGTTGTTCATAAAAGCCTATATTTTTGACATGGATTACTTAAATATATTGTAAATTGGGTTCCTTGTCTATTTAATAACTCTTCTGCGTATATGTATTCTATCCAAAAAAGGATTAGTTATTTGACTATTAAGGGCAACATTAAGGATATGACCAGTTGATAAGACATGGTGATGTATTTACAAATATAGTTGCAAATATAATTTCTTTAAAATGAAGAATGTTGATCCTAGATTTTAGACAGTGAATTAAATAATAATAATATATAACAGCAGCGCGTCCGTTCAGAAAGTTGAAGAAAGATATTGGCAGTATTAGAAAATAAATAACCTGTGCATACAAACACAACAGTCCGGCATAGAGAAAGGTATTGCCAACACTTAACTGATAAAATGTTGATTGTTTTACACGTTATAGTGGTTGTAGAGAATTCGCGAGTAGCCAAACACCGCACATCGGTTGCACTTCAAGCAAATGTTTCCACTGTGGTTTCCTTTGATAGTGGAGAGGTCGCAGTGACATCGCATAGTGGTCGCAGTCACTCGTAAACAGTCTCTTGATATGCTTGGTTTCAATCTTTCGCCTTCCAGTCGCCGATTGGGCAACGACCACTCTCGTTGCAACTATTTTGCAAATGATAAATTAGAAGTGATACATTATAAACATACAAGTTTCCTGCTTCAAAATAGGCAAGTATTGTTTTCAGCACAGATAAGAAGAGTAGGTTTTACAAACCGGAAACAACCCGTGCACTTCGGCCCTTTCCTTCTTCTCTATGCAACTTTTACAGCAACTTTATTTTTCTTATTGCTGTTGTAATATTAAAACATGTAAGAGTCCTTGAATATGTAACAGAACCATGTGACTGCTTTCGAATGATTTGGTTATGATTTAAAATTTCTTTCGAAATCTTTTTTAAAGGTGGTATCCGACAGTGTGGACACGTGACAACACACTTTTGAAAGTTACGTTATATCATTCGGGTAATCTGCTCTGACATCGATATATATTTTTAGCAGAGATCAGTATAGTCCTTATTTAAAGATTTGAAATTAATGACTTTTTATAGTGATTTGTACTGTCTAACAATATAGGTAGTGCGCCAAACCGTCTTTACTTGTAATACGGTATGAGTTTATGCAGAAATTATGCCTAATTCCCCAAAGCAGTGGTAAGGTATTGTTACATTAATTAGTTATAGGTCAACTCTCAGACACCACCTTTAATACCCTTCCAGGACAGTTCACTGCCATGCGATCGTAATATGACTCTCAGCAACCGATCACCAAACGATCGTCGGCCTATCGCAAGTCTAAGCCAATTTCCATAAAATACTAACCCAAATCGTAACACATTTGCAGGCTATATATAGATAAGAAACATTGGCTGACCGGACACCAACCGTTTGCTTACAGTTATACCAGTTATACCTAAAAAATTGACAGAAAAACACAGAGCATGCATTTTGTGGTCACAGGCAGACACCGATCTGTCGCAATAAATGTGTTGCGAAGGCATAAATGAGCCAAAGGTGACATTTGTTTCACTTCAAGATTTACAAAAATCATAGGAGAAAAGAAATAAAACTGTGGATCAACATTTCTGCATTCGTGATACTTTCATACTTTGAGAAGACAAGTCAAAACCCAAACTCATAAAAGGATAAAAAGTTGTGAAATCATTTTTTTTTTCATTAATAATTGGATCCCTGTCCATGTTACTGAAAAAAACAACAACTGCAGTCTCCTTTAGTTTAAAGTTAATATATAATGACTCTACAAACTTTATCGTAATATAATTGTTTGTTTTGTTAAATGCCTGGAGCTTGATAAAGCCTGTTTGAGGTAATATCCTGACTATAACCTGGTTACAAGTGGAGTTGTGTTACATGCCCGGAGCTTGATAACACACGTTTTTTGGTTCGTATGGTTTAAGGTGGGTAATATTTGTGTTCGAAGAGCTTAATTTGGCATGGTCAAGGTAGAACAAGCTAAAGTAATTCTTAACATTGATATATAAATTTGAAAAGTGTTGTTTATGTATATATAGGATATACAGGGATATGTACTTTCGTTCGGATTATGCTAGCTTGAAAAGAATATTTAAAGGTATTGTAAAGATATATGATATTAATGGAACCTATAGACTGTTTAAGTGTAGTTGATTGACATTCCGCGATTCCGCGATTCAATTTATTCCTTTCGGTTAACAGAAGAACAACGAAATGTTTATCTATCTATATCTATTAGTACAGCATTCAGACTTCATATAAACAAACATGCTACTTTTATCACACTTCATTGTGGTCATATTGGTGAAGCTCAGGTTGTGTAACTAAGATAATATTTTCCAGCTGTTGGTTCGAGTCTAAAAAGACTCTTATGTTTTTATGAAAGTAAATAGTGAGGCCCTTTTTGCAGTCTCTATCTTTTTGCACTTTTTTCTGTGTTTTGGTAATGTTGATCTGTAATGTGTGCATTGTGTGTTAAAAAGACTATTCATATATTAAGACTTCAAAATTTGCGATATTGGATTAAAATTGTCATAGAATATAATTTTAACAGATGGAAAGAAGTACATCTCATTTAAATGACGAAAACACACAGTATTTTGGATGCCTTTATAAACAAACTACTTTGTTAAAAATGGGAAGGAGGTGGGCTGACAACAACTTCAAACCAGCGGTGATTGGTTTTCAGGAAATATGTTTATTATTAGACCGCTATTACCTCAGGAAATCATTCAGCACTGTAGTTGTCATCGACCACAGAACAATGCCACATTTTCCGAAGACGTATCGACACTTACAAAATACATGACTGTCAGTTTAATATGTACAAACAATAAAACTCAATAACAAGAAAGTTGTATAACAAAACTGACCTAAATGGATAAACTTGCTAAGGTATTGACATAAAAGACCTTATTTAATTGATAAGGAACACAGAATAACACAAGCGACGATTTGGATCAGGTGTCTTACTAAAAATATTTTCTTGTTCGATTCCCCACGAAAACATTTACGTTTTACTTTTTTATGTATTTATGACAAAGATACATTGTGTCAGCTGCATCTTCCTGGCCTTCATATTGATGTCTGTATTAATTAACTAAATGTGAGAAGTCATAATCCTTACAGTTTTCTTTTAAAATAAATTTAAAAAAATTGGTTGGTCATATTTAATTTACAAAGCATTAACAACAAAAGAAATGAAAATTGATATGTGTAACGTATTCAGTTTTATTTTGACATTGTTTTCTGGGATTACAAATTAGTAAAATTAACGCTCTTTACTTAGTGCTTTGTAGTACTAAAAATTCTTAAGTTTAATCTTTAACTTTTATCTTAAATACCAAGGTCAGCTTTAAAAATTGTATTAACAAAAGTAATTCTTGAACATACAGTGTTTTTATTAATCCTACACCTTCGTTAAGGATAATAGAAAATATAAAAAAATCAAACATTTTCTTTTGAAGAAGAACACCTTCACCGACAATAAAGATTTTTTTTTTCAAATGTAGATGTGTATCGGCATATAGCAAGTCAAACGCCCCAGTTATCTTAAATAATGAATAAATCATTAGACTTATGAATAACGGAAAGACAAGAAACCACAAGATTGAGTATTTAAAAGAGCACACATACAAGCACGTGTATATTCAAAGATTCAAACGTAAGCTGATTATGGTTTAAAACGAAAGGAATATATTTAAATTTCAAGAGAACGAAGTCGCCTCAAAACGCTAACTCATTTCTGAATTTTATTAAAGCTGTTATCGAACATTACTTAGAATACGGAAATATTTGGTCCAAGTCTTAATATCAACTAAAGACAGTTCCAGCAAATAATAAATCAAAGGAAATGACTCGTTCCGCATTGGCACCCTTTGGACACCAACGAGTTCATTCTTTTGTATTATTGCCGTACTGTTTGTAAGTATGCAGATTGGCCTTATACAAACTTTTCCTGTACTCCTCTGGTCCGTGTAGTTTCTCCAATATCATTATTCGAAAGTAAGTGATATCATGATCCTCCGAAGTGTGTCGCCACTGGTATTTAGTTTTGCTCCTCAAAAGATTTATCAGCTGTCCCTGGTTGAGTTTGTCCCCTGTCTCGCCAACGTATATGAAAATCTGGCAACGTGAACTGTGGATCGCTTAAACTACATTGCAAACTTTGTATGTCTTTCCATTGGGGTCAGTAAAACCGTCTGCCTTAATAACATATAAGCAAATCGCGCACCTCTTTGCTATACAGGGTCTGCAACCATTCTGTATTTTAAAGAATTGCCTCTTAGGTTTTTTGTGAACGAGAATGTCTTGCAGGTTTCTATTGCTTCTGTTTGCAACTACAGTCGGTCCCGTAAATATTTTCACTAATCTGTCCGATGTGCGTAGTGCTAATATTCGTAAGAGCTTGGGAATACCTCCTGTATCGGCTAAGAAGCCTTTTATGTATCTTTTCGTAATACCGTCTTGGTGTTGTTATCTGGTACTTGCGCGTAGGTTTTTTATCCTTTAGGTCTCTCTCTCTCTCTTTCCATATCTGGCACGTAAAAACACAAGCATAACAATGGTCATTATAGATGAACAAGAACATGTACATTGACCTTCTCTTTATCTGCTGTAATGGAGACGTCGAAGAACAGCTCATTGGTAAATTTGTTTCAATCGCCATCTCTAATTGAGACCTATGCGTAAATGTATGCGTAAACATCTAAGATAACATACGGGTAGTTTATTTACAGAATCGAAATCGTGAAAATCCATTTTATGCTTCAAAGAATATGTCATTATATATAAAATATCAAAATGTCATTCAAGTAATTGCCACAATGTGTCCTGGCTGACTAAATATCGGTCAGCGTACTCAAAAGAAAGGAATGTCGCCCACAGAACTAAATATGTCATGTCATTTTTATGTTTCTTCAAAGTTTTTTTTTCTGTTTCTAGCACATTTGGATATTAAGACAGAATTAACTGATCGGTTTAAATAAATAATTGTATCAATTCAATTGGGAAATATAAACATCTAAAGGAACATTCAGTCGAGACCTTAACAATAAATTTAAAGAAATTCCCCAATTGAAATTCAAGCGACAGGTTATTAAATTACATAAAAGAAAACTTGTTCAAAGTTAAGCTTATAAGAGGTTATGTGATTTTGAGATTAATTGAATGTTCCTAAACCAAATACTTCAAGGAAATGTTGAATAATCCAAATATTTTTAATATCCAGAATAAAACTGAGTTTGCCGAAAACCCTTATGTTAAATGACTATCTGGTAGTTTGTCGTCCTTTCCAAAAACAATCTTAAACTCTACAAAATATTCTTCGTAAAAATACGCGAAATAAAATGAAAATATTTAGCTAAACCCTTTAAATAAATGTCTGCATCTGTGGTTGCAAATCGATTATGAGTTCTAGCGTGTAACTACTCGACCAACTCGATGACTGCTACTTCTCAGTCGAACATAAATACAGTTTATTAAACTTGGCCTAATCGGATAAGCTCGACAATGTTCTCGAACGTCTTTTTAATCTTTACTATGCTATTAACATATTCCACACTTGGCAGACTGGACTTTTGTAAACACATAAATGTCACAACATAATTTTAAAATGTTATAAGCTTAAAGGATATAAGGATTTTGAAACAATAAAACAAGTAGAAACAGAATTTATTTATGCTCGTTTACCTCCACATGTTTATTTTTACGCCTTTTCTCAAGTTTTGCCTTAGACCTCAATTTGAAACATAGATTAACAGGGAAATGTGTTTTCATCTGTCATCAACATGGATGCGGTGTTATATTATTTGCTTCATCCACCAATGCAACTTTTCAGAATGAATACATTTATTTACTTTTTTTTGTAAAATACTGAAATATCAATAACATATTTTCAATAAATTGTAAAATGTCAGTTCAGTAAATAAAGATAAAGTTAATGCTTTTGGTCTTCCTAGTTACTGACATTCAAGTGTGAAGATTTAAAGGCTCTTACGAGGGCATAAACTTTGCACGCAAACATAGCATTTTGTGTATTGAGCGCCGCATCAGATTAAGATCAAAATGATTTGCTATAGAGTGTGTTAAGTTATTGTTATTTTATTTATTGTAATTCATATCATTGCGTCGCTAATGGTGACGTACATAATTAACTTAACGATTTCAACTTGCCAAGGAGACTAGTGAACACAGAATAATAATACATTTCATACATACATTGTGATTATATTGCTTCATACAACTTCCATTATTCAACACAAATTCAACATTATTCTCTATATACAAAAGCTTAACAAGTCATCTGTTTGACCTTATTGTCCGGTTATCAAATATATCCCTGCCAATAAGGAAATCAATATCCTGTCGCAATGACAAAAGTGAGACAATCCGAGACTCATAGCAGATATTCTATGAAAATATATTCTTCGAGAATTGAACCCATATTGCATTTTATATATAGGAATGGGATAATAGAATGCATGTTATTTGAAACTATAAATTCTGTTTTATTATTCACAGGAGTATATAGTTGATGTCATAAAGACTAGTATCATAATTGTGTTTGACAGGCCTTAATAGTTCGCCATGCTATCTACGTATTTGAGAACGAATAACACACGCCAATGACGCCTTAAGTAGCAGTCTCTGCGGATGCCTATTTCATCATATTGAGGGGAATTCCCGAGACAAATGGTGCTTGTTTTGTGAGACCTTATCTGTCTATACATAAAGCAATACTATACATTGGTCATACTCCTCAGATCTCACCTCTAGAAATTCCACAGAAATAAGGTATATCTTTTAAAGATATATGCCACAGTTGCTTGTAACGAAATGCAAACCACTAAGGTATGAATATTTGTGTCAACCCTAAAGTGAAATATATATTAACAACGATATTTTTTCAGTAAAATCTTCTGTTTGCACTTTACCGTCGAGCGAAATTGAGTATTAGATTTGAAACACACTTGTTTCAGGTGTCTTCAATACTTAACTGTAATCCAAGAAGTGCAAAAAACCCTTAAAGCATGATAAATATGATTTTCTATATGGGGATCATCTTTGACGTGGTTTGTGTTAAACACTAGTATCTCATCTTCCGAAATAGGGAAAGGTTGATTGAATTAATATTTTCTTGTGTGCTATATTTTATCATTCGCTTAAAGTGTTATTTATAATAACCATGTCCGTGGTGGGGAAAGTCTTCGAATAAGTATAAAATATGGTAAGTAGTATTTGTATAACAAATATAACTCCATTTTGTATTTAAGACTAAACATGAACTTGAAGTAAAATACCGAGGATTTTGTTTCGTTTGCTTTTGCAAAAGGTACATAAATAACATAAACCCATGTTTACATTTTCTCTTCGAGCGACCATGTGCTTACCTGCGGTACCCCGGTGGTTCTACCCAGACATAAGTAAGGATTCTTAATAACTATACAGGTGTTCAATTCCACAACACTCAGTTGAAAAGCAGTACATATCGGTGGCGCACCATTACGCTTGCTTAACGTGTTATAAGCGTCACAGTTTAACAATAAGGATTTAACATACGCAATTAAGAGTATTATTGTCTACTTAAAACGAATGACGTGTAAGACGGAATAATAATTTATGAGAGAGCAATAAATCATCAAGGATTAGATATTATATATTAGAAATACAATAACAGTACCACAATTGATGAATATTTAAATGTTTTGGCAGCGTCTTACCAAACTTCCTGAGTATAAGACGCTATTTATGTAAATTATCAGTTTTATGTTGTTCATTGTTTGTATTGTATACTTTATCCATATTTAAGTTTGTTTGTCTGACATAACGCTATGTCTAAAAGTTCTCCAGCCGACACAGAGGATTGGGCATGATAACATTTGAAAATATTCGTTAACTAATTCCTCTAGACTTCAGACGTTAAAATGCAATAAATCAAAGCAAAATGCCTTGACATTATGGAAAAAGAAACCATACTCGTTACACATATTTTATTCTACTAACATCCGCAGGATGATACATTGATGATATTAATGCAGCTAGATATATTGACGTTGTGGTAGTACATGTATATCCACAGTAGTCCTTTTCCTACAAAATGTAGACAATCATAATTTTATTTAGAAATGTGGCCTAATTTTAAAAATGCATAATTAAAACATTTCAGCGCGTTCTCTTTAAGACGACGAGACAATGCCATCAACATTTCTGTTTAATTGCAACTATCATGAAATACAAAAGTTTGGCATGACAGATATTTTTATTATGATATCACTATTTAAAATTTTCAAATTAATAGAATCATATATTAAGGATATTGTGAAGCTCGAAAGAACAAGGGCTAATCTTTCATACATTTACCACCTTGCTACTTGCGACTTGTCCCATGACACTTCTTTTTTATTATCATCTCTTGGCAGTCGAAAGTAACTTCTGGTACTTGTGACTTATATGTTTGATACAAATTATTAAAACGACTTACTCGTTTTGTTTAGATTTAAGCTAACATTTATCTGTAATTTAACAACCAATCGGGCGCAATGATTGATATAAAGTAAAAAATGTTCTGAATCAATGTATGCCATTTATGTATACCGATTAAGTGACATGTATGTATACATTTAGAAACCCATATATTTGCAACGCTTCGGAAATTGTTATCTTTTCTTCCAAAAGTTCCGTGGGGTGGTAACGAAACGAATGCTATTATCTTTCCGTATACAGAATTTAATGCAATGCTTATGAAGCGGAAGGAAAACACAGTCTGAAAGAAAATGTTTTACTTGAGGAAATTTGTTTGTCTACAAACGTAAGGTTAGACATACACACACACTAAAGATGTTATATTGTGTTATTATTTCATCATAATTGCATGTAAGACGTTGAAATTAAGCTGCCAACCTTAATTTTATGTCTGGTCAATACTATAAGCGTGAACGTCCGAACACTCTGTAAATTTGATTTATAATAAGAACACCTTTCGTTATTGTCTTGTTATGCTATATTGATCACCATTCTTTACACAAATTGCTTCATTGTAAGTTATTATTCGAAAGTGTTTACAACACAACATAAGACACATTGTGTTAACTTACGTAAGTGAAAAAACAACAACATTTCGATAACAAATTTAAGTGTTATTTTCTCTTGGTGCTGCTTTGTCTAAAGTCATTGGCCTACAAGAGAATGAAAACTTTAGATTTTAGTTTAGTTACAGCAATAAAGGTGACGATCACGACTTTATCTAGTCGCTAAAGCACATAAATATCAAGGAATAGGCAACAGGGTGATAAAATATGTTAAACAAAATAAATAACATGTAGGTTAAATATAATGTAAATCGTAAAGGTAGTTATGTTTTCGCTTATTTGGTTATAATTGTGCAAATATAATACATACGTTTATATTTAGAAATACATCGCATCGACCAAGTGTGGTAATAATAGCAAGGTCCAGCCATTTATATGAAGGAAGACCGTAGAAAAAAATGTCAGGGTTGAACCACCGGCGCGCACCGCTTGGCAGGTGGAAGTCCTTCCCAGTCCTTCACCCCAATCTGGACATGAACCCACACAGTGAGAGGCTAAGCAGTCAGAGGAGTCAAGTCCTTAAAGCTAGCATTGATGTAATGTAAATGAGCACGAATGGAACAACTGTATTAGTACATGTAGACTGTATATTGCGTCATAACCTTATTTGTAGAGATGATAATTTGTGATTATTTATTAATAAGTCAGTTAGAGACAGAATTTACTCGAAACCCATGAAACCACACTTATATTTAATTATATCAATGCTCATCACTCATGATATGTTTTTCGTTGTTTTTAGCCTTATATATACATTTAATCTCTTAAGGTTATCGATACTCCAATAAGTAGATTATTAAAAATAATTTCTTTATAATATTGGGTATAACAAACTATAGCATGTGCTTACGTTATTAAAATTGCATGCCATAAAGGCTGAGCTTTAGGCCCCATATTGGTTACGACAATTACTAAAACGAATCAAAGAATAATTCTTGCAGGACAGGTCGGAAAGATTAGATATACTTTAAAAGTTCAGACTTGTGATACTTGCAATGTACTATATTCAAAGACAAATACAAGCATCATCGCGTTATGTTAACGACAAGGCTTAACGAAAAACGCTTTTTCAATTGTTAATATCTTTTTGAAGGTATAACTAAACAGACCTTATATAATTTTCATTTGCAGAAAGCAATGTAAGTACACAAATTGAATACCGGTTTACAACTTTGTTCATGCTCTTTGTGTTGACATGACATATACGCATATACAACTTAGGAAATCTGTCGTATCGAATGTATGAAAACTGTCAGTATATGTTATAAATAACCTACGTATTTCATCGGGGATATTTACTATTCACCCCTCTTGAATTTATTTAAATAAAATGAATATGCGCTTTTGATATGTAAACACAATTTTTGTCGAGAAATGTTGTCAACAACATTTTGAGTTAAAGTTTATATGAACGAATCGAGCGAATTAAGCGTTTAACATATAAGATTATATTATATCACAATCCATTTATGTACATTTGAATGCATGGTCTGTATGTAGCAATACAGAAACTGTTAATGCAAATGTCCATGTACATGTATTTTGCTACGTTTCTGATTGCGTTCAGGTTTTTAACGTTTTAAACCGTACACATTTAATTTGAAACAAGATGTGCTAATGAAGTATGAAACGTGCATTACTAAAGTTAGTAAAGTTTTCTAACCGTATAGAATAACCCAGTGTATTTAGATCTGTAACCATTTTGGCGGGGCTAGACTGTTACCAGGCAGGCCGACTCATATTTTCTGTACATGTACGACATAATTAACTGCTTTCGTTCATTTTCAAGCACATTTACAATTTTCAAAAGATTATAGGTCAATCGAAGAATGAAGCTTTAAAGAGACATTATAATGTTTTATGTCTGGATAATCTAACCGTTACTAGATGTGAAGAGAATTATGTACGACTTATCGATCACATTAAATTAAGAGGGCCGGTTGCCCTATAAATGTATAAGTTTATGGCCTTAGATAATCTCCTTTGTACGACAATGCATACTCGTATACACTCATATGCCGCGGTAATGATATAGTGTAAATAATAAAACGTCAGAAAAACAGACGCGTGTCTCTAAATGTATACGATTTTACATCTTAGGATAGCTTAATTTACGAAATAGTGAGCATATCAGACATTTTACCAAAATACTTTCAGAATGTGAAATAAAATAAAAGTATTATGCAACAAAAGAACCACTCAAAACAGAGCGTCAACCTACACAGAAGAGGTTTGGTGCTAAATTTAAATAAAGATGTTCATACATTGTAACAAGAAACTCACACCGGATTGCAAATGGTATTTATGAAGTCAACGATTTTACCACTTCGATATAACAAAACATGTTTAAACTCGAGTTGTAAGAATAATATTCCATTTTAGCGAGCAAACATATCACATTATATTTGTGGCACATGTTTGTTGATTATCATGTTATTTTGCAAATTACCGATACGGGGAGGATATTTGAAATTAGTACAAAGAACAAAGACTTACAAACTATCGATTGGGTTTAATAAATGTGTTAATCAGTTTCATGTCTTATTTCAAAATCGCATTTTAGTCAAATTACTTTACTAATAACGAAATAGTAGGTTGCACGAGGGATCAAATATCAATCTTGATGAGAAACTTTGATCTAAAATAATGTTTTCGGTTTTACAATTATTGTTTTGTCTTGGGAATTTTTAAATTTAAACAATGACAGATGTTTTCAAGAAAATTGCCACTGTGCATTAGTTTTCAAACGTTATAGAAATAACATATTAATGACATTTCTTTGTATAGATAGCTTTCAACTTACCGCCTTTTCAATCGTAATATGTTAAAACTATCTATTTAGAAATTTCACACTCATCTCTTACTATCATTAATAGAATACGGGTTGAATATAGTCATTGTAAGTGAATTTATATTTAAATAAATAAATTATTAAAAATGGACAACACATGGCTAATAAGCGCTGACAATAAGTTATAAGTTACAAAAACGATACAGCTTATTAATAAAGTAATTAAATAAGTCTCTTGACTTCAATAATTTACTGTAATGCCAAATTTAACCAATCGTTATTAAATGAAACTAATAAACAAACCTTAAACCTCTTCTTTAACCTAAATGACCCGAGAAATATGATACTAAAATGGATAAAGAAAGTCACATTTAACACACAATGTTTTATATACAAAGTATTTTTTTTATAAAACATAAGTCTACACCCTCTTTCAAAAGCATCTCAGGCAAACAACATGGTGTCAGCGGGTCTTTCTCATCATTTCGAAAAAGAACCGTAATGACGCCAATATGTAAATGTCAACTTTTTTTACGTGAGTATCAAATGTTCAAAATGCATAGTAATGCGGTACATTACATTTCATGTAATTTGTCTATTAAATTACATCATCGCAAGATACATTATTTCATTAATTGTGCCAAAGACATCACATATTCTTAAAAAACGCAAATTGTGCATTCCATTTGTGCACATAAATTTAATTCAAGCTCAGATGTTCCAAATACAAATTGCTTTAACTGCATATTGAATCACTTAAACTCAACTAAATTACATGTACTTAATGTTACTGTAATGATGAATTTATACAATCGTTTATAGGAGAGAACAAACATTGAACCATCGTTACCCCATCCTCTAAAAATAATGTATGTTTTTGTGCAAAGTGTCAAGGACAGAAGACAAGTTTCTATATATATTGCTATGAAAATATGTGTGTAGTTGGTGAGTTGATTTCCCCGATGACCCAACACAAGTGTGCAACCATATAAGAATGGTATTAAATGTATATGACCCGCGGAATGTTTACTGGAGTATCAGCTATACTAACATATACCTGTCTTAACAACTTTTATTGCCATGAAAAATCCACCTTTATCGTTGATAAACACTTAAATTAACTTGTGCACCCTATTTTGTGATTATAAAATATATATTACCTGCTTAAAAATATGAATTTAAAGTAATATATACATATATCTGCTATATTACATTATTATTAAAACCTCTTGATTTTAGAAATATCACAATAATTGAAAAACAATAGAAGAATGAATTAAAAGTTAAAAATCACAAAAATAAGAAAAAATGACAATAAATGAGAAAAACGAACCAATTAAAAACATAAAAATCACAATAAATGAGAAAAATGAAAGAATTGGGAAATAATAAAACTATATAAATATTGTTGTATACTCTGAAAACATTAGATGAGCAATTAAGTTTAACAAGACCTGTCAAAACCATGGACTTACAAAACGGTAAAAGATAAGAGTATTATTGACCAGAATATATATTATTTGAGGTCAGTCTACGCAACAAAATGAAAACTACATTCTCGTTTAGTTACTTTATCTTGATCAATTAAAAGAGCACTGCGATCGGGATCGTAAATTTAAGTTTGTGTTATGGACTAAGGTGGAAATTAAGTTAGGTAACTTTAACATGGTGACCGTAGGGCCTAAAAGGTCACTTTGTGTTGCTTTACTTAACTTAGATTAGTGGTAAAAATTTTAGTAATAAGGTAACATATTCATTTTCAATTTGTTCAATGCAGTCGAATATCATTCAAATAAGTCAGAATGCAGTTAATTGATATATATATATATATATATATATATATATATATATATATATATATATATATATATATATATATATATATATATATATATAAATATAAACTAATAAACTAGTTTCTTGCAATGACTATTTAACTCTAAACCGGTCACAATATAATATATAATTACCTTTATATAAAACTGTTTATATCCATTGAAGAAAACGCGTTTAATATTGATCGGTCTGGATGTTGATTCTTTTTAAAGAGACTGGACTTTTTAAAGTATCTCTTCCGAAAAAATGCACGAATCAAGATTTTCTAATCGTATGATGATTATTCCTTATATTTACTCTCATTTAGCGTCAAATTGTTTGTAATGTAATAGTTAGGCCAACTCAAGATAAAAATTGTTCCAGACAGTGAAGTAAATTAAACCAACAGCTTCATAGCATCCACACGAATTATGTAGCATGTAAGTAATTGAATCTGAAGATGCAAACAAGTAAACTTCTTTCTGTTTATGATCTTATAACACGTTTTAAGGGGAAGAACTGTTACGCCGACCTGTCTTTCATAGCAAGAAAAGAAAAAGAAAAGTAAAGTCGTTGAAACAAATCACAACACCCACAAAAAACGGCTAATTGACGTCAGATAGAGGAAACTGAGCGCGCGTGATTTATGTAATAATGTGTTTAAGAGTGACATTTCTTTTACGTTATATTCGACAAAAATAGGCTTTCCCGATAAGCATTTAACTTGATTATGCTTTGTAAACGCCACCTGCCAGGCTCTAATATAATTATGTTTAAAAAGAGATTTAATGAGCAATTGCTTAATGTTCCTTTGTTGAAAGCCATTTGAATCTTTGCGCTAATGTAAATCTTTAAGGAAAAAATATCCATATAGGGAATGGGTAAAGAGAAAAGCCAAAAACGTCTTAAGTTCTTAAGTTACTGCATGTAGGACTTCAAAGTGACAGCAAGTTAAATTTATTATTTCCCAGTTACGAAAATTACAAGGTTGTGTTACATTTACCCTGTCTGCCTTTGTCGGGTGGTAGTTCAGATTTAAATATCTGTGGTAATTCTTAGAGGACTTTTTCATATTTTTCTCTTCCATGTATTTTGCTATACATTACCCTTACCTGATATCATATCACAAACCTTTTAAAACTGAGAACAATTAAGGTATATTCTATGTTATTGACGAAAATAGTGAATTTATGATCACGATTTTCGAACGAAACTAACAGCAATAATGTATTATCATGACACAGAAGATTGTTGCTCAATTAACGCTGTGTTAAAATAAATCAAGTTTTCTATCAGTATTTTTGTAAATACTCATCATATAGTCTGTGCTTCAATCTTATTTGGACTTAGTTGATAATATGTTATATGCACCATTTTCTGATATTTCAAAATAGTTTAAATTCAGAACAAAGTGAAGTTCATTATTTAGAATTTCAGAAAAGCTGAATTTAAGGTTATTAATTGAAGTGAGAACATTGTTTATCCCTTGCGATAGCTTTGAATAATATCATGTAGCAGACATGAAATCGCAACTTAAATCCTTCGACAACCCTTCACTGCCTCCACCTCCGCAACAACATAGTGCTGACAAACTTTAGACACTACTTAGGTCTTTTTGAATCACTGCAATTTTGAAATAAAGAGTATCTGCCTGTACCTCTTCATTAGCTTATTTGTTTTAGATGTCGGTCATGTGCACTTAGAACAAAAGTAAATGGATTATGATCAATCTTTAACCATAAGCATACACAAATCGTACAAATAATGACTATTGATAAAATATTCACATGTAAATGCCTTTGTACATGCCAATGGTAAGGTAACTGTTCAGTTTGGTTTTTAAAACGATATGCAAGGGATCTCACCATAAAGAATTACTCACATTAATATCGTTGAAATTCTCATATAGAAATATGCATCAAAACCCCCCCCCCCCCCCCAAAAAAAAAAAGAAAATCAAGTAAAGCAGCATTCAAAAAGGGCATAAAACAGTAAGGTTTGTTTTAAAAGAGCGCCTCAGTATGCATGTTCATGTATATTGATGTGTCCAGACCTCACAATATCGGTTAAAAGCAATATGTCGCCTCCAGATTCAAGTCTAAAATGTTCATGTTATATTTCTTAGAAGAATTGGATGTTGAGACTAGAGACTAGAAAAGAGAGTATTTACCGAATATATGAGTAATTACTATTTTGGGAAACATAAACAGTGAATATCAAACAAGAGGACTATAAAGTCAACACACACAATATAAAAACCGTTTTATAAGCAGACTGATAAAAGGTTGTATCTTCTGAAAACTATTTAAATGTTATAAAGTTATAATTATATGGAAACATCAATATTAAAAAACGTGATGGAGATCATGAAATCAAAAGCTTAAGATATTTATGCGCTTGGCACTAAGCTTTATGTTAATTTCCGTCAGCATGTCGTTTCCAATACAGCAGAATTCACGAAATTTAACATTAAACTGTTACTTTATAAAATAATTGAAATGACCTCACTGGTTTAAAATAAAAGTAATAATTTATTAAAAAATATAAACGCTAACATTATCTATTAGAATGTACAAATTGTTCTTTTGTGTTACTCATATCACGATGTCATGTGTGTTGATTAAAACATGTTTTCATTTGTTTAAAAGCTAGTATGCATGCACGACCTTGTATTGGTTCAATGATAAATAGTCATCTTATTTGTGTACCTGTACAATGCTAGATATGGTGTTACAAGCAAGTGTGGAAAGCGTTTTAATAGAATTCTGTTGCGAATAACGGCAGACGTTAAGAGTCAATTACTTAATGCGGAAATCTTCAAAACTTGTGTTTGACTAGTTAGCTTACATTACCAATAATAACATTTAGCAACATTGGCGACACGTTGTGCTCACATTGTTTCATGACAACGTGTAATAGTATTTTCCTTGTATTTTCTTAAAAGAACTGCGTATAGATAAATAAGAATTGAAATATAATGCGAATTCCATAGTCAAATTAATGTTATAAAACTGAAAACATAAAAAGCCGTAATACACTTACTGTGATATAAAACAGCATAACTATCAATTAAATATATAAATGAGATATATGTAGTTTGCCATTTCTGTATAGTTTAAATTTATCCGACTCAGACATAAAGCAATACTTTATGTTGGAAATATCGCTCAAAGGTCTAAACCCCAAACTTACCAAAGTACTGTGTAGCAATAGAACCAATTCATCTTAACAAAGGATCAGTTTCTATCACCTGAAGGTTATTTTTTTTTCCAACAAACTCGGATGACTGGATGTTCTGTTTATTACTTTGTATAATATTTGCTTTTTTAATTTTACGCTCAAACCTATTCCGTCCATATAATTTAGATACTGCAGGATGCCAAGTCACAGGTTATCATACAAATATTTTCATAAAGGTGAACAAAAAACAAGAGAAATCTTCAAAACTTGTTTTTGACTGGTTAGCACACATAACCCATAATGCAGTTAGTAACACTGGCGACAAGTTAAACCCTCCAATTTTGTTTCACGGAAACGTGTAATAGTATTTTCTTTGTATTTTTGTAAAAATAACTGCGTATAGATAAATAAGAATTGAAATCTAATGCGAATTCCAGAGTCAAAATAATGTTACAAAATGTGAATACATAATAAGCCGCAATACACTTACTGTGTTATATAAAACAGCATCACTTTTAATGCTAAAATCGTTATCCTCAAATACAATGTTTAACGTAAAATTTAACATTATGGTTGTTTTGCATGTTGACACAGTTTAAACAAACGTTGTCAGGAAAAGACGTCAAACTAAAACCCTAAGAATTATTGTGCAAACTCTTCACTCGGCCTTTGAATTCTTTGCAAAAGACACACTGGGATATGAATACACATTATATTTTATATATACTTAATTAAAAGTATAATTTATGCAACTGAAGACTCGGAAGTCTGTGTTATTATACGCCCGGGTATGCGGTTGTTGTTATTAAGATAGCTATTATAATAAGATTTGACATGGTTTTATAGTTCTCAAGGCTATCTACGTAGATGAGAACGAATAACAACCGTCAGTGACTCCTCTTTTAGCAGTCTCTAAGGAACTTTATTTTATCTTATTGTAGGAAATTTCTGAGATATATTTTGTCATTTCTGTAGAGTTAAACGTTATCTGACTCAGACATAAAGCAATACTATATGTTGGAAGTACCGCTTACAGGTCTAAACCCCAATCTTACCACATCACTGTGTAGCAAAAGAACCACCTGATCTGTTTTTATCTCCTGAAGGTTAATGATTTTCAACAAACTCTGATGATTTTTTTTTTGGTTATTACTTTGTATAATTATTGCCTTGTTATGGTTAAATGTAAAGATTTTACGCTTAAACATATTCGTTTCATATATTTTAGATACTGCAGGATGCCAAGTCGCAGGTTACAATATTTATATATATTTATAAAGTTTATAAAGAGTTTAATAAACACAAACAGTAACCAAATAAATATGGATATGTTATCCACACTTTTGAGTTAGGTATCTTATCGAACCTTGCGCAAAGTTCTTTTCCTTTAGAAACGATGGAATAAACGTTCGTTGGCGAAACAATTGTTTATGAACACTCGACGCCATTCATTTTTTTCTGAAAAGTTAGAAACGGAAACGAATTTAATCCCTTATCTAATCTATACGTTTATTATTCTTCGAAATCGATTTTTTAAACTGCATTTCAAAGAATAAGAGATACATGTAGAATCTATACATATTTTATGTTAATCTAAATGTATTAAGCAGCAGAATGTCAACACCAGGCTCCTGTATAATGTCATCATGCACAGAAGATTTTCCCTTGCACTTGACTCGTCAATAAATCTCAATTGAAGCACATACGAAATACATTGTGGGAAGCTAAACTTTCCACCGTCCGATAAATTAACAGAGTTTTGAAAGATAATTAACAATAAATCGCTGTTCCACCGCTTCGCAATATAATTGTGCATACATGCTATTTGAGTAATAATACTTTAATATGCCTAAGAGATACGTTATGATTTTATTAAACAAATCTGATTAAATTGCATTGCATATCTAGCAAATTACTGGAAAAACATTTAATAATAATAATAATAATAATAATAATAATAATAATAATAATAATGATGATGATGATGATGATGATGATGATGATAATAATAATAATAATAATAATAATAATAATAATAATAATAATAATAAAATAATAATAATAATAATAATAATAATAATAATAATAATGATAATAATAATAATAAAAATATAATAACATATCTATTTAGAAAGTTTAATAGCAAAAACAAAAAGTACAAACTAATATGTTTTTATAACTCTTCATTTGAACGTATGGCGCTCATTAATGTTATTTGCAGTTAGGTAATTTGTGTGAAAGAAACCGATGCTTATATAAAAAAATCAACGATAAGCTCTTAAATATCGAGTTATTTTCAACTGTAGGTTACATAATTTCTTACGTCTTAACAACAATAGTTGTTAATCGGATAATGCATGTACACATGCGTGTGCCATCTGATACTTTTTAATAATGTGTTTTTCTAACTGTAATATATTAGATACTTGATATTGATACGCATGAAATAAGATTAAATATAATGGTATATGTATCTTGAAAGCTTGACAAACAATAAATATATGAACTCAATATTTAGAGTGTAATATTATATTTTACTTTAATTATTTAGGCAAATGTGCAGCACTAAACGATTGGCGTAACCTATGCAACGATACTCTAACAAAAAGAAGAACCTACAACATCCTGAAACTGTTGCTCTAGTCATTGTTTGTACCTTTCTGTAGAAAGACCAGAGAGAGAAAAGTCAATGTCCGTATCTATCCTGTTTGATCTATTTGCTACTAATCTTTAAACAATAATATTGTTTCGTTGTCAGATTATATACATGTAGAATTAATATTACTTTTCTACAATGTACATTTGCAAAGCCCAACCTTGTAATAGGAAGAATAATTGTAATATTTCAATTAAATTAACCTGAACGATTACAAAAATGTGCTGTTTGACTTTAACAAAAACTAAAAGTACATTTCATTTTGTAAAATTTGACAAAATGATAATGATCTAACGTCATTATTCAGTCATTTAATTTAGAGTATAAAAGACACTGTGAAAACTTACCAAAACAATCACTGTGGCGTATTGTATGGACTGAAGGCAACATGTAGACAAAATTATATTGGAATCCGTCATCCGGTTCTAAAGTTGTGTGCATTTTTTTTCTGAAACACGTACCTCTAAACATTGTTATTTCCTGTAAACGACCATTATTATGTTATTTATTATTTATATACAAACAAGCAAACAGCAAACAAAGTAAACATACTATTCCAAACATATAATACATTTATTCTATTTACTACCTCTTTGCTGACTGATTTACTATAGTCTGTATAGAGTGATTTATTAGCAAAGTCGTTGTGCTGTTGGTGACCAAATGATTTATTCCACAGTTTTCCAAGATTACTTATAGGGTATCTAGTGGTTTTATTTTGTTGAAACTCTTCACTTTGAGAAGCAACATAATACATGTCCAAGCTTTATCTGAATGTATTTAATGCACAACCATACAGGGAACTATATTGGATTGACATTGCTAGCTCCATTTTCTACTAAAATATATGCGACGATGTTAGCAAAAGTCCAAATTAATTGGACTCATTTCAAATGTAGTTTCTCATGTAAGACGTTTATAATGTTTGTTAATAAAGCAATTATTCAATTTTGGGAATATACGAAATATCATGGGTAATGGTACACAACACATATTTGGTTGAATGCTTTAACATAATTGTTTACAAACCGCCTGAGTTCAAGTCGAAGCTTTTGTATAAGAACATATTTGGACATTTTTTAATGTATTAGAAGCTAAATGCATTGTGTGCGTTTATGGCCTAACACTTTGCTAAATGTTGTCCAGCTTCCCGGGATTTCCGTAGTTACACCGGCTAAGGGGAAATTTGCTTCTTTAGACACACTTTTCTCAAACCATACACACATATCTCAAGTCACGCACGCATTATAAAAACATTGATATTTTGAATTTGTTCAACATACGTTATAACAAAATCATTATTCACCGCCTTCAAAAACAACACATGAATAAATTCCGTTTTAGTCAATTTCCTATAAATGCATATATTTAAATAAGTTTTGTTGTCAATAACTTGTTTGATTCAGTTAAAGAACACGTTTCCTTAAATTTTATTGAGTTGCTATATAGTCCTGAACTTTAGTCATAAGTCTGAAGACTTCATTGTAAGTTTGATTCATCTGAGGTGAGTTTTATAACCAATATAACAACGTTTGCGTTAGGTCATGCAGATATACAACACACATAAATGTATATTTTCTGAGGGCGTTACACTGCTAGAGTACGTCACACACAAGCAAAAGCAACAACAACACCCTCACCCCCAATCCTCTATAATGACGCCAATTCGGGCAACACTGAAGTGTCCTTCTAAAACATTTATAGTATACGTTTATTTGATAAACAAACCAGATATAGCACGATACGGAACTACTTTCTATCAATTAATCCTAAATTCTGCCACATATCATTGCCTATAGAAATATATTGGTTGATTAGCTATGTACAGCACCAAACAAACAGCTCTTTGTGCTCAGATGAATCATTCAAGAAATCCAAGTGTTTTCTTAAAATCTTTTCAAGGAGCTTCTGGAAACTAAAGCTGATATTTAATTATCTAGATGTGCATCGCTCGTGGTATTTCTCCAGTGGTTCCTTAAATTGAAATACATAACCAAACTGTTAAGTTTATCATTACTCCATTCAATAACTTAGTGGAAGAGGATTTAATTGAAATAATGTGTTCAGAATGTAGAATACAGCCACCAGTTAATGAACAATTTATCATTTTCCTACGTTTATTTGCCTATGTGGTCTTAAATAGAAAACACCAAGTGTGAAATATAATATTTAATAAAACAGGTTATGTACTCTTGCCACATCCAATAAGTTAAATCGCAAAAACAGATAAGATTACACGTGTACATTGATAGAAAAGAGTTACCGAGTGATACTTCCATTCAACAAAGGAATCGACATGATGATGATTTTCTTTTGAATAACATATTTCAACACCATTACATGTAAAATAGTAATTTTCCTTTAAACTGGTCTTAAACCGTTTACAGGTGTCATTTCTCTTGCATAAGCCTGTCGATATGCATTATAAAAGAAACACATTATTACATCGCTCCATTGCCCAATCAATAAACTTGAAATTTGTCAGATGATAAATAAAGACAGGTCAAGAAATTCTTTTTGTTCGTCTATATGTCCTTTGAAGGTAACAACATGCGCTTATTTGCTCTGAAAGGTACAAAACCAACTATGCAAGAGTTTGTGAACATTAGTACGGGAAACAATCTAGTCCACTTAGATACGTATGTAAAAGCGTGTCTAGTCATATCACAGTTATTTAAGATGGCGTAAACTCTATAACATAGATCATTAGTAGTAAAAATAATCGAGTTTTAACTAGAAAGGATGTTCACTGAAATCATATTCGTAGTTTCCAGAAGCTTAAAGTTCAGAAACGACATTTAAATATATTGAACGGAGAACATATATGCAACATTCAAAGGGTCATTGCTTGTGTTTGGAATATTTAGCCCATTAAAGCAAAAAGAAATTCAATCGATTAATAGATTCCATTATAACAAGAAGATAACATGACCTATAAATATCTTAGTTTATATAAACTTACAATATTTTACTCTTCCGGAAGTGTGGCTACCCAGCTGGTGTTTTCCTTATCTCATCGTACTTCAATGTATACTCCTCTCTATGCCACGGTAATGAAACAGTGAAGCGATAACAGTGTAGCAGTGCAAATGACAGTGATGAAAATATTACATGTCTTTCAAATGGAACTTATACCATATTCTTAATGGCAGTTATGAATCCATCACATGTCTTTTACATGGGACTCATACCAGATTGTAAATGACCATTATGAATCCATATCATTTTTTCAAATGAAAATCACAACAGACTCTAAATAACAGATATGAATCCATTGTTTGTCACTTCCTTATATCTTACGGCTTTTAAACATAAATAAAGTTGTATATTACTTAAGGAGCACACAGCTAACATCGTTTTGGTGCTTATGAGCTAAGTGTATTTCAGATAATATAATGTTTCAATTTTCTGAAACAGAATAGAATTTTTCAAAATAAATTGACACTAAAGAACAAAATACATTGTCGTTACTGTCAACTGATGTTGTTAAATGCGTTCATTGTTTTAAAATGTTATTTAAATAACGCATAATCGGTAAATCGCACACCAATATCAATAAAGAAGCTTGGACCAGAAATCATATATCATCCCGAATGAGAAAAAATTATAAAAATAATAATTTTGATTTTATAATTTTTTGTTCTGACAAAGAAACAATAAAGATGGATTAAAGACAAATATGCGATTGCAAATTAGCTTCTTGATTAATTGATCGGACCACAATTTAAATGTACCAGCAACTGAATGCATCTTGAAAAGATGTTAAATAATCTTCACAAGACATTTTTGGATGACCTTTTAAAACTAAACTTGACCAAAGTTATCAAAACTGACACCTATTTGTTAGTTGTGAAAAATGTTGTTAAGTGAGATGATGTTAATATTACTGTTTTATGTTTTGTTGTTGTTCTGACTCGTAATCTATTGGATCCTATATCATTTCTACTCAATATTCCATAGAATAACAATTTAAAACATTTGAGGCATATTTCCTTAGATGTTCGAGGCAATTGCAAACTTATTTTATAAACGACTGTTGCACATTAAATCACGATGTGTTATTTGAATAAACCGAGACCAAAGGAAATTTGTTAATCTCTCCTCGGTCATATGATTTCATTATCATAGAAGCATTCGTCCTTAATGCAGAACTGTCGTTGTCAATTTATCTAAACACTGTGATACTATATAGCAAGTGCCGAATTATATTATAAATAATCTAACGTAAATTTGTAATATAAAAAGTGTTCAAAATTTAGATTTGGAAAACAAGAATCAATTTACAGAATTTACAGACGATTGTGCACATTGGTGATATACATGTTTAAATATTTTAAAAACAACATCCGTCGACGCCTCTCTGAATGAATTAATACGTCATTTTTACAACACCTTGATTTTAAACAATCTGGCATTTCTCAACAAATATTTCATCAATAACATACTGTACAATTAAATATTTGACCAAGCAAAACTTAACTAATTAAAACCGAATTTAAGATTGGTTAATATGTTTCTTACTTGTCCGAACATCAGTAGAGAAAATATCAGAACCAGGAATATCAGAACCAGGAATATATTAAGCTATTTACTTTTGATGAAGTTTATTCATAATGAGTTTGTTACTAGCGTTAACTTCAGTTTATTAAAACATGGTCTCATTGAAATGTCTATCTTTAGCTGGTTTCAATCTGTAGACAATTCAATTTCTTGCTACAATCTTTAAAAAAACAAATTGTGACAATCGATCGTTTATTTCAAAATTCACGTAGGTGTTTTATCATGTAAAATAATCTATAATGTACTATGTTTTATTCTTCGTCTTTTCTGCACGTCTTTGTACGCTTTATATGTCAATATAATATGATAGAAATTAGGCAAACACCATCACTTCTACAGTAACTATATGATGTTGTACATATAACAATAACATGTCTCTCTAACATGAAATTACATTGTAGTCACATTGTGTTGAATAAGATATTACATTCTCATGGAGTCTTCTTCAAAATAAATCAAGGCAGTGTTAAAATTTCCTAACGTTGCTATTTTAACTTTAATTGATAATTCTTTACCAATAAGATTAGTTGCACCAAACCTTTAGCGTGCCTTATTAAATATTGTCTATAGGCCATGTTGATTTTTTCCGTCAAACCGTTATATAAAGTGTGTACAAGCATCAATCGCCGTATACCAGGTTGCGTTAGAATGAAACAAGAAGTAAACTATTCATGTAATTATTTAAATGAAACAACTCTTTCATCCGATAAATAATCTTCAATCACTTGTTTTTAATAACGTATGAGACAAAAACACCCAAAACAACAGAAATTGTGGAAGACGTTTTAAACAAGATGGTTTTAAAAATAAAAGACGGAAAAACACCTCATGACGTTAATTTACATACTGCATAAATAGTGTACGAGATATATGTATACGTCCTCTAATTAAATCATTTTGATACAATAAGTTGTGATTATCTCATTTAGACACTTTTAATTGGATAACGATCATTTGGATCGGTTCTATATGTGCTCTTGATTAAACATACGATACCTATAAACATCAAAATATTTGACTTCGAAAACCTTTCCACGCGTCTTTCCATGTTGGAGAAAATTTGTACTGCTAAGAGTTCAAATATTCCATTTTATCGTTATTAATTCAATATTTTTTTCATGCCTGTCGGTTAAAAGATCTATCTCAAACGTGTGATTTCGAGAACACATCGTTATGGATTAAACTAAACATACTTTGAATTAATTTATTATTGTTTTAACAATTAATAAGTTAATTAACAGTAAAGTTCAAACTGCAACCGCCTTTAATTGACCAGAGCATTAGTTTGACTGCAAACTTGTTTATTGTTAATTTATGTTCGGCTATGAATAGTCAGTGTGATCGGTACGATATAAATACTATTTACACACCATCTTTGAAAGAGCTAAAGAACTTACTGGGGAAATTGAAATGTAGGTCAATTTTAATTCTGTCCATATCTACTGTCCATATTTTGCCGCAAAACTTTTGCAGGAATAAAGACCAACAAAAATACGATGCAAATGGTTGTTATGTAAAATGATGTTTAA
This sequence comes from Sinonovacula constricta, assembly GCA_007844125.1. Taxonomy (NCBI): domain Eukaryota; kingdom Metazoa; phylum Mollusca; class Bivalvia; order Cardiida; family Solecurtidae; genus Sinonovacula; species Sinonovacula constricta. The sequence goes on along the minus strand of CM017559.1, from coordinate 39,183,085 downwards.
ATATAGCATGCTTAAGCGATTTCAATACCGCACATTTATGGTTATAAAAATTTCTTGTTATTTATCAAATAAGTTCGCTGTGAAGTTTATATGAATGATAACATTTGTGTGGCCTAGTTTGTGAGGACTTTAAGTTATTAAATATGACGTGCATTACTGCATAAAATCACCTGTTCTATTAGCTTTTATGTATGATCACTTGAATAAGATATATTATCACTATGCATATGAAAGGTTCATACGGCTATTTTGACTTGCCCTGTCTTCTGATACGACAAAACATCTTAACAATTTTCAAGTTTGTCTAGACTTAAAACTAACGTTCCAAAGCGCTGTTTATTTTTAGCTCAGTAATATTTCTGTTGAAGTTGTGTATTTTTATTTTGTCAAAAACTGGAACTTGACTGTTTAAACTGCTGTGGGCTGTACATTTGGAGGAGGATTTTGCCATTTTATGGTGCGGCCCGTCGAATTCACACGCGTTCAAATAGATTGAAGCTATAAATATGCTTAGATGCAGTCTTCATTGGTGTAAATACGTTGGTGATTAATCTATATGTATATGTGGAGCGAAATGTGCCTATTAGTCTCTGTTTTATTTAATATAAAGAATGTTACTGCTAAATACAAAGGTGTCTTTATCACAAAATACTTACAAATGATCATTGAATAAACATTTAGAAGATTGTTTTACTCAGTTAACAACAACAACAGACAAAGTGATCTCCTAACCGTGCGTAGCACTACTAAACATCTGGCAAATGAGGGAAAATAGCACGTTTGATTTAGGTCATGCCGTAACCCATGACTAATTTACTAACCCCCTACTCATGTAGAATAGAGAAGTGTTAACGCTAGTTAATGCTACATGACCAGCTTTAGTTCAAGGTTTGCAGGTAGATGTTGCAAAGAAGTGTTTGTGCATGTTACATGTACTAACACACAGAAGTAAAAACAGAAGTAAAATATTAAAAGAAAATAACATATTTTCGTTTATAGATGTACGCATGTCACCAGACTCACAGGCACATTAGGTATTCGAAGACAGAAACGAAAAGATAGTTATGTGTTGGAAAATTTAGCTTAACATACATTATATGAAATTTGGGGTAAGATTGCAGGTAATAAATAAAACATTCCCACTGTGTCTACACGCCTAAACAAGCTAAGCCAGGAACATTTTAGTGTCTATAATGTTTGAGGACACCGATATACTCATGTCGGTACGTCTAGATCGGATAGTATTTGTCGGTTTGTTGTGCTTGAATTAGCATCTGTTAGAACCAGACCTTTTGCTTATGCTTTCTTGGCATACCATTCGGTAAAACTATACAAGGTTTGAGCATTTCTTACTGTTTTATCGCAAAACTATATCTTTATGTTTTCTTTATTTACATTCACGACTTTAACATAGTTTCAAAATACATTCGGAACGTTATTAAATATTTTTGATGATATTACAAAGTGAAGTATGATCTGAGTGAAGGCTTGGTAGCTTCAAGTAGTCGCATATGACTATGTTGGATTCTAAATAATTATTTCTACTAATCAATGCAATTTATGGCTTGACCGTCTCATTTGGCACGTGGATGCTTCGGGGAATTGATAAATATGTACACAATGCGTTCTCTTCTTTCTCTGTTTTTAGTTTACTCAAATTTTATTACAAACATTCTTTTTTGAAATAACGTTATATATATTCTTTTGCACCAATGATTTTTTAAACATTTCGCCGGCAACAAGAAATCGTCAGAACATATCACTTGCATCTATTGTTATTAAGCACAAATCAATTGCCACAAGTTTCCTAAAGAAGATGTCCATTGCCTAATTTTTTTCTCAAGAACCTTTCACTTGTCACAAGTGCGCTCAAGAACATATTACCTTACTTGCCTCAAGCGTTGTCCATCACATCACCTGCCTCAAGTATTCTTAAAAAGGTTTCACATTTCGATATAAACTATTGATTATAAACAGCATAACTACAATATACATTGATTTACATTGCAGTGACCTAATTCAACCAAGCCCTTACTAGTCGTTAGATAATACTTACACGACACTTTGCTCCCAAGATTCCAAAGCTGTTTGAAAAAAACATATTAAATCATGTTGAATATTTGAACAGAACACATTAAACATAAATTTAAATACAGCAAAATAAAACTGTTAAATGTTGTTCACTTCTTATCATTTATCTAGGTGACATTTTACACTCATGTCGCGTTTAACTTTTCTGTCAGAGATAGTGATATGAGAGGTCACTCATTGTCGCGTTTTAAAATAGTCATAGGGGCCTTAGAATAGGGCTAATATTATTGTTTAAGTGACGTTCTTTGAAAACAAACATGGCTTTATTTAATTCAATCTATATTTTGACTTTGTTTGGAACCTTATGTTCAGCTCAGCTTTGCAAAAACTATGAAACACAGAAGGATTTTGACGTCAAAATGGTAAGGGCAAATTGATGTATATTTTTTTTATTGCTTTTTTGTGAAAGACTGAGAAACACCATTGAAAGTAAACAACCTTATTATCTCACTCTGAATGACACTTTCACACTGGGTCCCAAGGTAGAAAACTAAAAAAAAGTTTAAAGATGAAAAACACACACACTATTTGAGTGTATTATCCACTTTAATATTATCCACAATAATATTTTACACGTGGCTGCGCGGGAAAATAGAGTTCTATGACCACATTGTGATATAAAAACGATCATACACCGATATGGTCAAATATACTTTATTTGTTTCCTTGCGAAGTTAGCAATGGAATTATTAAATTTGTTGCTTACTTGAAGAATTCTCGGTAAAATGCTTTTATGTGTATCATGTGTGCATTGATGCAAAGTATGTTATATGCATTCTTCGAAACATAAGAAGAAGAAGAAGTTTATTCCCATCTATTAACAATTAACCTGTCAAACTGTGCTATATTATTTTAAAATACATTTGGCACTCACATATTATTGAAACATGAAACATTTAGAAAATATGTATATAGAATTATAATTTAAATAGATATTTGAATCTTGGAAATATTCGTGAATTAATGATATTTTCAGTACCTCGGTCGTTGGTACGATATTGAGAAGACGTTCTTTCCAGGACAAATGGACAAGAAATGTCTAGTAGCAACCTATTGGCAACAAGACCAAGACGACAAGGTTAACGTTTTGAATCAAGACGTAAATGCTAAAGGGTATGAGAAAAACACAAAAAGCATAGCTTTCTATAAGGATGCGAATGATAAAGCAAAACTCACAGTGAAACTGGAAAGTAAGAACTGACGTATTTAAATTATAAGTACATGTACAAGAATTAACTTTTGTCGCTTTAGCATTTACTTTGTATTTGTACACATGAAACGTTTGTCTAGCCTTATTTTTCGTGTTTATTTTTAAAAAATTGTAGGTTTATTATATTTATATTTGTCTTCTTTTAACGGTTCAAATAAATTTCATATTAATATACACTTATTATAACTTAATTCTATATACACACTTCTTTTAAGTTCCTATCTGACGGAAAGATTAAACATATAACGAGAAAATAAATTATTTATCTTGTACATCTTTAATGCTTGCAATACATCACTTTGATTTAATTGTCTTACAGAGTCTTCTGAAGCGAACTACTGGATCCTGGATACGGATTACACCAGCTACTCTCTCGTCTGGAGCTGTAACAGCTTCGGTGGTCGTGATGAGGCTGTCACGTTCATTCTCTAAAAAAACACACTATGAATAGTAACATCATTGCCATGCTGAAAGACAAACTGACATCATTGGGTATTGCCGCCACTGTTTTCACAAAGACGAACCAAACCGATTGTCCTTGGTAGTTTGTTAACATATACATGAAAACGTTATACAAATTTTTAAAAAGAAATGTTTCAGATATGTACATAGCATGTCTTTTTTCTCAACTATTTCCGTTTAGCCAATGACACCATCATCAATAATAAACATCCAGCTGCGTGTTTATGTAACTATGTGTCCTGTAAAAGGATTTTACAGTGATGTAGCTGCGCACATTTCATGTTTAGATCTTCAGGTTTGGCCTAACGTATGAAAGTTATTTGTTATCAGGTTTGAAGTTTCCCATGTGCTATATCTTGCGCTATGCACGCTTAAATTAGGATGTAAATCCAGCTAGGGCGGAACAGTAATTCTTGTAGTTATCCATTTTCCATTGAGCTGCTTGCGTGACTCTGTAATCCTGTATTTTATTTATGAACACTAGAATTGTAAGTGTACACATTAATACGTAATAAGTTTGAACGCCTGTGTGTGCCTATAACGAACCGTTAATTTTTCAAAAGAGGAATATTATTATAAAAAACGAAAAATCTTACGAATTCCTGTACTTTGGCTTAATACTGATACTAATTTAATAAAATGCAGGTCTATATAATTAAATATTTTAAAATGTAAAGAACATTTAGGAAAGACAGTTTACAAATCATTTCACAATCCTTTTATCAATAAATAATCAAAACCATTTTCGATCTTAAAAAAGATTTCCACGGTCTCACAACAGCGAGAGTGAATATGGCAATCGGCTAGATTCAACTCGCCGCACCTTTCCAATCTTTTGCTGTATCCCACCGAAATAAGAGTCTCGAATTTACCTGCTTTATTCCTTCATGGCATTTCTGGTTCTTCTTATTGCATGTTTGACTAAAACGTTCGATACACTAATTTGAAGATAATACTGACTTACATGTTACAATTAATAATTATTAACTCGGGACATATTCAAATGTAAAAGTAATTTATTCTTAATTTCTCAACATTCAATTAAAAGTAATTCTGCAGATAAATCTGCAAATACAAAAAAAATAAATAAAAGAAAATACTTATGCTACCTGCTGAAAGGTAGAATATTCCCTGAAAATTATTCGTGTATTACAAAGTGCAAAACCAAGAAGAAAATTTGAGGATCCTTAAGTTCAAAAGACTGAGATATTACTGCCTTGGGAATATGCTTTAAGGTACACGAAACGATTTTGACATCAGGAGCATACAGTCTTAAGAGACTACTTTAAAAGCCCACACACGCTATTGTTTTGCATAATATTGAATTAATTAATTTCAAGACTTGGTAAATAAGAGCTGTTCAACGAATTAAAATGTTATTTTGTTAAGTAATTAAATTTCGGATAATTCTTTATTTGATTTCATTTAATAGTGGCAAAATGCTTTTATATTAATTCTAAAGTAGGTTTAAAACACATATGAGCAGTCGCCTGTCTGGTAATGTTATAGTCGCCGAGTTGTAACTCCTCTGACTACCTAATTTCTCATGGGTTCGACTCCCGGTTAAGGCGAAAGACTTAATTGGAAAGGTCTTCCGGCTGAGCTGCGGAGCGCCGAGGTTCTACCTATATATTTGTCTGCATTAGATTTATGAAACAAAAATGGAAATAAATAAGCATAAGATTATGATGTCCGAATTTGTAAACAGTAATAGGCAATGTATACAGAAAAGTTGTTTAAATACTTGAAATGTTCTAGAAGAACTTCTTTCTGAAAATTGTCTTTCGAAACTTCTTTCTTCTTTTATTTAAAAACAACAACAACAACAAAAACATTGTCTTTACATTGCCTTCTTCATAAACTCTACACGTTCGTGTATCTTTCGTGTTCGTGTTACAGAGTAACGAATGGCCAGAGCAAAATTGCAAAAAGATAAAACCGTTATCAAAGTAAATGATCAAAATTTAACATTAACAATGTGAAGCGTTTTAATCCGCATTCGCCATGGACAGTAAGCATTGTATTTGTTAATATTGGCTTTATCAACCATCATCTCGATTACCATGTAGATCCAGAAAGAACTACTTTTTGAAATATTTAAATTCACAGGTGGTGTCGTAAAATCTCCTTTATTTATCTGTCCAGTTTGTACATGTAAACATATCCTGGTTTAGAAGCACCAACAGCTTTCTGTCAACACAAAAGGGGAATTCGTGATAGGATCCAGTTCAGACGTGTCTTGTGACTGTATATTCCCAGTCGTATAATATCATGTGTTTTTATCGATCGCAAATAACTGACGAAAGTAAGGACGCTATATAACAAAGCCCTATTTTAACCCGCTACCCTATACACCATTATTTTAGATTGATGATGTGTTGGTGATGCATCAACCTTAAATATAATTTGGCTGCAGGTAACTTGAAACTTATTCATGTTAGATCCGTACATTGTATTAAAATTTATCAACAGAAGCCAAATCCAAATTTCAAAGTATTAGTAAAAAGTCATTAATTCACTGTTTGTTTTGACACACGCACCTCCCTTGGTAATGTTTTATTCAGCACAATCCAGCATTTGCAATGGACGAAACTTTATACTTCGCATGTTATATCGACGAAAGACAGGAAACTAGGATTCTGAGCCATAGACAATTCCATGATCGGACCTGTAATGTAAACATTGCAAAATCACAGTTTAGATCAAGTTAACATGCCAACATGAATACCAGATATAATTTTTCACATTGTTTACTATTTTCAATAAAATAGTTTAACAGTGGAATTTCTCTAAAGAAGTCCGTTATTTACATAAATCCATACGATGAAGCTGTCTACAATATGTAAATAGATAAGCCAATGCGCAAACAGCCAGCAGTGTCCTTTAACGCCATGCTGTTATACATCACCCTTGAACGCCAATTTAATATTGCTGAAAGTAGACCCTAGACAATTTGTGAAGAAACATGTCAGCTTGAAGAGACACCAGAACATAAACAGTTTCAGCCCAGTTGGAACCTAAATCCTCATTGTATTTGAGAAATACCTAAAGTAAAATATAATTTTTATAATTTAAGACCAGACATTTTGTGTTCTTTTACACACGGGAATTATTTTCTTTTCACAAGGACTTGAATCCTAATTTGATTTAACTTGACATGCCTATATAATTCGCAATGCTTTCTTCGTAAATGAGAGCGAGTAACAAACGTCAATAACTCAGTTAGAAACAGTTTATTAGCAACCTTGTTTCACCATTCTGAAATAATTCAACATATGACAAATGTTAATTTTTCAATTTATTTTCTGTTACATCTTGGCGGATAAAAATGCTGCAATTAAAAAAACTGCATAGACTTCAATATCAAATAAATTACCATATAATTTTAAAACTTGCCCTTACATTTACTGTTCGAACCATGGGTACGGTTTTCATAATCAAAGGATCGAATGTATTACAATTAAACATGGTTTTACTCGTTTTAAATATATGTTACCATATATGCATATATAATACCTACTTTAAACAAACAAGTCTGTATACCAATAGCTGTTGGCATGTTAAATTTGTATTATTACTATATATTTAACCTTTTGTTGGCTTTGAAAACCTTTATTATGTTCGTTATTAAATAACGAAAATTTGAATAAAAATTAATCAATTAAAAAAAATAATGCAACTAAATAATAATAATAATAATAATAATAATAATAATAATAATAATACACAATTAAGTGTCAATTAAATATTTAGAATGAAGAACTTTTATCTGTAATGTACATTACTTTCAGATATACAATGGCAAAGGCAACAAGAACCCAAAAAAGTTGTATCTTCTTGGACAACCAGTAAACGTTTTAACGGGCAGCAAGTTACCATCATTGCGTAGGACTTTTTTTTACATCACCATATTGAACAAACAATTAGACAATCATCAGGAGTTACTATTACAGAAATAGCAAAGCTAGACTTCCAATAAAGAATCACCAGAACTGTCGAAATAAGCTTGAGAAAGTGTTTGAAGTGTGGAAACTTATAAAGAAAAACAAAGGTCGAACCAATTCACCAACTTAACTTGCAAAAGAGGCATACTTTGTTTCCAAGCTTGATGATCTTTTTGATTTTTGATTTTGTTCATGCCAACGCTCTTACAAGTCCATCAGTATTACAAGAAGATAAGGATTTTTTTGCTAGCCCAGCGTAAAAAAGGAAGAAGAAGATCAATGGTCGGAGTAGATCAAATAGATTTATACATATATAAATCAAGTATTATATATATAATTACATGTGTATATACAGCAATATAACATCTGGTTTGAAAGAGTGAGTCAAACCAAAACTAAACGTCAACTTGACAAAAACATTATGAACCTGTGATGAATAAGATACTGAAAATACTAATCATTATCGAAATGTACTGTTGTTAATCCATTTCTATCGATGGGATATCATAACGTTATATTTTGTAACATTAATAAAACACGCTAATAGAATGAACACACCGATATTCAATGCTGATATTTGCACCAGACTGCTGATGCATGATTCATGGAATAAAATTTACGTATTCATATTAAAATATTGATTAGACATCTGTTTATGCTTACTGAATAGAAAAAATGAATACCCATCTTTCCATTAGACTTTGCAATCAGAATTCACAGCTGTTATTTCCCATGCACTCAACTAGCAATACATCATATTTGAAACACATTATGAAATGCATAGGGGAAGACCAAACTCTCCATTTCCTGATCAATTAACACTATTTATAAATAAAATTAAAAGCTCTCTTTACAGCTGCGCAATTTGCCAAATTTATGTGTTTATTCTGACTGTTAGCTGAAATTTGGGTCGTATTGGAACTTAAATATATTTTAAACTAAAAAAAACTAACATCGTGAAATGATATATTGTCTAAGAAATAGATTAGGTAACACGGCCTTAGTTTGTAGAATTTAATAGAGAAGCATTATATTTATTATCATCCCCATCATTACAGCACAACATATACAAAGCTTCTTAGCTAACGCTCAAGAAAATATAATGGTAGTTTCACGACTGATTGGCCTGGTGTCAGGATAATGTGACTGGATGTGGTATCATGCCATGTGTTCACGGCATGCTATGCACAGTGAAGATTGTACTATATCTGCATCAAGTGGACACCTTCTCCAGATAACTGAACGATGGGAGATAAACCCAATAAACAAACAAACAAACTGCACAACTTATGTTTGTTTAAAACGGCTCTAACGCAAATGCAGTGCAAAATTTATTTATTTTAAATCTTATTGTAAATAGAGACCTTTATTACTACGTATCTTGGCTATAAAAGGGTAATGAATATTAGTCACCGAGCCTGGCAGCGCAATCGGTAGAGTGTCGGCTCCAGGTACAGGAGGCACCGGGTTTGATCCAGGACCGCGATATACCAAAGTCGTTAACAATGTTGTGGTATAGCTCTCTTGAAACCGCTCAAGAATATATAATGGTAGTTCCACAACCGATTGACCTGGTGCCAGGATAATGTGGCTGGGTGTGGTATCATGCCTGGTGGTTTACGGAATGCTATACACAGTGAAGGCAGCACTATATCTGAATCAAGTGGGCACCGTCTCTAGATAACTGAAATACTGTTGATGGGACGATAAATCCAACAAACATGCACAAACATGGATATCCGTCGGATATATTCGGATATATCTTCCAGAAAATATTTTTAGAATTGACTTTTGATGGATAGACTGGTTATAATTAAAACCATTCGAAATTGAACAAATTTATGTTTGGCTTGGACAGTTTAAATATAATTTCGATTACAAACACTTAAATGACCATTCTCACAATTATCATGGAAAAATAAATAAATCTCATTTTTTTCCATATTTAAACTTTATTGTTTTATCAAATTTATTAATTTGCACAATCTCGTCTACTTTTAGGAATCAGTCAAAAACCTCTCATGAATAACTTCAATAAGAACCTAAACCGAATAATGATATAGCATCTACAAGAACGTTAATTTCTGGTAATACATGCAAGCAGCAAGTTGACTTTTGTATTCACCAAATTTCCAAAACTGAAATAAAATAAAATAAAATTAAATAAAATGAAATAATAGTAATAAAATATTAAACAATCGCGTCGCGACGTCTAATGTACTTATTCCCGGAAAACTCCCAAGGGTGAACTTCTGTTATTTTCTTTTGACCTCCTTCGTTGACGTAATAGACAATGCGTTTCTGAAAAACTAATTTTGTATTATTTTTAATATTCATTTATCTCAGTTTGTCATATTCATTACACCCATGAAAACAAAAATACGTGTTATCATTTTCTGTTTGTTGTGACACATCAATTTTTTTCTGCGTCTCTCCTGCAGACATAAGCAGGCCAAATTCTATTCGGAACACTAGATTTAGAAGTCAGTACACCCGCCAATCGGTAAGTAAATCTGGGATGATGGTTTTCCAAAGCAATATTACTAACATAAAAATGAGAGGGTGAGGTGTGTGGGTGTGTGGGGTGTGTGTGTGTGGATGGGTTGGCTTCCACACACGTGGTCAGTAGAGCAAATGAGAAACTACATGTATATACATTAACCTTTTCTCTAGGACTTATGTCCCGTAAACTCATAAAGAAAAAAACTGCCGCAAGGAATCAGAGTCGCCGAAAATAATATATCAGAAACCACGTTTAGCATTGTAGCATTAAGTACTACTTCATAAAAGCTTTTGCAATAATAATGTTTTCTCTTCACAATATGTCCCGATAACAATATTCTTTGATACAAATTTGAACCATTTTGTTTTAATCCTTGAAACTTGAATAAAGAGGAAGCAATACAAGACATAAACATGTATCAACCAAACTGTTCGTGCAGAAGGGTAATGAGTGCCGCGCTTTTCATGCGAATGAGAAAGGGACCAAAATCTTCGAATACTGATAATAATGAAATCTATACGATTGTTCTTCAGGAAGAAATGTTAAATCATGAATATGACATTGAATAGATTGCAGACGAATTTATTCAATCCGCCATTATGAAAAAAGAATTTGTCAGTTTATATGTTAATAGTTCATAGTTATTTTCGTAAACTTTCTTTAAGAGAAACAAAACAGACAGAACACTACAACACAAATGTAACAATGTATTCATATACTGCTGAAATAGAATAATTCTTTCCGTTTTAAATATGATCGCTTCTTCAAGCTCTGCTGTTAACTCATATGCATTTCCAAAACCAATTATAAATGTAGCGTCGGAGTACTCAGCGACCCAGTAAACACTGCGTGGAACAGAGTGCAATTGCAGATAGAGATAAGTGTAAACAATTGCACTTATATGTTTGATCAAGTACTAATTCCTTATGTTTACCGCAAGTTTACGCGTGAGTTTAACGTAATAAGGCAAGAGATTGACAAATGGAGAAATTTGTAACTGGTGTGTTTGTATGGCTGTGTACTATAAACATCATTCACACGTTTGACTGATACATTAAAACAATGCCCATGCAAGGTCGAGTCTTATTCCATATACATGTAACTATACAGGTATATGAGTGGAGGTCTAAGCTGAATCTGTTTGGGTCTATTTTACGTCTAGCTATTTTGGGTGAGCAAGACCCCAATCAAATGTCTGGGTAAAACCACTGACGCACCGCAGGTCAGCTGGAGATTTAGAATCAATACTTTTCTTGCATATTAATGTTTAAAACCCAATAGTAATGATGCTTACTAAAATGATTGTGAAAATAGGAATAGAGGAACGTCTGATACAAATGTTTTAGACCTTTCAGTCTTAAGAAAACAACTAGTCTACGCACTTCATAGAAAGCCGTCCTATTTATCCATTTCAACACAACAGCACATGTCGTGCTTTCTCTAAGGAATCCATGTGCTTTGGAGCCACGTGCCTTTCTGGTGACACTAAAAAGGAAAATCACTAATGGATTTGACGAACGAGATTTGAACGAGATAATAATATGTTGTATAGTAAAAAATATTTAATGTTATGGTAACGTGGCAGTGATAAGTTACTGTAGCACATCCAAACATAAGCAGTTTAAGGAGTGTAAAGGATGTAAAGGATGACGTGTCCCCGCCCCCCCCCGAAACATATCTCTCTTTTAAGGTCTTGATGTCAAATTCACATCGATTAAATTAATTACAATAATCATAGCTTAAAATGACATAAATATTAATGTCTCAGCGACCTTTAAATTTGTTTTCTTATCTGCAGAATTGCTGCGACTTGTAGCTCGTATTTGATTGTAGTATATCCCACTTTCATACGGCATTCTTTCTGCCCCAGTTCTTTCGCTAAGTGTCAGCCCCTTTTCATGTTACAGCAAGTTCTTTACCTGACAAGCATCTGGGAATCAAGATCTTTTCCTGACAAGCGTCTGGGTAGCAAGATCTTCAGCTAACACGCCTCTGGGTAGCAAGATCTTTAATTGACAAGCATCTGGGTAGCAAGATCTTTGATTGACAAGCGTCTGGGTAGCAAGATCTTTACCTTACAAGCATCTGGATAGCATGACCTTTACTTGACAAGAGTCTGGGTAGCAATATCTTTATCTGAAAAGCAACTGGGTAGCAAGATCGCTAACTGACAAGAATATGGGTAGCAAAGATCTTTAACGCACAAGGGTCTGGGTAGCAAGATCTTTAATTGACAAGCATTTAGGTAGCAAGACCTTTAATTGATAAGTATTGCAAGGTCATCAATTGACAATAGCTAAATCTTTACCCGACTGGCGTTTGGGTTGCAAGATCTTTTATTGACAAGCGTTTGGGTGACGCAGATCTCATTGTCAGGTAGGCGGTATAAAGAACTCCTCGTTTTCAATTACCTTTGTTATTTAGCCGTTAAATATCTCTTTCGAACTAGTGTTCCCTTAGGTACAGAAGATTACTAAACCGTTTGGCATACTGTAGAGTATAGACTGAATTATACACCGTAAAATTGGATACATCATTGGTAAAACTGTGAAGTAAAACATTTTATAAATGATATATGACACTCACGTTGATCAGCAAAGTATCCCAGTTGTGTTTTAAATGTCAGTAGACAAAGTACCTGCATTTACAGAATTTAATGTCACAGTGTTCATCAATGTCAATATCTGTAATTGATACATTTGTCGGGATGTTACTATTATATTTACATATACCTGGGGATCACTAAATTGAGTTTGTTGAAGGACAATGTCCCCCCAAAGAAAACGTTGTATAACGTAATCAACCCAAATCATTTTGCTTAAATGCGCAGCGTTTTATAGACAAATTAGGCATCAATATAACGAATTTGTGAGAGTTAATTTGTTCTAACATATACACAGAAATATTTTCTTTCAATGTTTGGTATAAAAATAAATCATCATGGCAATGTCGCAGTGAAATAAATGGTCCTTTGTAGATGATTTTTGAAAAAATATATAATGTATATAAATGTGTTTAAACGTATTTCATTGTTTATATTGTAAAATGAATGTGTCATGTATATCTGTTAGCTTAAGCTGCCTTTAAGTGATCTCCGGCCATTCTGGAATGTCGTATATGTATGTCGGTGAAGGGGCAAGACACATATTTAAAAAGCGTAAATATTTGTAAAGTAATTAAGTTATATGACGTTTATCATCATACGTAGACATTGTGACAAAACATTCACATATATTCTGCTTTTTACGGCATCAAGACAGTACATCAGTGTTGAAAACGCAGACAGATAAATATCGCGCAATTCCAATTTACATCTTCAATACTTTTGCTGAACGATAAACTGTATCATTTAAATTGCATATGTTCTCTCTATATGACAATTACTCTGTACAAGTGTACATTAAGGGTTGTGGGAAATTTGGCGAATAGGTTACCTTACTGTAAGATTGTTGTCAAGGTGTCGATCCATCTCTCTAAGTGGTTTCTTCTATTATCAAATATTCCTATCATATTATTCCTTATGTCTGCAACAAATGCCTAAGGTAAAAAGCAACTTCGCATATCCATATTAATCATTTTATTGCCATACCACTTGCACCCTCATTCTTCATTCATTGTTTGTTGATATTGTATCATTTATTTCTATTTTATATTGTCTCAGTCGTTTTTATTCACACAGTTTTATCATTGCTTTTTATTTAATTGATATTTCATAATGTGTCATTATGTTTTCATCAATATTGTCGTGCGAACAGACGAATTATTGTAGCTCAACCGTTTTGTCAAATAAGTATAAAAATATTTTACTTGTCATATTGCATTACCCTTGAAAATAACAAAATATTTTGTGAGGATATTTAAACGTTTGTATAAATTATGTCTCTAATTTGCATTTCAAATGTTATAATTCACATACCTTATGCAATTTTTCTGGTGCCTTATTCGTGACAATAGCAAAGCTGTCCACGCTAAATGTATAAATGGACTAAAACTAATATATAGTTGTTCTTACTGTGCTAAACGAAAAAGGGAATGCACTTATATTTTTGTAATTGACTGTTTTGTTTGTGTTGTTTTTTGTTTGTTTTTGAAATACATTGCAGCGACCAGTTATGATCATTATAGCAACGTCCAGCACCGAAAGTCAGCTGTAAGACCTCACATTAAATCCTTCGACCTGAATGGGACTCGAGGTGAGAGGCTAAGCAGTCAGAGGAGTTACATTTTATTGTAATATTCAACATTGAATGTAATTTTAACAAAAAAAAAAATAAAAAAATATTAGTGTCTATGGAGCCAGACTCACACACAATCTCATATTTAGCCTCGTTGACAATAAGGTAAAAAATTGTAAAGCAGCAGCACTACCTTGATGTAACTTTCTCCAGAAGTAGCTCTTTCAGCTCAGCAAGAAAACATGTTTTCAATCAAGCAAATAAAGCGCTTCACATTCTATTCTCTAGAATGCAAAATTTTGACTTACCCAATGACTTGATACTACATTTAAAACTCTTCGCCCACACCATTTACTCCATTCTCCTGTATGGCTCCAATATATTTGGCTTCGAGAACCTAATACATATTGAAAAAAAAACACTGCAACTTTCTACGACGTACATGTATAACTTAGGCTAAGAAGGCATCACCCATCAATGTCCCCTACGAAGAACTAGGCATCATTTAGGCGCCATTGTCAGTCCATTGTCAATACCTGTCCATACACGTATGATAAACTTTGAATCAAAACTTGTAAAAATCAAACAAACCAAATAGCCTAAAATATACAGGTTTAAATTAAATGACCAGAACAATTACAAGTGGTTAAGTAGAATCAAACTATCCTTCGAAAGTAGGCCGACCGGATATATGGCAAAATCAATTTAATATTGACCCAAGAAATATACATTTAAATGTTAAGCAAATACTAATTGACCAACTTAAGCAAAACTGGCATTCCGAGCGACTACAGTCAAAGGGCTTACTTAAGAGAGCAATGTGTTTGGGTACAGAATATCACTCTGTACCTGCGGAATCTGGTCGCTATGCAGGTACCCCTTCGAAGAAAGTCTTTGTCCTCTCTTCCAAGTCTAATGTCGTTGGAACGGAAACGCGCTATCTTCTAGTATATCCCTTTTTAATGCAGACTGACACGCATTTTATCAACAGCGTCCACCGAAATCCATAAAATGCTTTGCACTGTTCTATCTAAGACTTTCGAGTCCTGGGCACAATCGAATCACCTCCCTTATAGTCTCCAATGATCCCATCCTTAAGTTAACTGTTTGCCTCCTTATGTAGACATATTTATAACTCACCATGTCTTAAGTAAATTAACAATGCCAACGAAATCGTTATTCCATCAGTCCAGTTATTAATAGTACGTAAATCCTTCGGCTATGTTGCTATGAGCACTTTGTTTCGTCTCTGCAAAGTTATCGTTGTTATTGTTGTTACTTTCTAATCGCTAAATATCGCAATTGTTTTAAAATTCATTGAACTGACATAAAACCGAAACATATTTCTTACGTTTTAATTAAAGACAGATGTGACAGCTCAGTGTATACTGTGTTACTCGCCACGCACTGAATAAGTCAATGAGTCTATGTCAAACCTTTTGAAGGACCATACACTTCCTCTCTCCAACAATTGGCATTTAATTAAAGAAAACAATATGTTTTGGAAATCTTTTTATGTACTTTGATAGTATTCTCTGCTATTCCATGATATAATGTCGATTTTACCATACATTGTTTATTTCACTAACCACCTTTGTAATTACTATGTACACATACTTTCCCTAATAGACGACATATCGTTTGATATCGACCATGTGCAGAACTAGGCATAAATGTGCAATCTTACTAAATGCTTGACATCTAATTGTCTCATCGAATGTTAGTTTTTCGTGTTAGTTCTGCTGATACCAATATATGGTGTACTGATGTGTAAATACAATTATTAGGTTCTTTTAATAGTGACGTTTAATGCTATATATGTGTAAAACACGTGATTTTATTGTTGTAAATATGATTATAGGATTTTGTAAAACCTTATTCATCCTTAACCTAGCAGCAAACAGTAATTGTGTATGCCTTGTTATCTATGTACTTTATGAATTAATATGCTAACTGACTCAGTAACTCTCAAATTTTCTCTCTGTCTGTGTTTGTTTCATTGTACTTGATTGAAGGGGGACTTCCGGTTCCGGTTGGTGATACACTCGTTTAAAAAGCCAAGCTGACTTTTTTTATTAATTTAATACATCAAGCGGTTATTCTTCGCACAAAACGTAACTTATAAGTAAGTGAAAACATATGTGACGACATGGATACATTTGAGGAAGGACCGGAGCTTACACAGGTTGGCAATGTTGATTTTTTACATCCCCCCATTGACAACACCAGTTTACACAGTCAAGATGGCGACTGTGAATACACAACTGAACCCGATACTTTGTCACAAACAGATGATGGTCAAGGCAATTGGTCAATTGTGTCGCATTCCCGTAAAAGGCCTCGAATAAGCTCTAGCTCGTCTAAAATGACTATTAATGACTTTAATGCCCTGCCACCTGATGATAAACTTTCGGCATTATTTTCCGAGATTGTGAGTGTCAAACAAAGCATTGATGATTGTGTTGCATTACATACAAGGATTAATCAGTTAGAAACACAAACAGGTGAACAAGATGCCCGGTTAACATTCATAGAGTACAAGACCCTTGATCTTGAGGCCAGAAGTAGACGTAACAACCTAATTTTTGCTGGAATTCAAGAGGCCAGAGATGAGGACTGTACCATTAAAATCCAAAATTTCCTTCGTGACCATTTAGACATTAGCCCGAGCCCAACCATGCCCAGAGTCCATCGACTGGGGCCCTACAGGAGAGGCAAGACAAGAGGCATCATTGCTAATTTTCTTGATTACCGTGACACTGAGATGGTCTTGAGTCGAGCGCATAGGCTACGTGATAGTCAATTCCATATTAATAGGGACTTCCCACGGGAAATTGCAGACGCAAGAAAGGAGTTGTGGTCCAACCTAAAAGATTTGAGGAAAAAATATCCCAATAGCAAAGTGTCTATTGCATTCCCAGCGAAATTAATCATGGACAATAAGGTGGTAAAGGACTATTTCCCCGACTGGAACCTCATAATACGAGGCCGACGTGTATTGCCCGGCGCTGTAACACTTAGGCCACAACACAGGCACGAGCCACCCCATGTTACACAACCGATGTCACGATCGCCAACACAACCTCATTATGCCACACCTGACATGCCCTCGAAATCATCAAAAGAAAATGCGCCCACAACACAACCACTCTCCAGCTCTGCGGAGCCACCTGCCAATGTGTCACGTAGTGTTAGCGCCACGAAATGTAGTACCGCTACTAGTGCAGAGGTATCACGTGCAAGGAGTGGTGATCTTCCTCAAGTCAAGAGTAGTGCTACTGCGTCTAGACACCCTATTAACAACACGCCCCGTTCAAATGACAAACAAGCCAGCCCGCCGAGCAACGCACTGCCCGTTCCCCACAGATCCAGGTCTTCCACGACACATCACCGAAAGCAGTCTCTTTCTCCACGTAGACCGCGGGATCGTGCCCCGAGTCGGCGACTAGGCGAAGGTAACGGAGCCGCGGCCAGCCAGACACTTCCATTCAACCGCCCTTGGGATAACTCCACGGACAAAACTTGTGATACGAACACTATGTAGAACCTCCCGGGAGTAACTCGACCTAAGAATAAACTAAACAATAACAATCAACAAAATAATACCGCGACAAATAAGAAAAGTCAATGTATAAAAATCGGTGCTTTAAATGTGAGTGGTTTAAAACGGAAACTTGATTACCCAGACTTTATTTCACTTGTGAATAACTACGATATTTTCTGCTTTTCAGAAACACATACAGATGTCCATGACAACGTTGAGATAGATGGCTTTGACTTTATAGCTAAACACAGATCAATGAAATACAAACGTAAGTCCGGGGGTATTGGCATCTATGTAAAAAAGCATCTTTGTCCCTCAATAGACGTTATAAACTGCAGCTCTGATTATATCTTATGGCTAAAATTACGTAACACTTCATTGTCTAATCAAGAACCTGTAATTATTGGCGCAGTATACTTACCACCGGAAGGATCGCGCTTCATCAATGGTGACCATTTACAACATTTTGAAAATGAAATAAATGATAAATGCATACAATTCCAACACATCATTTTAGTAGGCGACACTAACTGTAGAACGGCCAGATTGACGGACTTTATCCCATCGGACCCAACATTTGAAACCATATTTGACTTTGACGAAGAAAGCAAATCGAACCTTAATAAACATCTTATTTTAGAAAATATTGGATTACCTTTGCAAAGATTTTCAGCAGATAATAAAGCAAACGCACATGGTATCCGACTGATTGAAATATGTAGAACTAATAATCTTTTCATAATCAATGGTAGATTGCATAAAGATATGGGTATAGGAATGTTTACTTTTAGGGAAAAATCAGTTATAGACTACGCCATAGCATCAGCCGAGGTATTTAAGCTTATCTCTGACTTTTATATCTCGCCAACTGACTGCATCTTTTCCGACGGACATAGTTTAATAACAATTGATTTGAAATTAAATGTGAATGTAAATATCAAACCGTCCTACCCCAATTATCCAACAAAAGTTACTTGGAAACCAGATATGGCTAACACCTTTATAGCAAATATAGATCACAGCAAGATAGAGAACATATCACAAAACTTCCCACTTGATAATACCACCATTGAACAAATTGAACATGTAACAAACGAAATAACATCTATTTTCAGCACAGCAGCAATGTTAACATTTCCTCAAAACCAAATTTATTTTCGTAGCACAAATAGTTCATCAAAACCGTGGTTTGGACCGAAATGTCATAAATCTAGAAACAACTATCATACTGCTAAAGAAGAATATAGAAAACATCCGAATGACACAAACAAAGTTTATCTTCGCAATGCAAGCAAACAGTACAAACGAACAATGAACTACTTTATAAAAAATCATAAAGAAAAAAATCAAGACAAACTAAGACATCTTAATGACAATAACCCAAAAGAATATTGGAAATACTTAAGGAAACTTAGTAAGAATAAACGGAACGAAGAAACGCCATCAATGGAAGAATTTTATGATCATTTTAAAAAAATTAACGAAAATAAAACTGCCGAAAATATCCCGAATTTTAACATAAACACCTCAAACGACTTGCTAAATGCCCCGATTAACGAACAAGAAATTGAAAAATGTATCAATAATCTGAAAAATGATAAAGCCGCTAGCCCCAATGATAAAATATTAAACGAATACATCAAATGTACAAAAAGTTTAATGATGCCACTATATTACAAACTTTTTAACACTGTATTTAACACTGGTTTTTTACCACACACTTGGCTTGAAGGTTTTATTGTGCCAATCTATAAAAATAAAGGAGATCCAAAAGATGTAAATAACTACAGGCCAATTACTATATTAAGCTGTTTAGGGAAACTATTCACGTCCATTCTAAACACGCGATTGAGCCAATTTCTTGAGGTTAATAGAGTAATTAACGAAAATCAAGCAGGATTTAGGAAAGGTTTTTCATGTGCCGATCATATATTCACACTCCATGCTTTAATTGAAATAATGAAAAAGTCTAAACGAAAACTTTTTTGCGGCTTTATTGATTTTACCCAAGCGTTTGACAAAGTTTGGAGAGTAGGTTTATGGCAAAAATTACTACAGTACTCAATAGATGGGAAATTCTTTTTAGTCATTTATAATATGTATCAGCACATAAAATCTAGTATTCATTTAAATAATATAATATCCGAATCGTTCCCATCCGAAATAGGGGTAAGACAAGGCGAAAACCTATCGCCGTTACTCTTTTCTTTGTTTCTAAATGACTTGCATCTATATCTTCATAACAGAGGTGCCAAAGGTATTGAATTATTAAGTAACGATGACGCTTCACTATGGCTTAAACTTCTTGTTATGCTCTATGCAGATGACACTGTTATTGTTGCAGACTCAGCTGATGATTTTCAACACAGCCTAGATGCATTTAACGATTACTGTAATAATTGGCACTTGAATGTTAACATAGGTAAAACAAAGGTAATTGTCTTTGGTACAAGAGGATCATATAATGCACAATTTAAACTGGGATCCCAAACAATCGAAAATACACAGGAATATACTTATTTAGGAATCACTTTTAGTAACAATGATTCTTTTTTAAAAGCGCGAAAACATATTAGCCAACAGGCAAACAAAGCCTTACACCTACTTTACACTAAAACTAAACATGCTGATCTGCCAATTGATTTAATTATAAAACTTTTTGACCATACTATAATGCCTATTTTGACATATGGTTCGGATGTTTTTGGTTTTGAAAATATTGATATACTAGAACGCATACATACCAACTTTCTCCGCAGAATTACAAATGCACGCAGGTCCACACCTATCTCTTTTATCTATGGCGAATTAGGCCGTTACCCTATCACTGTTATAATCCAAAGTAAGATGATATCTTTTTGGCTGCGCCTTGTCACTGGAAACAGAAATAAAATAAGTTATAAATTATACAAATATATGTTAGACAATAGTAATATCAAGTCTAAATGGATTGAAACGATTAAAAATGTCCTTAACAGTACAGGGCGCCCAGACCTATGGTTAAATCAAGAAAATATTCAAACTACAAATATAAGAAAACATATCAAACAAGTGCTTATTGATCAATATAAACAGAGTTGGACATCTAGTTTACAGAACAGCAACAAAGGGAAAATATATAATTCTTTTAAAACATTCCAATCATTTGAAGGATACATAAAAAGACTTAGTAAAATGCAAGTGATTGATCTTTTTAAATTTAGAACTGCAAACCACAACTTACCAATCGAGACTGGGCGTTACGACGGGACGCTCCTGCAAGATCGAATATGCCCCCTCTGTAGCTCCAATAGCGTAGGCGACGAATATCATTATTTATTTGACTGTAGATACTTCAACAACGACCGGACCCGACTTATAGGGACATATATTAACTCGCATTACCTCGTAAACCTTAAAATACTGTCTAGCACTGACACAAACTTACTAAAACAATTATGTAAATTCATAAACAAAATTATTTCTACATTCAAAGAAAATTAGAGAATTATATTTTAACGTAATATGCCAATACCTCCGGCTTGCACTTCACTTCACTACACTGACTTATATAACTTCGCTAGTACATTTGTTATAATTTCACGAGTTTCCACTTTCTCCTGTGTCCCTTAATTTCAATGTCAAATAATCCATATCAAATGACTCTCCAGAACTTCATCTTTAATTCAAATTTTCACTGACAAAATGGCACGTGCAATCCACCTTATCCAATGGTACTTGAAACACTTATTTACCTCACATGTCCCGCAGTGCTCAGTAGCCTTTACATGCGTCGGTAAAATCTCGTGCCCCACGTGCCTGCTTACAGCTGATAACCGACCGTCAAATTCAACACCCCCTTGCACCAGCGCACTGGTTATTACTCATGCGTATCATTGCAGTCTGTATGAGCATACTGTCTCTATTTGTGTACATAAACTTGCCAAAATTTATTTCTGTCTAAATGATAATCCAAACATTATTTCAACCAACAGTAATTATTTACATGCTACCTGTTACTCCCCTCCTTCACACTTCACCACCACCTGTCCTCCCACACATCCACACTCTAGAACACTGATCCCTGAGATTTTCAGTCGAAACGTACTGACCTTTCTTGCCTCATTTCACGTCTCATAGACGACTATAATTGCTTTTGCTATAATACAAATACTTTTTAATGTACCACTACCTATTTCTTTTTCGCTCTCTCACCTTTCTTGAGTTTTTTTTTTTTTTTTTTTTTTTTTTTTTTTTTTTTTTTTTTTTTATGTAGCTCTATGATATACTCCATTTTGTCTGTTAAATTGTAAAAATACTCACCTATAAGAGGCAAGATCTTTAGTGTATGTGATAAACTTTTTTTCTCTAGCATTTTCTCACACTTGCTACTAGTATTTCAAAGACATATTTGTAAAATTTGCATTACTTAGCTTGGTTCTTATTTATTTGTTAACTATTTTACTAGAATTGCTATCACGCTCCACTGTAACTTGTATATGAGTTCGCTGTGAGACATGCACAAGAAACAACAAAATATATCTTATTAGAAATCATCTATATAAATCATATATACATGTATTCACTATTCTTCCCTCACTCCCCGTCCCATTTTTCCCAGACTCTATCTTTCCCTCTTTCTCCCCCCCCCCCTCTCTCTCTCTCTCCCATCACCAATTGCACTATTTTGTACTACGTCACCCCAACCACCGGAACCCCTTGTTACTTTTGCTGCCTCTTTATTGTATATTGTTCTCCATGTTGTATACTTTGTATACCAGGAAGGAATAAAGATTTGTTCTGTTCTGTTCTGTTCTGATTGTGATATTTAATAATTGGTTTAATATTCTTAATTGCTTGTGATATTATTTAATTAAATTTGATATCATGTTATTGAGTTTGATATTCTGTAATTGATTGTAATGTTCTATAGTTGATTGTGATTTTCGGTAGTTGATTGTAAATATTTTGTAACTGATTGTAATTTTCTTAATTGACAGTATTGATTAAAATATTCTGGAATTGATACGAATATTCTATAATTGATGGTTATATTCTATAATAGATTGTGATGTTATGTAACAGATTGTGATATTCTGTCGTACAAAAGGCAATTTTATGTTTCAAGAATTTTATGCTCATTTCGTGCCAACTGAAGTTGTCTCTGTCTTGCGTGATACATTCTTTATTAAGTCAACTGCGCAAAATAATCCGTAAAGTGCAACATGCAGATGCATGTAAAGTGCCCACACTCGCTTCAACACTTCTCTTCTATTTCTGGATAAATGTCTGGGACCAAGTCAAAATGATCTCATATTAGAAATGTTGTAAGTATATTGTACATTGTATTATTCTCTCGGGCTTGAAGTGATCGTAAAATATCCTTATACACAGGACAGACAAATCGTACAGATACTGGATGAAGCTCGAATGTTTAACGTCAGATGCGTGTATTTCGTTCGTACCAGTTAGTTTCATGGTGCCGACATTCTTTCTATTTAGTTTGTTCATGTGTTAAGGGTATATTTTAAGATTTTATTTAAAAAGGTTTCTTTACTCGAATGTATGTTTTCAAATATCCCCAAAATGTGAAGATGTAAAAGTAGTCATAATGCTTTTTTAGCGGACCTGGAAGTTCAATCAAAAGAGCGTCGGCTCCATGTACGGGATGTCTAAGTTCGTAAAAATTGGTAGGAGTATAGCTCCAATACTACCGCTCAAGCAGAATATTTTTGACTAGGATATACATTTAAATATGTGAAAAGTCTCTACTAACCGTAATTGAAACAAAATGTAGCACCATGTTACCGATACGTACCATATTATTGTATTTAGATGTAACCATTATTGTTGTTTAATTAAATAACTATATAAGCTCAAGGTTTTATAATGTAATATGAACATTTCCAGGTTAAAATTAAAATGAACAAGATTTTATAATATGGAACATGTAAACATGTACGGAGGTTCAAATGTTAAAGTACAATGTGAGTTTAGAAAGCATTTCTTTCGTTTGGAATATTATATGCACGTATATATATTTACTGCCTTGGGTATTATCGGCCAATATTAGTCATGATTTATAGTACTGCATGAAGTCAATATTTTTTTAAGTAAACTAAGTAGAGGATGTTGATTATTCCTTGACATACACTATTCTAACATAAGTAAACTCGACAATAATCTGAATATTTTCCGACTAAGTACCATTATTTAAGTGGTTAAAAGCAATAACGGTCGCTCTATTCTATGCTTAACGTGGGAGTCAATTCTCGGAAGGTGGTAGAGCGTCGGCTTGCGGATCGGGAGGTCGTGGCTTCTAACCCCGGCCGGGTCAAACCAAAGACTTTAAAGTTGGTAGTAGTGGCTTCCCTCCTAACGCTCGGGGCTAAGGGGACAGCATTACGCCTGACTCGTCGGTGTCAGTATAATGGACCGGCCGGGTTCAGTTCCTGGGCACCTCATAAGTGCCCCTGTGCTATAATGATAGAAATGTCGCTGCGCAGTATCGGCAAATATGCCGGCTAATCCCAATCCCAATCCCAATTCTCGGAAATTCGGCGTAATATTGTATAATTGGATTAAACGTGTTGAAAACAATTGCAAATAAATCTGTTATTTTGCTTTAGTTTCACTATATTTGGGCTACATTTATGCAGTTTTGATACAAAACGTATAAAATGATAGATTTACTTTTTAGATATTTACCTTAGCCAAATTAAAAAAATGATAAAGCCACTGCAACAAAAAATGATCCGATGAAAATACCATAGGCCTCATTTCCTTATTGCGGTACATACTAAGGCGTTTTTACAAACAAATATTTACGAGTCTTTACATTTAAGTTTCACTATAGGATGTTTGAATGTATATATATTATATATATATATATATATATATATATATATATATACAATATATTATGATAACATAAACTGTTCTAAATTTATATTTAATGGATCTTTCAGATATGGCAATATAGCGTATAGAAAAATATTTAAAACAAGTGTCCGTCAGCCAATCATTCGATACGCAACAAATACCGGCCAACCGAATAGCATTACAAACGGATCTTTAATTCATTTACACATACATTTCTATATTTGTGCTCGAGTTTATCACCGAAGACACGCAAATCTTCTGTAAATCTTTTCCTGCAATTTCAGAAAACGAAACCAATAATTAATTATCTAAATGTGTAACACTTAATATTTCTATTTTCTTTAATGAATTCCTAAACACAAAACCACTCATTTAAAATTATTAATACTCTATTCACTGCGAATGGAGGAAGTCGAATTAATTGAAATAAGGTGTTCACGCTATATCGTTCAACTGTGAATTTATTAACAATCTGTCATGTTCTTATTCATAATTAAAGTGCATGGTAGATCTCCGGCAATACAATGAGTTTAATCTTAAAAGAAATAAACAATGTACTCTTGGAAACAGTTAATATATAATTAAATTTTGTTGTGGATAAGACATTTTGATGATTTGTCAATGTTTCTGAAAGGTTAATTCTAGATGTTTATTACATGTACAATGATAAAAGTGCACAATTAACCGATACATGTAACACTAAGTGTGCTTGTGTAATGCGCTGTCTGCATGTAATGTTTAAGTTCCTATTCAGTAATCCCGTCAGGACGTGCTTTACGGGGTACGTATATGTATACATACAGTGATTTATATTATGTGTTACATGTATGCATATCGTCCAAAATAGTCAGGCTCTGCCGCCGTAGTGAAAAATGCACGTGCGTCTGGAATGATCGCTTACACACATATACGTACATACCTCCTTCACCTTCGACCAGTCTAAAAACACGTTACACTGTCGTTATGTACATTTGTTGAACTCAATTTTAATGGTCGCTTGCCACAATTCACAAGCACGCACGTACGTACGCACGCACACACCCACACGCAACCGCGCCAACACAAGTTAAAAAAAGACACAAAAAATGCACGTGTGTTTGGACTGACCTCTTACATAAACACACATACACACATACCTTTGCACACACAAATAAATATGTATTGTACATGAGAGGGGGATAGGTAAGTTCACAACAACACCATCGACCAGTGTAAGAACACTTAACATTGTTGTTATGTACAACTGCTGAACACAATTTTAATGGTCGCTTGCCACAACTCACTAGCACACACACACCCACACACAACCGTGCCCCCACAAGTTCACGCACGCACACGTACGAACACGCACACACACGCACGCAAACACACATATACACCACGCGCGCATCCACGCATACAAAGGCACGCACGCACACACACACACACGTGCGGGCGGTAAACACCGCTTAACTAGTTGCGATCAAAACACGGTACAGAACATCGCACACACGCACAATACATGAAAATATCATATCTTACTTTCGACACGAACTTGAACTAGACAAAATTACTAAAATTTTAAGTTGCAATTTACAAATGTTTCTTCTTTCTATATGTTCCATAGATTGATACCGAGTTTCGTTCATATTATCGGTTATTAGACGGCCACTGCTTGAAGTTAAAATGAAACATGTTTTAATTTTAAATACTTAAGCTAAACGTTATAAAATCTAAGCCACACACATTTTGCTTGCAAGCTTTTGCATCACTTAAGTTCACCTTTCGGGTTCATCATTACATGAGTATCTTTTTTAATTTTTATATAGTTATAAGTCGAGCTTTGTTGAATTTGATAAGTAATTTGTTGACATAAATATGACCGAGAGAGATTTCTTATTGTCGAGAGAGTGAAGTTTATAAAGTATTTATTATTTAAAGGCAGAATTTTTAAGTGGACAATTGATCTGTGTGGCGATAATATCGATGTGACGAAGTTACAGAAATTCCAATCCATTTCCCATCTTAGTTTTTGTGTGCAATCTTGTAATTTACTTAAGAGATTGTACTGGTTTTACTGGTGACCACGTGTAGTGCGAAATGTTTTGCGAAACAAAAATAACCAAACTTTAAAACAATGTGTTCACATTTCACCGCTGAACCACCTAATACACTTAGACCTGTAGCTACGTATGCATTATTTGCGTGGCTAGACTATGTTAAATTTATTGTTCAATCCCCAGGGGATGTCGGCTTTCGTTTCTGTCTCTTGCTCTTCTCTATAATTAATGACTCCGGATGTCAATTACAATCATATTTACAGTTTTCAGAGGCTTGGTGTTCAAATTGTGCATTAAAAGAGATAAAATTGAAAACAGACGCGAAGCCGTCAAAGAGAAGATATTTGGTGAATAGAAATTAACACATTACAGCTGCAAGTGAATCATGGATGATTAATAGAGAACAGTATAACGGGAAGGCAGAGTATCATCCAGTAGTCTGTGTTCATGAACTAACTTGACCCTCTCTTACTAATGTTAGACCTTTCACAAGTTAATATCTTCTTTATTTCCAATGTACTCAACACTCATACAAACTAAAAATAGTTTGTCGGAAAAAGACTAAAAAAGTCAGGTAAGGACATTTTAAATGACGATACATATATATAGAACATATTCTTTTGAGCAGAATTGTTTGCAGAATGTAAAGACAGTTATAAAAAATGTGTAACAACAAAGAACCACCGAGGTATAAAAACTAGACCCAGACAAAGCAGGGCGTAGACCAAGACAAAACGGCGTAGACCGGGACACAACAGGGCATAGTCCCAGACACAATAGGGTGTAGAGCCAGACAAAGCAATGCGTAGACCCAGACAAAACAGGGCGTAGACCGAGACAAAACAGGGCGTATACCAGACAAAACATGGGCGTAGAGCCAGACAAAGCAATGCGTAGTCCCGAACAAAACAGGGCGTAGACCCAGACAAAACAAGGGCGTAGAGCCAGACAAAGCAATGCGTAGACCCAGACAAAACATGGCGTAGACCGAGACAAAACAGGGGCATAGAGCCAGACAAAGCAGGGCGTAGACCAAGACAAAACAGGGACGTAGAGCAAGACAAAACAGGGACGTAGAGCCAGACAAAATATGGGCGTAGAGCCAGACAAAGCAGGGCGTAGACCAAGACAAAACTGGGACGTAGAGCCAGACAAAACAGAGCGTAGAACCAGACAAGACAGGGCATAGACCCAAACAGAACATGACATAGACCCAGACATAACAGGGCGTAGACCCAGACATAACAGGGACGTAGACCCAGAAAAAAACAGGACGTAGACCCAGACAAAACAGGGACGTAGAGCCAGAAAAAACAAGGACATAGACCCAGACAAAACAGGGACGTAGACCGAGACAAAACAGGGCGTAGACCCAACCAGAACAGGGCGTAGACCCAGAAAAAGCAGGGACGTAGACCCAGACAGAACATGGCATAGACCCAGACATAACAGGGCGTAGACCCAGACAAAACAGGGCGTAGACCCAGACAAAACAGGGCGTAGACCCAGACAGAACATGGCATAGACCCAGACAAAACAGGGACGTAGACCCAGACAGAAAATGGCATAGACCCAGACAAAACAGGGCGTGGACCCAGACAAAAACAGGGACGTAGACCCTGACAAAACAGGACGTAGACCCAGACAAAACATGGACGTAGACTCAGACAAAACAGGGACGTAGACCCAGACAAAACAGGGACGTAGACCCAGACAAAACAGGGCGTAGACCCAGACAAAAACAGGGACGTAGACCCAGACAAAACATGGACGTAAACCTAGACAAAACAGGACGTAGACCCAGACAAAACATGGACGTAGACCCAGACAAAACATGGACGTAGACCCAGACAAAACAGGGACGTAGACCCAGACAAAACTGGGCGTAGACCCAGACAAAACATGGACGTAGACCCAGACAAAATAGGGACGTAGACCCAGATAAAACAGGGACGTAGACCCAGACAAAACAGGGCGTAGACCCGGACAAAACAGGGCGTAGACCCATACAAAACAGGGACGTAGACCCAGTCAAAACAGGGATACAGACCCAGACAAAACAGGGACGTAGACCCAGTCAAAACAGGGACGTAGACCCAGACAAAACAGGGACGTAGACCCAGACAAAACAGGGCGTAGACCCATACAAAACAGGGACGTAGACCCGGACAAAACAGGGCGTAGACCCATACAAAACAGGGACGTAGAGCCAGACAGAACTGGGCGAGGACCCATACAAAACAGGTACGTAGACCCAGACAAAACAGGGACGTAGAGCCAGACAAAACAGGGACGTAGAGCCAGACAAAACAGGGACGTAGACACAGACAAAGCAGGGCGTAGATCCAGACACAACCTGGCGTAGACCCAGGCAGAACAGGTTTGATAATGGTCTACATCTAGAACATACAGTGGTAACTTGCACTCTGACGAGGTTCTTCCACTGTTGGTTGTGAACAATCATGCCCAGGTTATATATAATTCAGACAATAAGCCTGATCACGGTGTAGTTGTAAAAAACTAAAAACCATATAAACTCAAGCTATTTACTATTATCTTAAAATTTCTGAATAAATTTGTTTCGCTACAAGCACTTCACTTAAAACTTGTGATTAATCTGAATATCACAAACAGGCCTACATGTGAGTACATTATTCTGGTCAAGCAAACAATTTAAAAATAAGCGCTAACTGTCCTTGAGATAGTAATATGTGGCAATTTCCTTAAATAACATGAAACATTTGATAAGAATAAATGTTAACTTTTGCATGATTACTTATCAGAACGTATTTAAGGTAAATAGAACACCCGATGATAAATGCATATCATGTTACGTTACTGATCAAACACGTGGCTCGCGAAGAAGGAATACATATTTTTAATACTATAGTCTGTTTTCAAATTATTGTCTTTGGTCTTCATCATTGTTATAATGAAACAAAGCCAAATGTGATTGAATAAATTGACAGTATACAGTCGCTATGTTACATTTTATAGATAGCCGTTTAACAATATTACCTTGCACAGGCAGCTTTAAAGGTATCGACCTTTCAATAGTAAAAGGTTCAGTGTTATCAGCATTTATGTCGTTATTCTCTTCATGATCAATTGAACGTTTATTTATTGCAACTGAATTGATCATTTTAACAGTAATATTCTCATTATGAAAGCATATAAAACATAGCTTACGCTTCACGATGGAATGTTTAAAATATAGATTTGTTAAGAGCACATTGCAAAGCGTTTAATAATAGTTGTATACGACCTTCAAGGTTTTAATGACAAAAGTATCCCTATTAAGAACTTTTAATTCTAGACAAATAATGGGGATTCAAAAGGAACATCCAACTGGTCCTTCACAATAATAGATCTCATGTCTTTGTCAGACAATGAACTTATTTAAAGTGGCCAAGTTGACGCTATTCTTATTGATCATTATTAATAACGTTTCTGTACTCGAAAGGCTTCCGGGTTATTTTTGTTACTCACGACTGACATCGTGTTATATTTAATATTTTAACAAACTCAAAACAAATCTATGTCTGTGAATATTGCTTTGCCTTTTTCACTTTTCGACTTGTCATTTTGATAAGAAGGCAATGTATGCTTAAAAATCTGCTTTGTCAAAATGACGAAAACAGTATAATGATATACATACATGTACCACAAATGCATTCCGAAATAAACATCATTTCGGCTCATGCTTTAAAAAAACTGCAATGTAATTGAACGCAAGTTAATGAATCTTAATAAATTTATGTTTTAACAATATAAAACCGCTTCCCACACTAAACTATGACGTAAATATAAACACATATAAGGACCGGAGATATAATCAGCTTTATATTCTATTTTGAGCATATTAAACCAAAACAATCAACTCCCACAGCGTATATTTTGGGCATTTACATGTTAAACAGGATTGCTTCAATAAAATACGTATAATTAGTCCAGGTTTTGTTTGAAGGTAATGTATATTTTTATCCACGTTGTTTTTATATAGACATTGGAAACACGATAACTCTATTCGGATTTACTAGTCTTCTGGAAATAAAGCATTTTAGAGTGTGCTTTTTTTTTTCCTGAAAACCTATACATGTTCAAAACTATTTTAATAGTAATTTACTTCGTAGTTAATCAGCACTTTCTATATTTTACCATGTTAGAATATAAATTATTTTATAATATTCCGTATGTTTTATATTCTTCGTATTTTCCGCAAGTCTCTAAACCTTATACTTTCATTTTTTCTTTCTCAAAAACAAAGTTATCTAAATGTTATCTTCCTACATATAACACAAAATTGTGGCACGTGACTTTATTCTACGATTTGCTGGTTTTTGAAGCAAGTCTCTTAAACATATAAGTGACAATCAAACGTGGTTAAGCACATTATGTGCTAATTAAAGAAATTACAACATAAAACCCCCTTAAAATTTATGCATTTTTATCACTGGCATCATCTTTATCTTGACAGTTAGTGGATATTTCTTTAGTGAAACGGATAAGGGCGGAAACTAACGAAACATAGAGGTTTTGGTCTAATTGCATGGACTGAGTACAAAGACATATAAGAATTTTGAAGTGTCAATATGTGACATTGAAAAACTAGGACAAATCTTAATATTCACAGATATTATGTTGTAAGTTTTTTGTCCATTTTGAATCCAAAGGGACAATGCGGACCGGTTCCTCAAGTGTTAATGTGACCTTGATTTAACTTGTGTTGTTCATAAAAGCCTATATTTTTGACATGGATTACTTAAATATATTGTAAATTGGGTTCCTTGTCTATTTAACAACTCTTCTGCCTATATGTATTCTATCCAAAAAAGGATTAGTTATTTGACTATAATTGGCAACATTAAGGATATGACCAGTTGATAGGACATGGTGATGTAGTTACAAATATACTGGCAATCATGTTGCAGTTTAATTTCTTTAAAATGAAGAATGTTGACCTAGATTTTAGACAGTGAATTAAATAATAGTAATATATACCAGCAGCGCGTCCGTTCAGAAAGTTGATGAAAGATATTGGCAATATTAGAAAATGAAGTAAGTAGATAGCGGAAAAGATTTGCATAACCTGTGCATACAAACACAACAGTCCGGCATAGAGAAAGGTATTGCCAAAACTAAACTGATAAAATGTCGATTGTTTTACACGTTACAGTGGTTGTAGAGAATTCGCGAGTAGCCAAACACCGCAAATCGGTTGCACTTCAAGCAAATGTTTCCACTGTGGTTTCCTTTGATAGTGGAGAGGTCGCAGCGACATCGCATAGTGGTCGCAGTCACTCGTAAACAGTCTCTTGACATGCTTGGTTTCAATCTTTCGCCTTCCAGTCGCCGATTGGGCAACGACCACTCTCGTTGCAACTATTTTGCAAATGATAAATTAGAAGTGATACATTCTAAACATACAAGTTTCCAGACACGGCAATATGTTGACGGTCAAACTTCATTTCACTTCGACTCTTTCCTTCTTCTCTATGCAACTTTTACAGCAACTTTATTTTTCTTGTTGCTGTTGTAATATTAAAACATGTAAATGCCCTTGAATATGTAACAGAACCATGTGACTGCTTTCGAATGATTTGGTTATGATTTAAAATTTCTTTCAAAATCTTTTTAAAGGTGGTATCCGACAGTGTGGACACGTGACAACACACTTTTGAAAGTTACGTTATATCGTCATTCGGGTAATCTGCTCGACATCGATATATATTTTTAGCAGAGATCAGTATCATGCTTATTTAAAGATTTGAAATTAATGACTTTTTATAGTGATTTGTATTGTCTAACAATATAGGTAGTGCTCCAAACCGTCTTTACTTGTAATACGGTATGAGTTTATGCAGAAATTATGCCTAATTCCCTGCATTTCTGCATTCGTGATACTTTCATTCTTTGAGAAGACAAGTCAAAACCCAAGCTCATAAAAGGATAAAAAGTTGTGAAATCATTTATTTTTCATTAATAATTGGATCCCTGTCCATGTTACTGAAAAAACAACTGCAGTCTCCTTTAGTTTAAAGTTAATATATAATGACTCTACAAACTTTATCGTAATATAATTGTTTGTTTTGTTAAATGCCTGGAGCTTGATGAAGCTTGTTTGAGGTAATATCATGACTATAACCTGATTACAAGTGGAGTTGTGTTAAATGCCCGGAGCTTGATGAAGCCTGTTTGAGTTAATATCCTGACTATAACCTGGTTACAAGTGGAATTGTGTTAAATGCCCGGAGCTTGATGAAGTCTGTTTGAGTTAATATCCTGACTATAACCTGGTTACAAGTGAAATTGTGTTAAATGCCTGGAGCTTGATAACACACGTATTTTGATTCGTATGGTTTAAGGTGGGTAATATTTGTGTTCGAAGAGCTAAATTAGCTAAATTAGGCATGGTCAATGGTCAAGGTAGAACAAGCTAAAGTTATTCTTAACATTGATATATAAATTTGAAAAGTGCTGTTCATGTATATATAGGATATACAGGGATATGTACTTTCGTTCGGATTATGCTAGCTTGAAAAGAATATTTAAAGGTATTGTAAAGAAATATATTCATGGAACCTATAGACTGTTTGATTGACATTCCGCGATTCAATTTATTCCTTTCGGTTAACAGAAGAACAACGTAATATTTACCTATGTATATCTATAAGTACAGCATTCATAATTCATATAAATAAACATGCTTCTTTTATCACACTTCATTGTAGTCATATTGGTGAAGCTCAGGTTGTGTAACTGAGATAATATTTTCCAGCTGCTGGTTCGATTCTATAAAGACCCTTAAGTTTTTATGAAAGTAAATAGTGTGGCCCTTTTTGCAGTCTCTATCTTTTCGCACTTTTTCTGTATTTTAGTAATGCTGTTCTGTACTGTGTGCATTATGTGTTAAAAAGACTATTCATATATTAAGACTTCAAGATTTGCAATATTGGATTAAAATTATCATTGAATATAATTTTAACAGATGGAAAGAAGTACATCTCATTAAAATGACGAAAACACACAGTATTTTGGATGCCTTTATAAACAAACTACTTTGTTAAAAATGGGAAGGAGGTGGGCTGACAACAAATTCAAACCAGCGGTAGTTGGTTTTCAGGAAATATGTTGATTTATTATTAGACCACTATTACCTCAGGAAATCATTCAGCACTGTAGTTGTCATCGACCACAGAACAATGCCACATCTTCCGAAGACGTATCGATACTTACAAAATACATGCGTGTTAGTTTAATATTTTAAAAAACAATAAAACTCAATCACTAGACTGTTGTATAACAACACTGACCTAAATGGATAAACTTGCTAAGGTATTGAAATAAAAGACCTTATTTATTGATAAGGAACACAGAATAACACAAGCGACGATTTGGATCAGGTGGCTTACTAAAAAATATTTTCTGGTTCGAATCCCCACGAAAACATTTACGTTTTACTTTTTTATGTATTTATGACCAAGATAATTATACATTGTGTCAGCTGCACCTTCCTGGCCTTCATATTGATGTCTGTATTAATTAACTAAATGTTAATAGTCATAAACCTTGCAGTTTTTTTTATAAATTTAAAAAAAAAAAGGTTTGGTCATCTTTGATTACATGTAACAAAGCCTTAACAACAATAAAAAATGATATGTGTAACGTATTCAGTTTTATTTTGACATTGTTTTCTGGGATTACAAGTTAGTAAAATTATCGCTCTTTTTGGTGCATTGTAGTACTAAATGATTCTTAAGTTTTGTCTTTAACTTTTATCTTAAATACCAAGGTCAGCTTTGAAATTTATATTAACAGAAGTAATACTTGAACATACAGCTTATTTATAAATCCTACACCTTCGTTAAGGATAATAGAAAATATAAAAAATCAAACATTGTCTTTTGAAGAAGAACACCTTCCCCGACATTAAAGACGTTTGAAGTTTTTTTTTTTCAAATGTAGAAATGTATCGATATATAGCAAGTCAAACGCCCCAGTTATCTTAAATAATGAATAAATCATTAGAATTATGAATAACGGAAACACAAGAAATAACAAGATTGAGTTTTTGAAAGAGCACACATAGACGCACGTGTATATTCAAAGATTCAAACGTAAGCTGATTATGGTTTAAAACGAAAGGAATATATTTAAATTTCAAGAGAAGGAAGTCGCCTCAAAACGCTAAGTCATTTCTGAATTTTATTAAAGCTGTTATCGAACATCACTTAGAATACGGAAATATTTGGTCCAAGTTTTAATATCAACTAAAGACAGTTCCAGCAAATAACAAATCAAAGGAAATGACTCGGTCCGCATTGGCACCCTTTGGACACCCAAGAGTTCATTCTTTTGTATTATTGCCGTACTGTTTGTAAGTATGCAGATTGGCCTTACACAAACTTTTCCTGTACTCCTCTGGTCCGTGTAGTTTCTCCAGTCCCATTATTCGAAAGTAAGTGATGTCATGATTCTCCGAAGTGTGTCGCCACTGGTATTTAGTTTTGCTCCTCAAAAGATTTATCAGCTGTCCCTGGTTAAGTTTATCCCCTGTCTCGCCAACGTTTATGAAAATCTGGCAACGTGAACTGTGGATCGCTTAAACTACATTGCAAACTGTGTATGTCCTTCCATTGGGGTCAGTAAAACCGTCTGCCTTAATAACATATAAGCAAATCGCGCACCTCTTTGCTCTACATATCCTGCAACCATTCTGTATTTAAAGAATTGTCTCTTAGGTTTTTTTGCGAACGAAAATGTCTTGCAGGTTTCTATTGCTTCTGTTTGCAACTACAGTCGGTCCAATAAATATTTTCACTAATCTGTCCGATGTGCGTAGTGCTAATATTCGTTAGAGCTTGGGAATACCTCCTGTATCGGCTAAGAAGCCTTTTATGTATCCTTTCGTAATACCGTCTTCGTGTTGTTATCATGTACTTGCGCGTAGGCTTTTTATCCTTTAGGTCTCTCTCTCTCTCTTTCCATATCTGGCACGTAAAAACACAAGCATAACAATGGTCATTATAGATGAACAAGTACATGTACATTGACCTTCTTTTTATCTGCTGTAATGGAGACGTCTAAGAACAGCTCATTGGTAAATTTATTTCAATCGCCATCTCTAATTGAGACCTATGCGTAAACTGATGCGTAAAAATCTACGATAACATACAGGTAGTTAATTTACAGAATCTTAATCGTGAAAATCCATTTTATGCTTCAAAGAATATGTCATTATATATAAAATATCAAAATGTCATTCAAGTTATTGCCACCATGTGTCCTGGCTGACTAAATATCGGTCAGCGTACTGGAAAGAAAGGAATGTCGCCTACAGAACTAAATATTTCATGTCATTTTTATGTTTCTTCAAAGTTTTTTTTTTCTGTTTCTAGCACATTTGGATATTAAGACAGAATTAACTGATCGGTTTAAATAAATAATTGTATCAATTCAATTGGGAAATATAAACATTCAAAGGAACATTCATTCGAGACCTTAACAATAAATTTAAAGAAATTCCCCAATTGAAATTCAAGCGACAGGTTATTAAATTACATAAAAGAAAACTTGTTCAAAGTTAAGCTTATAAGAGGTTATGTCATTTTGAGATTAATTGAATGTTCCTAAACCAAATACTTCAAGGAAATGTTGAATAATCAAAATATTTTTAATATCCAGAATAAAACTGTCGTCCTAAACCCTTTAAATAAATGTCTGCATCTGTGGTTGCAACTCGATTATGAGTTTTAGCCTGTAACTACTCGACCAACTCGATGACTGCTACTTCTCAGTCGAACATAAATACAGTTGATTAAACTTGGCCTAATCGGATATGTTCGACAATTTTCTCGAACGCCTTTTTAATCTTTACTATGCTATTAACATATTCCACACTTGGCAGACTAGACTTTTGTAAACACATAAATGTCACAACATAATTTTAAAATGTTATAAGCTTAAAGGATATAAGGATTATGAAACAATAAAACAAGTAGAAACAGAATTTATTTATGCTCGTTTACCTCCACATGTTTATTTTTACGCCTTTTCTCAAGTTTTGCCTTAGACCTCAATTTGAAACATAGCTTAACAGGGAAATGTGTTTTCATCTGTCATCAACATGGATGCGGTGTTATATTATTTGCTTCATCCACCAATGCAACTTTTCGAAATGAATACATTTATTTACTTTTTGTAAAATACTGAAATATCAATAACATATTTTCAATAAATTGTAAAATGTCAGTTCAGGAAATAAAGATAAAGTTAATGCTTTTGGTCTTCCTAGTTACTGACATTCAAGTGTGAAGATTTAAAAGCTTTTACGAGGGCATAAACTTTGCACGCAAACATAGCATTTTGTGTATTGAGCGCCGCATCAGATTAAGATCAAAATGTTTTGCTAAAGAGTGTGTTAAGTTATTGTTATTTTATTTATTGTAATTCATATCATGGCGTCGCTAATGGTGACGTAACGTAATTAACTTAACGATTTCAACTTGCCAAGGAGACTAGTGAACACAGAATAATAATACATTTCCTTGTCATACATACATTGTGATTCTATTGCTTCATACAACTTCCATTATTCAACACAAATTCAACATTATTCTCTATATACAAAAGCTTAACAAGTCATCTGTTTGACCTTATTGTCCGGTTATCAAATATATCCCTGCAAATAAGGAAATCAATATCCTGTCGCAATGACAAAAGTGAGACAATCCGAGACTCACAGCAGATATTCTATGAAAATATATTGTTCGAGAATTGAACCCATATTGCATTTTATATATAGGAATGGGGTAATAGAATGCATGTTATTTGAAACTATAAATTCTGTTTTATTATTCACAGGAGTATATAGTTGATGTCATAAAGACTAGTATCATAATTGTGTTGGACAGGCCTTAATAGTTCGCCATGCTATCTACGTATTTGAGAACGAATAACACACGCCAATGACGCCTTAAGTAGCAGTCTCTGCGGATCCCTATTTCATCATATTGAGGGGAATTCCCGAGACAAATGGTGCCTGTTTTGTGAGACCTTATCTGCCTTTACATAAAGCAATACTATACATTGGTCATACTCCTCAGATCTCACCTCTAGAAATTCCACGACAGAAATAAGGTATATCTTTTAAAGACATATGCCACAGTTGCTTGTAACGAAATGCAAACCACTAAGGTATGAATATTTATGTCAACCCCAAAGTGAAATATATATTAACAACGATATTTTTTCAGTAAAATCTTTTGTTTGCACTTTACCGTCGAGCGAAATTGAGTATTAGATTTAAAACACACTTGTTTCAGGTGTCTTCAATACTTAACTGTAATCCAAGAAGTGCAAAAACCCTCAAAGCATGATAAATATGATTTTCTATATGGAGATAATCTTTGACGTGGTTTGTGTTAAACACTAGTATCTCATCTTCCGAAATAGGGAAAGGTTGATTGAATTAATATTTTCTTGTGTGCTATATTTTATCTTTCGCTTAAAGTGTTATTTATAATAACCATGTCCGTGGTAGAGAAAGTCTTCGAATAAGTATAAAATATGGTAAGTAGTATTTGTATAACAAATATAACTCCATTTTGTATTTAAGACTAAAATGAACTTGAAGTAAAATGCCGAGGATTTTGTTTCGTTTGCTTTTGCAAAAGGTACACAAATAACATAAACCCATGTTTACATTTTCTCGTCCAGCGACCATGTGCTTACCTGCGGTACCCCGGTGGTTCTACCCAGACATAAGTCTGGAGTCTTAATAACTATACAGGTGTTCGATTCCACAACACTCAGTTGAAAAGCAGTACATATCGGTGGCGCACCATTACGCTTGCTTAACGTGTTATAAGCGTCACAGTTTAACAATAAGGATTTAACATACGCAATTAAGAGTATTATTGTCTACTTAAAACGAATGACGTGTAAGACGGAATAATAATTTATGAGAGAGCAAT
Source organism: Sinonovacula constricta (assembly GCA_007844125.1). Lineage (NCBI taxonomy): Eukaryota > Metazoa > Mollusca > Bivalvia > Cardiida > Solecurtidae > Sinonovacula > Sinonovacula constricta. Next base: position 39,144,281 of record CM017559.1, on the reverse strand, counting down.
AAATCATCAAGGATTAGATATTATATATTAGAAATACAATAACAGTACCACAATTGATGAATATTTAAATGTTTTGGCAGCGTCTTACCAAACTTCCTGAGTATAAGACGCTATTTATGTAAATTATCAGTTTTATGTTGTTCATTGTTTGTATTGTATACTTTATCCATATTTAAGTTTGTTTGTCTGACATAACGCTGTGTCTAAAAGTTCTCCAGCCGACACAGAGGATTGGGCATGATAACATTTGAAAATATTCGTTAACTAATTCCTCTAGACTGCAGACGTTAAAATGCAATAAATCAAAGCAGAATGCCTTGACATTATGGAAAAAGAAACCATACTCGTTACACATATTTTATTCTACTAACATCCGCAGGATGATACATTGATGATATTAATGCAGCCAGATATATTAACGTTGTGGTAGTACATGTATATCCACAGTCGTCCTTTTCCTACAAAATGTAGACATACATAATTTTATTTAGAAATGTGGCCTAATTTTATAAATGCATAATTAAAACATTTCAGTGCGTTCTCTTTAAGACGACGAGACAATGCCATCAACATTTCTGTTTAATTGCAACTATCATGAAATACAAAAGTTTGGCATGACAGATATTTTTATTATGATATCACTGTTTAAAATTTTCAAATTAATAGAATCATATATTAAGGATATTGTGAAGCTCGAAAGAACAAGGGCTAATCTTTCATACATTTACCACCTTGCTACTTGCGACTTGTCCCATGACACTTCATTTTTATTATCATCTCTTGGCAGTCGAAAGTAACTTCTGGTACTTGTGACTTATATGTTTGATAAAAATTATTAAGATTTAAGCTAACATTTATCTGTAATTTAACAACCAATCGGGCGCAATGATTGATATAAAGTAAAACATGTTCGGAATCAATGTATGCCATTTATGTATACCCATCAAGTGACATCTATGTATACATTTAGAAACCCATATATTTGCAACGTTTCGGAAATTGTTTTTTTCTTCCAAAAGTTCCGTGGGGTGGTAACGATACGAATGTTATTATCTTTCCGTATACAGAATTTAATGCAATGCTTATAAAGCGGAAGGAAAACACAGTCTGAAAGAAAATTCGTTTGTCTACAAACGTAAGGTTAGACATACAAACACACTGAAGATGTTATATTGTGTTATTTCATCATAATTGCATATAAGACATTGAAATTAAGCTGCCAACCTTAATTTTATGTCTGGTCAATACTATAAGCGTGAACGTCCGAACACTCTGTAAATTTGATTTATAATAAGAACACCTTTCGTTATTGTCTTGTTATGCTATATTGATCACCATTCTTTACACAAATTGCTTCATTGTAAGTTTTTATTTGATAGTGTTTACAACACAACATAAAACACATTGTCTTAACTTACGTAAGTGAAAAAACAACAACATTTCGATAACAAATTTAAGTGTTATTTTCTCTTGGTGCTGCTTTGTCTAAAGTCATTGGCCTACAAGAGAATGAAAACTTTAGATTTTAGTTTAGTTATAGCAATAACGGTGACGATCACGACTTTATCTAGGTCATTACACATCCAAGCACCTCTAGTCGCTAAAGCACATAAATATCAAGGAATAGGCAACAGGGTGATAAAATATGTTAAACAAAATAAATAACGTGTAGGTTAAATAGTATGTAAATCGTAAAGGTAGTTATGTTTTCGCTTATTTGGTTATACTTGTGCAAATATAATACATACGTTTATATTTAGAAATACATCGCATCGACCAAGTGTGGTAATAATAGCAAGGTCCAGCCATTTATATGAAGGAAGACCGCAGAAAAAAATGTCAGGGTTGAACCACCGGCGCGCACCGCTTGGCAGGTGGAAGTCCTTCCCAGTCCTTCACCCCAATCTGGACATGAACCCACACAGTGAGAGGCTAAGCAGTCAGAGGAGTCAAGTCATTAAAGCTAGCATTGATGTAATGTAAATGAGCACATATGGAACAACTGTGTTAGTACATGTAGAGTGTATATTGCGTCATAACCTTATTTGTAGAGATGATAATTTGTGATTATTTATTAATAAGTCAGTTAGAGACAGAATTTACTCGATACCCATGAAGCCACACTTATATTTAATTATATCAATGCTCATCACTCATGATATGTTTTTCGTTGTTTTTAGCCTAATATATACATTTAATCTCTTAAGGTTATCGATACTCCAATAAGTAGATTATTAAAAATAATTTCTTTATAATATTATGTATAACAAACTATAGCATGTGCTTACGTTATTAAAATTGCATACCATAAAGGCTGAGCTTTAGGCCCCATATTGGTTACGACAATTACTAAAACGAATCAAAGAATAATTCTTGCAAGACAGGTCGGAAAGATTAGATATGCTTTAAAAGTTCAGACTTGTGCCACTAAATGTAAACACTTAAAGTTACCGAGGTTTGGTCCCTACCAAACGAGTTAGATTTGTGATACTTGCAATGTACTATATTCAAAGACAAATACAAGCATCACCGCGTTATGTTAACGACAAGGCTTAAAGAAAAACGATTTTTTTTATGTTTATTTCAATTGTTAATATCTTTTTGAAGGTATAACTAAACAGACCTTATATAATTTTCATTTGCAGAAAGCAATGTAAGTACACAAATTGAATACCGGTTTACAACTTTGTTCATGCTCTTTGTGTTCACATGACATATACGCACATACAACTGTAGGAAATCTGTCGTATCGAACGTATGAAAACTGTCAGTATATGTTATAAATAACCTACGTATTTCATCGGGGATATTTACTATTCACCCCTCTTGAATTTATTTAAATAAAATGAATATGCGCTTTTGATATGTAAACACAATTTTTGTCGAGAAATGTTGTCAACAACATTTTGAGTTAAAGTTTATATGAACGAATCGAGCGAATTAAGCATATAAGAGTATATTATATCACAATCCATTTTATGTACATTTGAATGCCTGGTCTGTATGTAGCAATACAGAAACTGTTAATGCAAATGTCCATGTATTTTGCTACGTTTCTGATTGCGTTCAGGTTTTTAACGTTTTAAACCGTACACATTTAATTTGAAACAAGATGTGCTAATGAAGTACGAAACGTGCATTACTAAAGTTATAAAGTTTTCTAACCGTATAGAATAACCCAGTGTATTTAGATCTGTAACCATTTTGGCGGGGCTAGGCTGTTACCAGGCAGGCCGACTCATATTTTCTGTACGACATAATTAACTGCTTTCGTTCATTTTCAAGCACATTTACAATTTTCAAAAGATTATAGGTCAATCGAAGAATGAAGCTTTAAAGAGACATTATAATGTTTTGTGTCTGGATAATCTAACCGTTACTAGATGTGAAGAGAATTATGTACGACTTATCGATCACATTAAATTAAGAGGGCCGGTTGCCCTATAAATGTATAAGTTTATGGCCTTAGATAATCTCCTTTGTACGACAATGTATACTCGTATACACTCATATGCCGCGGTAATGATATAGTGTAAATAATAAAACGTTAGTAAAACAGACGCGTGTCTCTAAATGTATACGATTTTACATCTTAGGATAGCTTAATTTACGAAATAGTGAGCATATCACACATTTTACCAATATACTTTCAGAATGTGAAATAAAATAAAAGTATTATGCAACAAAAAACACTCAAAACAGAGCGTCAACCTACAGAGGAAAGGTTTGGTGCTAAATTTAAATAAAGATATTCATACATTGTAACAAGAAACTCACACCGGATTGCAAATGGTATTTATGAAGTCAACGATTTTACCACTTCGATATAACAAAACATGTTTAAACTCGAGTTGTAAGATTAATATTCCATTTTAGCGAGCAAACATATCACATTATATTTGTGGCACATGTTTGTTGATTATCATGTTATTTTGCAAATTACCGATACGGGGAGGATATTTGAAATTAGTACAAAGAACAAAGACTTACAAACTATCGATTGGGTTTAATAAATGTGTTAATCAGTTTCATGTCTTATTTCAAAATCGCATTTTAGTCAAATTACTTTACTAATAACGAAATAGTAGGTTGCACGAGGGATCAAATATCAATCTTGATGAGAAACTTTGATCTAAAATAATGTTTTCGGTTTTACGATTATTGTTTTGTCTTGGGAATTTTTAAATTTAAACAATGACAGATGTTTTCAAGAAAATTGCCACTGTGCATTAGTTTTCAAACGTTATAGAAATAACATATTAATGACATTTCTTTGTATAGATAGCTTTCAACTTACCGCCTTTTCAATCGTAATATGTTAAAACTATCTATTTAGAAATTTCACACTCATCTCTTACTATCATTAATAGAATACGGGTTGAATATAGTCATTGTAAGTGAATTTATATTTAAATACATAAATTATTAAAAATGAACGACACATGGCTAATGAGCGCTGACAATAAGTTATAAGTTACAAAAACGATACAGCTTATTAATAAAGTAATTAAATAAGTCCCTTGACTTCAATAATTTACTGTAATGCCAAATTTAACCAATCGTTATTAAATGAAACTAATAAACAAACCTTAAACCTCTTCTTTGACCTTAATGACCAGAGAAATATGATACTAAAATGGATAAAGAAAGTCACATTTAACACACAATGTTTTATATACAAAGTATTTTTTTATAAAACATAAGTCTACACCCTCTTTCAAAAGCATCTCAGGCAAACAATATGGTGTCAGCGGGTCTTTCTCAACATTTCGAAAAAGAACCGTAATGACGCCAATATGTAAATGTCAACTTTTTTTTTACGTGAGTATCAAACGTTCAAAATTCTTAAGATTTGATGTGCCCAAGCTTAGTATTCAATGTAATCACAATCTATCTTTTGTTCTGAAATATTGTCCATAATTATTCTTTTCTTTTAAGCGCTGTGAAATATATGAGAAAGGACTTTATTTCAGACCTAGTGGTCTGAAATGTCGAACCGTTCTAATAATTTTACAAAAATATTTATCACATGCTGAGACACAAAAACATTATTTCTGTATTATCAATTTCGAAACTATAGAATGTGTTTTATGCAAACTCCATACATAAGCTCCAAGGTCGAAACTAACAAATGTTATAAACATTTACTTAAAATAAAGGTGCATAGTAATGCGGTACATTACATTTCATGTAATTTGTCTATTAAATGACATCATCGCACGATACATTATTTCATTAATTGTGCCAAAGACATCACATATTCTTAAAAAACGCAAATTGTGCATTCCATTTGTGCACATAAATGTAATTCAAGCTCAGATTTTCCAAATACAAATTGCTTTAACTGCATATTGAATCACTTAAACTCAACTAAATTACATGTACTTAATGTTACTGTAATGATGAATTTATACAATCGTTTATAGGAGAGAACAAACATTGAACCCTCGTTACCACCTCCTCTAAAAATAATGTATGTTTTTGTGTAAAGTGTCAAGGACAGAAGACAAGTTTCTATATATATTGCTATGAAAATATGTGTGTAGTTGGTGAGTTGATTTCCCCGATGACCCAACACAAGTGTGCAACCATATAAGAATGGTATTAAATGTATATGACCCGCGGAATGTTTACTGGAGTATCAGCTATACTAACATATACCTGTCTTAACAACTTTTATTGCAATGAAAAATCTACCTTTATCGTTGATAAACACTTAAATTAACTTGTGCACCCTATTTTGTGATTATAAAATATATATTACCTGCTTAAAAATATGAATTTAAAGTAATATATACATATATCTGCTATATTACATTATTATTAAAACCTCTTGATTTTAGAAATATCACAATAATTGAAAAACAATAGAAGAATGAATTAAAAGTTAAAAATCACAAAAATAAGAAAAAATGACAATAAATGAGAAAAACGAACCAATTAAAAACACAAAAATCACAATAAATGAGAAAAATGAAAGAATTGGGAAATAATAAAACTAAATAGTGTTGTATACTCTGAAAAACATTAGATGAGCAATTAAGTTTAACAAGACCTGTCAAAACCATGGACTTACAAAACGGTAAAAGGTAAGAGTATTATTGACCAGATTATATATTATTTGAGGTCAGTCTACGCAACAAAATGAAAACTACATTCTCGTTTAGTTACTTTATCTTGATCAATTAAAAGAGCACTGCGATCGGGATCGTAAATTTAGGTTTGTGTTATGGACTAAGGTGGAAATTAAGTTAGGTAACTTTAACATGGTGACCGTAGGGCCTAAAAGGTCACTTTGTGTTGCTTTACTTAACTTAGATTAGTGGTAAAAATTTTAGTAATAAGGTAACATATTCATGTTCAATTTGTTCAATGCAGTCGAATATCATTCAAATAAGTCAGAATGCAGTTAATTGATATATATATATATATATATATATATATATATATATATATATATATATATATATATATATATATATATATATATATATATATATATATATATATATATATATATATATATATATATATATATATGCACGAATCAAGATTTTCTAATCGTATGATGATTATTCCTTATATTTACTCTCATTTAGCGTCAAATTGTTTGTATTGTAATAGTTAGGCCAACTCAAGATAAAAATTGTTCCAGACAGTGAAGTAAATTAAACCAACAGCTTCATAGCATCCTCACGAATTATGTAGCATGTAAGTAATTGAATCTGAAGATGCAAACAATTAAACTTCTTTCTGTTTATGATCTTATAACACGTTTTAAGGGGAAACACTGTTACGCCGACCTGTTTTTCATAGCAAGAAAAAAAAGAAAAGTAAAGTCGTTGAAACAAATCACAACACACACACAAAAAAACGGCTAATTGACGTCAGATAGAGGAAACTGAGCGCGCGTGATTTATGTAATAATGTGTTTAAGAGTGACATTTCTTTTACGTTATATTCGACAAAAATAGGCTTTCCCGATAAGCATTTTACTTGATTATGCTTTGTAAACGCCACCTGACAGGCTCTTATATAACTATGTTTAAAAAGAGATTTAATGAGCAATTGATTAATGTTCCTTTGTTGAAAGCCATTTGAATCTTTGCGCTAATGTAAATCTTTAAGGAAAAAATATCCATATAGGGAATGGGTAAAGAGAAAAGCCAAAAACGTCTTAAGTTCTTAAGTTACTGCATGTAGGACTTCAAAGTGACAGCAAGGTAAATTTATTATTTCCCAGTTACGAAAATTACAAGGTTGTGTTACATTTACCCTGTCTGCCTTTGTCTAGTGGTAGTTCAGATTTAAATATCTGTGGTAATTCTTAGAGGACTTTTTCATATTTTTCTCTTCCATGTATTTTGCTATACATTACCCTTACCTGATATCATATCACAAACCTTTTAAAACTGAGAACAATTAAGGTATATTCTATGTTATTGACGAGAATAGTGAATTAATGATCACGATTTTCGAACGAAACTAACAGCAGTAATGTATTATCATGACACAGAAGATTGTTGCTCAATTAACGCTGTGTTAAAATAAATCAAGTTTTCTATCAGTATTTTTGCAAATACTCATCATATAGTCTGTGCTTCAATCTTATTTGGACTTAGTTGATAATATGTTATATGCACCATTTTCTGATATTTCAAAATAGTTTAAATTCAGAACAAAGTGAAGTTCATTATTTAGAATTTTAGAAAAGCTGAATTTAAGGTTATTAATTGAAGTGAGAACATTGTTTATTCCTTGCGATAGCTTTGAATAATATCATGTAGCAGACATGAAATCGCAATTTAAATCCTTCGACAACCCTTCACTGCCTCCACCTCCGCAGCAACATAGTGCTGACAAACTTTAGACACTACTTAGGTCGTTTTGAATCACTGCAATTTTGAAATAAAGAGTATCTGCCTGTACCTCTTCATTAGCTTATTTGTTTTAGATGTCGGTCATGTGCACTTAGAACAAAAGTAAATGGATTATGATCAATTTTTAACCATAAGCATACACAAATCGTACAAATAATGACTATTGATAAAATATTCACATGTAAATGCCTTTGTACATGCCAATGGTAAGGTAACTGTTCAGTTTGGTTTTTAAAACGATATGCAAGGGATCTCACCATAAAGAATTACTCACATTAATATCGTTGAAATTCTCATATAGAAATATGCATCAACCCCCCCCCCCCCCTCCAAAAAAAAAAAAATCAAGTAAAGCAGCATTCAAAAAGGGCATAAAACAGTAAGGTTTGTTTTAAAAGAGCGCCTCAGTATGCATGTTCATGTATATTAATGTGTCCAGACCTCACAATATCGGTTAAAAGCAATATGTCGCCTCCAGATTCAAGTCTAAAATGTTCATGTTATATTTCTTAGAAGAATTGGATGTTGAGACTAGAGACTAGAAAAGAGAGTATTTACCGAATATATGAGTAATTATTATTTTGGGAAACATAAACAGTGAATATCAAACAAGAGGACTATAAAGTCAACACACACAATATAAAAACTGTTTTATAAGCAGACTGATAAAAGGTTGTATCTTCTGAAAACTATTTAAATGTTATAAAGTTATAATTATATGGAAACATCAATATTAAAAAACGTGATGGAGATCATGAAATCAAAAGCTTAAGATATTTATGCGCTTGGCACTAAGCTTTATGTTAATTTCCGTCAGCATGTCGTTTCTAATACAGCAGAATTCACGAAATTTAACATTAAGCTATTACTTTATAAAATAATTGAAATGACCTCACTGGTTGAAAATAAAAGTAATAATTTATTAAAAAATATAAACGCTAACATTATCTAGAATGTACAAATTGTTCTTTTGTGTTACTCATATCACGATGTCATGTGTGTTGATTAAAACATGTTTTCATTTGTTTAAAAGCTAGTATGCATGCACGACCTTGTATTGGTTCAATGATAAATAGTCATCTTATTTGTGTACCTGTGCAATGCTAGATATGGTGTTACAAGCAAGTGTGGAAAGCGTTTTAATAGAATTCTGTTGCGAATAACGGCAGACGTTAAGAGTCAATTACTTAATGCGGAAATCTTCAAAACTTGTGTTTGACTAGTTAGCTTACATTACCAATAATAACATTTAGCAACATTGGCGACACGTTGAACCGTGCTCACATTGTTTCATGACAACGTGTAATAGTATTTTCCTTGTATTTTCTTAAAAGAACTGCGTATAGATAAATAAGAATTGAAATATAATGCGAATTCCATAGTCAAATTAATGTTATAAAACTGAAAACATAAAAAGCCGTAATACACTTACTGTGATATAAAACAGCATAACTATCAATTAAATATATAAATGAGATATATGTATTTTGCCATTTCTGTATAGTTTAAATTTATCCGACTCAGACATAGAGCAATACTTTATGTTGGAAATATCGCTCAAAGGTCTGAACCCCAAACTTACCAAAGTACTGTGTAGCAATAGAACCAATTCATCTTAACAAAGGATCAGTTTCTATCACCTGAAGGTTATTTTTTTTTTCCAACAAACTCGGATGACTGGATGTTCTGTTTATTACTTTGTATAATATTTGCTTTTTTCATTTTACGTTTAAACCTATTCCGGCCACATAATTTAGATACTGCAGGATGCCAAGTCACAGGTTATCATACAAATATTTTCATAAAGGTGAACAAAAAACAAGAGAAATCTTCAAAACTTGTTTTTGACTGGTTAGCACACATAACCCATAATGCAGTATAGTAACACTGGCGACAAGTTAAACCCTCCAATTTTGTTTCACGGAAACGTGTAATAGTATTTTCTTTGTATTTCTTTTGTAAAAATAACTGCGTATAGATAAATAAGAATTGAAATCTAATGCGAATTCCAGAGTCAAAATAATGTTACGAAATGTGAATACATAATAAGCCGCAATACACTTACTGTGTTATATAAAACAGCATCACTATTAATGCTAAAATCGTTATCCTCAAATACAATGTTTAACGTAAAATTTAACATTATGGTTGTTTTGCATGTTGACACAGTTTAAGCAAACGTTGTCAGGAAAAGACGTCAAACTAAAACCCTAAGAATTATTGTGCAAACTCTTCACTCGGCCTTTGAATTCTTTGCAAAAGACACACTGGGATATGAATACACATTGTATTTTATATATACTTAATTAAAAGTATAATTTATGCAACTGAAGACTCGGAAGTCTGTGTTATTATACGCCCGGGTATGCGGTTGTTGTTATTAAGATAGCTATTATAATAAGATTTGACATGGTTTTATAGTTCTCAAGGCTATCTACGTAGATGAGAACGAATAACAACCGTCAGTGACTCCTCTTTTAGCAGTCTCTAAGGATCTTTATTTCATCTTATTGTAGGAAGTTTCTGAGATATATTTTGTCATTTCTCTAGAGTTAAACGTAATCTGACTCAGACATAAAGCAATACAATATGTTGGAAGTACCGCTTACAGGTCTAAACCCCAATCTTACCACATCACTGTGTAGCAAAAGAACCACCTGATCTGATTTTTATCTCCTGAAGGTTAATGATTTTCAACAAACTCTGATGATTTCATGTTTTGTTTATTACTTTGTATAATTATTGCCTTTTTATGGTTAAATGTAAAGATTTTACGCTTAAACATATTCGTTTCATATATTTTAGATACTGCAGGATGCCAAGTCGCAGGTTACAATACCAGTATATTTATAAAGTTTATAAAGAGTTTAATAAACACAAACAGTAACCAAATAAATATGGATATTTTATCCACACTTTTGAGTTAGGTATCTTATCGATTCTTACGCAAAGTTCTTTTCCTTTAGAAACGATGGAATAAACGTTCGTTGGCGAAACAATTGTTTATGAACACTCGACGCCATTCATTTTTTTCTGAAAAGTTAGAAACGGAAACGAATTTAATCCCTTATCTAATTTATACGTTTATTATTCTTCGAACTCGATTTTTAACTGCATTTCAAAGAATAAGAGATACATGTAGAATCTATACATATTTTATGTTAATCTAAATGTATTAAGCAGCAGAATGTCAACACCAGGCTCCTGTATAATGTCATCATGCACAGAAGATTTTCCCTTGCACTTGACTCGTCAATAAATCTCAATTAAAGCACATACGAAATACATTGTGGGAAGCTAAACTTTCCACCGTCCGATAAATTAACAGGGTTTTGAACGATAATTAACAATAAATCGCTGTTCCACCGCTTCGCAATATAATTGTGCATACATGCTATTTGAGTAATAATACTTTAATATGCCTAAGAGATACGTTATGATTTTATTAAACAAATCTGATTAAATTGCATTGCATATCTTGCAAATTACTGGAAAAACATTTAATAATAATAATAATAATAATAATAATAATAATAATAAAAATAATAATAATGATGATGATAATAATAATAATAATAATAATAATAATAATAATAATAATAATAATAATAATAATAATAATAATAATAATAGTAATAAAGATATAATAACATATCTATTTGGAAAGTTTAATAGCAAAAACAAAAAGTACAAACTAATATGTTTTTATAACTCTTCATTTGAACGTATGGCGCTCATTAATGTTATTTGCAGTTAGGTAATTTGTGTGAAAGAAACCGATGCTTATATAAAAAAATCAACGATAAGCTCTTAAATATCGAGTTATTTTCAACTGTAGGTTACATAATTTCTTACGTCTTAACAACAATAGTTGTTAATCGGATAATGCATGTACACATGCGTGTGCCATCTGATACTTTTTAATAATGTGTTTTTCTAACTGTAATATATTAGATACTTGATATTGATACGCATGAAATAAGATTAAATATAATGGTATATGTATCTTGAAAGCTTGACAAACAATAAATATATGAACTCAATAGTTAGAGTGTAATATTATATTTTACTTTAATTATTTAGGCAAATGTGCAGCACTAAACGATTGGCGTAACCTATGCAACGATACTCTAACAAAAAGAAGAACCTACAACATCCTGAAACTGTTGCTCTAGTCATTGTTTGTACCTTTCTGTAGAAAGACCAGAGAGAGAAAAGTCAATGTCCGTATCTATCCTGTTTGATCTATTTGCTACTAATCTTTAAACAATAATATTGTTTTGTTGTCAGATTATATACATGTAGAATTAATATTACTTTTCTACAATGTACATTTGCAAAGCCCAACCTTGTAACAGGAAGATTAATTGTAATATTTCAATTAAATTGACCTGAACGATTACAAAAATGTGCTGTTTGACTTTAACAAAAACTAAAATTACATTTCATTTTGTAAAATTTGACAAAATGATAATGATCTAACGTCATTATTCAGTCATTTAATTTAGAGTATAAAAGACACTGTGAAAACTTACCAAAACAATCACTGTGGCGTATTGTATGGACTGAAGGCAACATGTAGACAAAATTATATTGGAATCCGTCATCCGGTTCTAAAGTTGTGGGCATTTTTTTTTCTGAAACACGTACCTCTAAACATTGTTATTTCCTGTAAACGACCATTATTATGTTATTTATTATTTATATACAAACAAGCAAACAACAAACAAAGTAAACATACTATTCCAAACATATAATACATTTATTCTATTTACTACCTCTTTGCTGACTGATTTACTATAGTCTGTATAGAGTGATTTATTAGCAAAGTCGTTGTGCTGTTGGTGACCAAACGATTTATTCCACAGTTTTCCAAGATTACTTATACGGTATCTAGTGGTTTTATTTTGTTGAAACTCTTCACTTTGAGAAGCAACATAATACATGTACAAGCTTTATCTGAATGTATTTAATGCACAACCATACAGGGAACTATATTGGATTGACATTGCTAGCTCCATTTTCTACTAAAATATATGCGACGATGTTAGCAAAAGTCCAAATAAATTGGACTCATTTCAAATGTAGTTTCTCATGTAAGACGTTTATAATGTTTGTTAATAAAGCAATTATTCAATTTTGGGAATATACGAAATATCATGGGTAATAGTACACAACACATATTTGGTTGAATGCTTTAACATAATTGTTTACAAACCGCCTGAGTTCAAGTCGATGCTTTTGTATAAGAACATATTTGGACATTTTTCAATGTATTATAAGCTAAATGCATTGTGTGCGTTTATGGCCTAACGCTTTGCTAAATGTTGTCCAGCTTCCCGGAATTTCCATAGTTACACCGGCTTAGGGGAAATTTGCTTCTTTAGACACACTTTTCTCAAACCATACACACATATCCCAAGACACGTACGCATTATACAAAATTGATATTTTGAATTTGTTCAACATACGTTATAACAAAATCATTATTCACCGCCTTCAAAAACAACACATGAATAAATTCCGTTTTAGTCAATTTCCTATAAATGCATATATTTAAATAAAATTTGTTGTCAATAAGTTGTTTGATTCAGTTAAAGAACACGTTTCCTTAAATTTTATTGAGTTGCTATATAGTCCTGAACTTTAGTCATAAGTCTGAAGACTTCATTGTAAGTTTGATTCATCTGAGGCGAGTTTTATAACCAATATAACAACGTTTGCGTTAGGTCATGCAGATATACAACACACATAAATGTATATTTTCTGAGGGCGTTACACTGCTAGAGTACGTCACACACAAGCAAAAGCAACAACAACACCCCCACCCCCAATCCTCTATAATGACGCCAATTCGGGCAACACTGAAGTGTCCTTCTAAAACATTTACAGTATACGTTTATTTGATAAACAAACCAGATATAGCACGATACGGAACTAATTTCTATCAATTAATCCTAAATTCTGCCTCATATCATTGCCTATAGAAATATATTGGTTGATTAGCTATGTACAGCACCAAACAAACAGCTCTTTGTGCTCAGATGAATCATTCAAGAAATCCAAGTGTTTTCTTTAAATCTTTTCAAGGAACTTCTGGAAACTAAAGCTGATATTTAATTATCTAGATGTGCATCGCTCGTGGTATTTCTCCAGTGGTTCCTTAAATTGAAATACATAACCAAACTGTTAAGTTTATCATTACTCCATTCAATAACTTAGTGGAAGAGGATTTAGTTGAAATAATGTGTTCAGAATGTAGAATACAGCCACCAGTTAATAAACAATTTATCATTTTCCTACGTTTATTTGCCTATGTGGTCTTAAATGGAAAACACCAAATGTAAAATATAATATTTAATAAAACAGGTTATGTACTCTTGCCACATCCAATAAGTTAAATCGCAAAAACAGATAAGATTACACGTGTACATTGATAGAAAAGAGTTACCGAGTGATACTTCCATTCAACAATGGAATCGACATGATGATTTTCTTTTGAATAACATATTTCAACACCATTACATGTAAAATAGTAATTATCCTTTAAAATGGTCCTAAACCGTTTACAGGTGCCATTTGTCTTGCATAAGACTGTCGATATGCATTATAAATGAAACACAGTATTACATCGCTCCATTGCCCAATCAATACACTTGAAATTTGTCAGATGATAAATAAAGACAGGTCAAGAAATTCTTTTTGTTCGTCTATATGTCCTTTGAAGGTAACAACATGCGCTTATTTGCTCTGAAAGGTACAAAACCAACTATGAAAGAGTTTGTTCACATTAGTACGGGAAACAATCTAGTCTACTTAGATACGTATGTAAAAGCGTGTCTAGTCATATCACAGTTATTTGAGATGGCGTAAACTCTATAACATAGATCATTAGTAGTAAAAATAATCGGGTTTTTAACTAGAAAGGATGTTCACTGAAATCATATTCGTAGTTTCCAGAAGCTTAAAGTTCAGAAACGACATTTAAATATATTGAACGGAGAACATATATGCAACATTCAAAGGGTCATTGCTTGTGTTTGGAATATTTAGCCCATTAAAGCAAAAAGAAATTCAATCGAGTAATAGATTCCATTATAACAAGAAGACAACATGACCTATAAATATCTTAGTTTATATAAACTTACAATATTTTACTCTTCCGGAAGTGTGGCTACCCAGCTGGTGTTTTCCTTATCTCATCGTACTTCAATGTATACTCCTCTCTATGCCACCGAAATGAAACAGTGAAGCGATAACAGAGTAGCAGTGCAAATGACAGTGATGAAAATATTACATGTCTTTCAAATGGAACTTATACCATATTCTTAATGGCAGTTATGAATCCATCACATGTCTTTTACATGGGACTCATACCAGATTGTAAATGACCATTATGAATCCATATCATTTTTTCAAATGAAAATCACAACAGACTCTAAATAACAGATATGAATCCATTGTTTGTCACTTCCTTATATCTTACGGCTTTTAAACATAAATAAAGTTGTATATTACTTAAGGAGCACACAGCTAACATCGTTTTGGTGCTTATGAGCTAAGTGTATTTCAGATAATATAATGTTTCAATTTTCTGAAACAGAATATAATTTTTCAAAATAAATTGACACTAAAGAACAAAATACATTATCGTTACTGTCAACTGATGTTGTTAAATGCGTTCATTGTTTTAAAATGTTATTTAAATAACGCATAATCGGTAAATCGCACAACCAATATCAATAAAGAAGCTTGGACCAGAAATCATATATCATCCCGAATGAGAAAAAATTATAAAAATAATAATTTTGATTTTATAATTATTTGTTCTGACAAAGAAACAATAAAGATGGATTAAAGACAAATATGCGATTGCAAATTAGCTTCTTGATTAATTGATCGGACCACAATTTAAATGTACCAGCAACTGAATGCATCTTGAAAAGATGTTAAATAATCTTCACAAGACATTTTTGGATGACCTTTTAAAACTAAACTTGACCAAAGTTATCAAAACTGACACCTATTTGTTAGTTGTGAAAAATGTTGTTAAGTGAGATGATGTTAATATTACTGTTTTATGTTTTGTTGTTGTTCTGACTCGTAATCTATTGGATCCTATATCATTTCTACTCAATATTCCATAGAATAACAATTTAAAACATTTGAGGCATATTTCCTTAGATGTTCGAGGCAATTGCAAACTTATTTTATAAACGACTGTTGCACATTAAATCACGATGTGTTATTTGAATAAACCGAGACCAAAGGAAATTTGTTAATCTCTCCTCGGTCATATGATTTCATTATCATAGAAGCATTCGTCCTTAATGCAGAACTGTCGTTGTCAATTTATCTAAACACTGTGATACTATATAGCAAGTGCCGAATTATATTATAAATAATCTAACGTAAATTTGTAATATAAAAAGTGTTCAAAATTTAGATTTGGAAAACAAGAATCAATTTACAGAATTTACAGACGATTGTGCACATTGGTGATATACATGTTTAAATATTTAAAAACAACATCCGTCGACGCCTCTCTGAATGAATTAATACGTCATTTTTACAACACCTTGATTTTAAACAATCTGGCATTTCTCAACAAATATTTCATCAATAACATACTGTACAATTAAATATTTGACCAAGCAAAACTTAACTAATTGAAACCGAATTTAAGATTGGTTAATATGTTCCTTACTTGTCCGAACATCAGTAGAGAAAATATCAGAACCAGGAATATCAGAACCAGGAATATATTAAGCTATTTACTTTTGATGAAGTTTATTCATAATGAGTTTGTTACTAGCGTTAACTTCAGTTTATTAAAACATGGTCTCATTGAAATGTCTATCTTTAGCTGGTTTCAATCTGTAGACAAATCAATTTCTTGCTACAATCTTTAAAAAAACAAATTGTGACAATCGATCGTGTATTTCAAAAGTCACGTAGGTGTTTTATCATGTAAAATAATCTATAATGTACTATGTTTTATTCTTCGTCTTTTCTGCACGTCTTTGTACGCTTTATATGTCAATATAATATGATAGAAATTAGGCAAACACCATCACTTCTACAGTAACTATATGATGTTGTACATATAACAATAACATGTCTCTCTAACATGAAATTACATTGTAGTCACATTGTGTTGAATAAGAAATTACATTCTCATGGAGTCTTCTTCAAAATAAATCAAGGCAGTGTTAAAATTTCCTAACGTTGCTATTTTAACTTTAATTGATAATTCTTTACCAATAAGATTAGTTGCACCAAACCTTTAGCGTGCCTTATTAAATATTGTCTATAGGCCATGTTGATTTTTTCCGTCAAACCGTTATATGAAGTGTGTACAAGCATCAATCGCCGTATACCAGGTTGCGTTAGAATGAAACAAGAAGTAAACTATTCATGTTATTATTTAAATGAAACAACTCTTTCATCCGATAAATAATCTTCAATCACTTGTTTTTAATAACGTATGAGACAAAAACACCCAAAACAACAGAAATTGTGGAAGACGTTTTAAACAAGATGGTTTTAAAAATAAAAGACGGAAAAACACCTCATGACGTTAATTTACATACTGCATAAATAGTGTACGAGATATATGTATACGTCCTCTAATTAAATCATTTTGATACAATAACTTGTGATTATCTCATTTAGACACTTTTAATTGGATAACGATCATTTGGATCGGTTCTATATGTGCTCTTGATTAAACATACGATACCTATAAACATCAAAATATTTGACTTCGAAAACCTTTCCACGCGTCTTTCCATGTTGGAGAAAATTTGTACTGCTAAGAGTTCAAATATTTCATTTTATCGTTATTAATTCAATATTTTTTTCATGCCTGTCGGTTAAAAGATCTATCTCAAACGTGTGATTTCGAGAACACATCGTTATGGATTAAACTAAACATACTTTGAATTAATTTATTATTGTTTTAACAATTAATAAGTTAATTAACAGTAAAGTTCAAACTGCAACCGCCTTTAATTGACCAGAGCATTAGTTTGACTGCAAACTTGTTTATTGTTAATTTATGTTCGGCTATGAATTGTCAGTGTGATCGGTACGATATAAATACTATTTACACACCATCTTTGAAAGAGCTAAAGAACTTACTGGGGAAATTGAAATGTAGGTCAATTTTAATTCTGTCCATATCTACTGTCCATATTTTGCCGCAAAACTTTTGCAGGAATAAAGACCAACACAAATACGATGCAAATGGTTTTTATGTAAAATGATGTTTAAATATAGCATGCTTAAGCGATTTCAATACCGCACATTTATAGTTATAAAAATTTCTTGTTATTTATCAAATAAGTTCGCTGTGAAGTTTATATGAATGATAACATTTGTGTGGCCTAGTTTGTGAGGACTTTAAGTTATTAAATATGACGTGCATTACTGCATAAAATCACCTGTTCTATTAGCTTTTATGTATGATCACTTGAATAAGATATATTATCTCTATGCATATGAAAGGTTCATACGGCTATTTTGACCTGCCCTGTCTTCTGATACGACAAAACATCTTAACAATTTTCAAGTTTGTCTAGACTTAAAACTAACGTTCCAAAGCGCTGTTTATTTTTAGCTCAGTAATATTTCTGTTGAAGTTGTGTATTTTTATTTTGTCAAAAACTGGAACTTGACTGTTTAAACTGCTGTGGGCTGTACATTTGGAGGAGGATTTTGCCATTTTATGGTGCGGCCCGTCGAATTCACACGCGTTCAAATAGATTGAAGCTATAAATATGCTTAGATGCAGTCTTCATTGGTGTAAATACGTTGGTGATTAATCTATATGTATATGTGGAGCGAAATGTGCCTATTAGTCTCTGTTTTATTTAATATAAAGAATGTTACTGCTAAATACAAAGGTGTCTTTATCACAAAATACTAACAAATGATCATTGAATACACATTTAGAAGATTGTTTTACTCAGTTAACAACAACAACAGACAAAGTGATCTCCTAACCGTGCGTAGCACTACTAAACATCTGGCAAATGAGGGAAAATAGCACGTTTGATTTAGGTCATGCCGTAACCCATGACTAATTTACTAACCCCCTACTCATGTAGAATAGAGAAGAAGAAGTGTTTGTGCATGTTACATGTACTAACACACAGAAGTAAAAACAGAAGTAAAATATTAAAAGAAAATAACATATTTTCGTTTATAGATGTACGCATGTCACCAGACTCACAGGCACATTAGGTATTCGAAGACAGAAACGAAAAGATAGTTATGTGTTGGAAAATTTAGCTTAACATACATTATATGAAATTTGGGGTAAGATTGCAGGTAATAAATAAAACATTCCCACTGTGTCTACACGCCTAAACAAGCTAAGCCAGGAACATTTTAGTGTCTATAATGTTTGATGACACCGATATACTCATGTCGGTACGTCTAGATCGGATAGTATTTGTCGGTTTGTTGTGCTTGAATTAGCATCTGTTAGAACCAGACCTTTTGCTTATGCTTTCTTGGCATACCATTCGGTAAAACTATACAAGGTTTGAGCATTTCTTACTGTTTTATCGCAAAACTATATATTTATGTTTTCTTTATTTACATTCACGACTTTAACATAGTTTCAAAATACATTCGGAACGTTATTAAATATTTTTGTTGATATTACAAAGTGAAGTATGATCTGAGTGAATGCTTGGTAGCTTCAAGTAGTCGCATATGACTATGTTGGATTTTAAATAATTATTTCTACGAATCAATGCAATTTATGGCTTGACCGTCTCATTTGGCACGTGGATGCTTCGGGGAATTGATAAATATGTACACAATGCGTTCTCTTCTTTCTCTGTTTTTAGTTTACTCAAATTAAATTTTATTACAAACATTCTTTTTTGAAATAACGTTATATATATTCTTTTGCACCAATGATTTTTTAAACATTTCACCGGCAACAAGAAATCGTCAGAACATATCACTTGCATCTATTGTTATTAAGAACAAATCAATTGCCACAAGTTTCCTAAAGAAGATGTCCATTGCCTAATTTTTTTCTCAAGAACCTTTCACTTGTCACAAGTGCGCTCAAGAACATATTACCTTACCTGCCTCAAGCGTTGTCCAGATCACATCACCTGCCTCAAGTATTCTGAAAAAGGTTTCACATTTCGATATAAACTATTGATTATAAACAGCATAACTACAATATACATTGATTTACATTGCAGTGACCTAATTCAACCAAGCCCTTACTAGTCGTTAGATAATACTTACACGACACTTTGCTCCCAAGATTCCAAAGCTGTTTGAAAAAACCATATTAAATCATGTTGAATATTTGAACAGGACACATTAAACATAAATTTAAATACAGCAAAATAAAACTGTTAAATGTTGTTCACTTCTTATCATTTATCTAGGTGACATTTTACACTCATGTCGCGTTTAACTTTTCTGTCAGAGATAGTGATATCAGAAGTCACCCATTGTCGCGTTTAAAAAATAGTCATAGGGGCCTTAGAATAGGGCTAATATTATTGTTTAAGTGACGTTCTTTGAAAACAAACATGGCTTTATTTAATTCAATCTATATTTTGACTTTGTTTGGAACCTTATGTTCAGCTCAGCTTTGCAAAAACTATGAAACACAGAAGGATTTTGACGTCAAAATGGTAAGGGCAAATTGATGTATATTTTTTTATTGCTTTTTTGTGAAAGACTGAGAAACACCATTGAAAGTAAACAACCTTATTATCTCACTCTGAATGACACTTTCACACTGGGTCCCAAGGGAGAAAACTAAAAAAAAGTTTAAAGATGAAAAACACACACACTATTTGAGTGTATTATCCACTTTAATATTATCCACAATAATATTTTACACGTGGCTGCGCGGGAAAATAGAGTTCTATGACCACATTGTGATATAAAAAGATCATACACCGATATGGTCAAATATACTTTATTTGTTTCCTTGCGAAGTTAGCAATGGAATTATTAAATTTGTTGCTTACTTGAAGAATTCTCGGTAAAATGCTTTTATGTGTATCATGTGTGCATTGATGCAAAGTATGTTATATGCATTCTTCGAAACATAAGAAGAAGAAGTTTATTCCCATCTATTAACAATTAACCTGTCAAACTGTGCTATATTATTTTAAAATACATTTGGCACTCACATATTATTGAAACATGAAACATTTAGAAAATCTGTATATAGAATTATAATTTAAATAGATATTTGAATCTTGGAAATATTCGTGAATTAATGATATTTTCAGTACCTCGGTCGTTGGTACGATATTGAGAAGACGTTCTTTCCAGGACAAATGGACAAGAAATGTCTAGTAGCAACCTATTGGCAACAAGACCAAGACGACAAGGTTAACGTTTTGAATCAAGACGTAAATGCTAAAGGGTATGAGAAAAACACAAAAAGCATAGCTTTCTATAAGGATGCGAATGATAAAGCAAAACTCACAGTGAAACTGGAAAGTAAGAACTGACGTATTTAAATTATAAGTACATGTACAAGAATTAACTTTTGTCGCTTTAGCATTTACTTTGTATTTGTACACATGAAACGTTTGTCTAGCCTTATTTTTCGTGTTTATTTTTAAAAAATTGTAGGTTTATTATATTTATATTTGTCTTCTTTTAACGGTTCAAATAAATTTCATATTAATATACACTTATTATAACTTAATTCTATATACACACTTCTTTTAAGTTCCTATCTGACGGAAAGATTAAACATATAACGAGAAAATAAATTATTTATCTTGTACATCTTTAATGCTTGCAATACATCACTTTGATTTAATTGTCTTACAGAGTCTTCTGAAGCGAACTACTGGATCCTGGATACGGATTACACCAGCTACTCTCTCGTCTGGAGCTGTAACAGCTTCGGTGGTCGTGATGAGGCTGTCACGTTCATTCTCTAAAAAAACACACTATGAATAGTAACATCATTGCCATGCTGAAAGACAAACTGACATCATTGGGTATTGCCGCCACTGTTTTCACAAAGACGAACCAAACCGATTGTCCTTGGTAGTTTGTTAACATATACATGAAAACGTTATACAAATTTTTAAAAAGAAATGTTTCAGATATGTACATAGCATGTCTTTTTTCTCAACTATTTCCGTTTAGCCAATGACACCATCATCAATAATAAACATCCAGCTGCGTGTTTATGTAACTATGTGTCCTGTAAAAGGATTTTACAGTGATGTAGCTGCGCACATTTCATGTTTAGATCTTCAGGTTTGGCCTAACGTATGAAAGTTATTTGTTATCAGGTTTGAAGTTTCCCATGTGCTATATCTTGCGCTATGCACGCTTAAATTAGGATGTAAATCCAGCTATGGCTGAACAGTAATTCTTGTAGTTATCCATTTTCCATTGAGCTGCTTGCGTGACTCTGTAATCCTGTATTTTATTTATGAACACTAGAATTGTAAGTGTACACATTAATACGTAATAAGTTTGAACGCCTGTGTGTGCCTATAACGAACCGTTAATTTTTCAAAAGAGGAATATTATTATAAAAAACGAAAAATCTTACGAATTCCTGTACTTTGACTTAATACTGATACTAATTTAATAAATGCAGGTCTATATAATTAAATATTTTAAAATGTAAAGAACATTTAGGAAAGACAGTTTACAAATCATTTCACAATCCTTTTATCAATAAATAATCAAAACCATTTTCGATCTTAAAAAAGATTTCCACGGTCTCACAACAGCGAGAGTGAATATGGCAATCGGCTAGACTCAACTCGCCGCACCTTTCCAATCTTTTGCTGTATCCCACCGAAATAAGAGTCTCGAATTTACCTGCTTTATTCCTTCATGGCATTTCTGGTTCTTCTTATTGCATGTTTGACTAAAACGTTCGATACACTAATTTGAATATAATACTGACTTACATGTTACAATTAATAATTATTAACTCGGGACATATTCAAATGTAAAAGTAATTTGTTCTTAATTTCTCAACATTCAATTAAAAGTAATTCTGCAGATAAATCTGCAAATACAAAAAAAAAAAAAAAGAAAAGAAAATACTTATGCTACCTGCTGAAAGGTAGAATATTCCCTGAAAATTATTCGTGTATTACAAAGTGCAAAACCAAGAAGAAAATTTGAGGATCCTTAAGTTCAAAAGACTGAGATATTACTGCCTTGGGAATATGCTTTAAGGTACACGAAACGATTTTGACATCAGGAGCATACAGTCTTAAGAGACTACTTTAAAAGCCCACACACGCTATTGTTTTGCATAATATTGAATTAATTAATTTCAAGACTTGGTAAATAAGAGCTGTTCAACGAATTAAAATGTTATTTTGTTAAGTAATTAAATTTCGGATAATTCTTTATTTGATTTCATTTAATAGTGGCAAAATGCTTTTATGTTAATTCTAAAGTAGATTTAAAAAATGAGCAGTCGCCTGTCTGGTAATGTTATAGTCGCCGAGTTGTAACTCCTCTGACTACCTAATTTCTTATGGGTTCGACTCCCGGTTAAGGCGAAAGACTTAATTGGAAAGGTCTTCCGGCTGAGCTGCGGAGCGCCGAGGTTCTACCTATATATTTGTCTGCATTAGATTTATAAAACAAAAATGGAAATAAATAAGCATAAGATTATGATGTCCGAATTTGTAAACAGTAAAAGGCAATGTATACTGAAAAGTTGTTTAAATACTTGAAATGTTCTAGAAGAACTTCTTTCTGAAAATTGTCTTTCGAAAGTTCTTTCTTTTTTTATTTAAAAACAACAACAACAACAAAAACATTGTCTTTACATTGCCTTCTTCATAAACTCTACACGTTCGTGTATCTTTCGTGTTCGTGTTTCAGAGTAACGAATGGCCAGAGCAAAATTGCTAAAAGATAAAACCGTTATCAAAGTAAATGATCAAAATTTAACATTAACAATGTGAAGCGTTTTAATCCTCATTCGCCATGGACAGTATACATTGTATTTGTTAATATTTGCTTTATCAACCATCATCTCGATTACCATGTAGATCCAGAAAGAACTACTTTTTTGAAATATTTAAATTCACAGGTGGTGTCATATAATCTCCTTTATTTATCTGTCCAGTTTGTACATGTAAACATATCCTGGTTTTAGAAGCACCAACAGCTTTCTGTCAACACAAAAGGGGAATTCGTGATAGGATCCAGTTCAGAGGTGTCTTGTGACTGTATATTCCCAGTCGTATAATATCATGTGTTTTTATCGATCGCAAATAACTGACGAAAGTAAGGACGCTATAAAAACAAAGCCCTATTTTAACCCGCTACCCTATACACCATTATGCATGGTGATGCATCAACCTTAAATATAATTTGGCTGCATGTAACTTGAAACTTACTCATGTTAGATCCGTACATTGTGTTAAAATTTATCAACAGAAGCCAAATCCAAATTTCAAAGTATTAGTAAAAAGTCATTAATTCACTGTTTGTTTTGACACACGCACCTCCCTTGGTAATGTTTTATTCAGCACAATCCAGCATTTGCAATGAACGAAACTTTATACTTCGCATGTTATATCGACGAAAGACAGGAAACTAGGATTCTGAGCCATAGACAATTCCATGATCGGACCTGTAATGTAAACATTGCAAAATCACAGTTTAGATCAAGTTAACATGCCGACATGAATACCAGATATAATTTTTCACTTTGTTTACTATTTTCAATAAAATAGTTTAACAGTGAAATTTCCCTAAAGAAGTCCGTTATTTACATAAATCCATACGATGAAGCTGGTCTACAATATGTAAATAGATAAGCCAATGCGCAAACAGCCAGCAGTGTCCTTTAACGCCAAGCTGGTATACCCTTGAAGGCCAATTTAATATTGCTGAAGGTAGACCCTAGACAATTTGTGAAGAAACATGTCAGCTTGAAGAGACACCAGAACATAAACAGTTTCAGCCCAGTTGGAACCTAAATCCTCATTGTATTTGAGAAATACCTAAAGTAAAATATAATTTTTGTAATTTAAGACCAGACATTTTGTGTTCTTTTACACACGGGAATTAGTTTTTTTTCACAAGGACTTGAATCCTAATTTGATTTAACTTGACAAGCCTATATAATTCGCAATGCTTTCTTCGTAAATGAGAGCGAGTAACAAACGTCAATAACTCAGTTAGAAACAGTTTATTAGCAACCTTGTTTCACCATTCTGAAAAAATTCAACATATGACAAATGTTAATGTTTTAATTTATTTTCGGTTACATCTTGGCGTAAAAAAATGCTGCAATTAAAAAGACTGCATAGACTTCAATATCAAATAAATTACCATATAATTATAAAACTTGCCCTTACATTTACTGTTCGTACCATGGGTACGGTTTCCATAATCAAAGGATCGAATGTATTACAATTAAACATGGTTTTACTCGTTTTAAATATATGTTACCATATATGCATATATAATACCTACTTTAAACAAACTAGTCTGTATACCAATAGCTGTTGGCATGTTAAATTTGTATTATTACTATATATTTAACCTTTTGTTGGCTTTGAAACCCTTTATTATGTTCGTTATTAAATAACGAAAATTTGAATAAAAATTAATCAATTAAAAAAAATAATGCAACTAAATAATAATAATAATAATAATAATAATAATAATAATAATAATAATAATAATAATAATAATAATAATAATAATAATCATCATCAAAATAATAATAATAATAATAATAATAATAATAATAATAATAATAATAATAATAATAATAATAATACACAATTAAGTGTCAATTAAATATTTAGAATGAAGAACTTTTATCTGTAATATACATTACTTTCAGATATACAATGGCAAAGGCAACAAGATCCAAAAATAAGTTCTTCTTGGACAACCAGTAAACGTTTTAACGGGCAGCAAGTAACCATTATTGCGTAGGACTTTTTTTACATCACCATATTGAACAAACAATTAGACAATCATCAGGAGTTACTATTACAGAAATAGCAAAGCTAGAATTCCAATAAAGAATCACCAGAACTGTCGAAATAAGCTTGAGAAAGTGTTTGAAGTGTGGAAACTTTTAAAGAAAAACAAAGGTCGAACCAATTCACCAACTTAACTTGCAAAAGAGGCACACTTTGTTTCCAAGCTTGATGATCTTTTTGATTTTTGATTTTGTTCATGCCAACGCTCTTACAAGACCATCAGTATTACAAGAAGATAAGGATTTTTTTGCTAGCCTAGCGTGAAAAAGGAAGAAGAAGATCAATGATCGGAGTAGATCAAGTAGATTTATACATATATAAATCAAGTATAATATATATAAATACATGTGTATATACAGCAATATAACATCTGGTTTGAAAGAGTGTGTCAAACCAAAACTAAACGTCAACTCGACAAAAACATTATGAACCTGTGATGAATAAGATACTAATCATTATCGAAATGTACTGTTGTTAATCCATTTTTATCGTTCGGATATCATAACGTTATATTTTGTAACATTAATTAAACACGCTAATAAAATGAACACACCGATTTTCAATGCTGATAATTGCACCAGACAGCTGATGCATGATTCATGGAATAAAATATTTATATTAAAATATTCATTAGACATCTGTTTATGCTTACTGAATATAAATGAATACCCATCTTTCCATTAGACTTTGCAATCAGAATTCACAGCTGTTATTTCCCATGCACTCAACTAGCAATACATCATATTTAAAACACATTATGAAATGCATAGGGAAAGACCAAACTCTCCATTTCCTGATCAATTAACACTATTTATAAATATAATTAAAAGCTCTCTTTACAGCTGCGCAATATGCAATATTTATGTGTTTATTTATTCTGACTGTTAGCTGAAATTTGGGCCGTATTGGCACTTTCATATAATTTAAACTAAAAAATACTAACATCGTGAAATGATATATTGCCTAAGAAATATATTAGGTAACACGGCCTTTGTAGGATTTAATAGTGAAGCATGATTCTTATTATAATCCCCATCATTACAGCACAACATATACAAAGGTTCTTTGCTAACGCTCAAGAAAATATAATGGTAGTTCCACGACTAATTGGCCTGGTGTCAGGATAGTATGATTGGATGTGGTATCATGCCATGTGTTCACGGCATGCTATGCACAGTGAAGATTGTACTATATCTACATCAAGTGGACACCGTCTCCAGATAACTGAACGATGGGAGATAAACCAAATAAACAAACGGACAAACTGCACAACTTATGTCTGTTTAAAACGGCTCTAACGCAAATGCAGTACACGATTGATTTATTTTAAATCTTATTGTAAATAGCGACCTTTATTACTACATATTTTGGCTTTAAAAGGGTAGTGAATATCAGTCACCGGGCCTGGCAGCGCAATCGGTAGAGTGTCGGCTCCAGGTACAGGAGGCACCGGGTTTGATCCAGGACCGCGATATACCAAAGTCGTTAACAATGTTGTGGTATAGCTCTCTTGAAACCGCTCAAGAAATTATAATGGTAGTTC
The DNA here is from genome assembly GCA_007844125.1 of Sinonovacula constricta. Lineage (NCBI taxonomy): Eukaryota > Metazoa > Mollusca > Bivalvia > Cardiida > Solecurtidae > Sinonovacula > Sinonovacula constricta. The sequence goes on along the minus strand of CM017559.1, from coordinate 39,116,856 downwards.
CACAACCGATTGACCTGGTGCCAGGATAATGTGGCTGGGTGTGGTATCATGCCTGGTGGTTTACGGCATGCTATACACAGTGAAGGCAGCACTATATCTGATTCAAGTGGCCACCGTCTCTAAATAACTGAAATACTGTTGATAGGACGATAAATCCAACAAACATGCACAAACATGGATATCCGTCGGATACATTCGGATATATCTTCCAGAAAATGTTTTTAGAATTGACGTTTGATGGATAGACTGGTTATAATTAAAGCCATTCGAAATTGAACAAATTTATGTTTGGCTTGGACAGTTTAAGTATAATTTCGATTACAAACACCTAAATGATCCCTCTCGCAATTATCATGGAAAAATAAATAAATCTCATTTTTTCCATATTTAAACTTTATTGTTTTATAAAATTTATTTAATGGCACAATCTCGTCTGCTTTTAGGAATCAGTCAAAAACCTCTCATGAATAACTTCAATAAGAACCTAAACCGAATAAGGATATATAGCATCTACAAGAACGTTAATTTCTGGTAATACATGCAAGCAGCAAATTGACTTTTGTATTCACCAAATTTCCAAAACTAAAATAAAATAAAATAAAATTAAATAAAATGAAATAATAGTAATAAAATATTAAACAATCGCGTCGCAACGTCTAATGTACTTATTCCCGGAAAACTTCCAAGGGTGAACTTCTGTTATTTTCTTTTGACCTCCTTCGTTGACGTAATAGACAATGCGTTTCTGAAAAACTAATTTTGTATTTTTTTTAATATTCATTTATCTCAGTTTGTCATATTCATTACACCCATGAGAACAAAAATACGTGTTATCATTTTCTGTTTGTTGTGACACATCATTTTTTTTCTGCGTCTCTCCTGCAGACATAAGCAGGCCAAATTCTATTCGGAACAATAGATTTAGAAGTCAATACACCCGCCAATCGGTAAGTTAATCTGGGATGATGGTTTTCCAAAGCAATATGCTAACATAAAAATGTGAGAGTGAGGTGTGTGGGTGGGTGATGTGTGTGTGTGTGTGTGGATGGGTTGGCTTCCTCACACGTGGTAAGTAGAGCAAATGAGAAACTACATGTATATACATTAACCTTTTCTCTAGGACTTATGTCCCGTAAACTCATACAGAAAAAAACTGCCGCAAAGAATCAGAGTCGCCGAAAATAATATATCAGAAACCACGTTTAGCATTGTAGAACAAACTGTTCGTGCAGAAGGGTAATGAGTGCTGCGCTTTTCATGCGAATGAGAAAGGGACCAAAATCTTCGAATACTGATAATAATGAAATCTTTACGATTGTTCTTCAGGAAGAAATGTTAAATCATGAATATGACATTGAATAGATTGCAGACGAATTTATTCAATCCGCCATTATGAAAAAAGAATTTGTCAGTTTATAAGTTAATATTTCATAGTTATTTTCGTAAACTTTCTTTAAGAGAAACAAAACACTACAACACAAAAATAACAATGTATTCATATACTGCTGAAATAGAATAATTATTTCCGTTTTAAATCCGATCGCTTCTTCAAGCTCTGCTGTTAACTCATATGCATTTCCAAAACCAATTATAAATGTAGGGTCGGAGTACTCAGCGACCCAGTAAACACTGCGTGGAACAGAGTGCAATTGCAGATAGAGATAAGTGTAAACAATTGCACTTATATGTTTGATCAAGTACTAATTCCTAATGTTTACCGCAAGTTTACGCGTGAGTTAAACGTAATAAGGCAAGAGATTGACAAATGGAGAAATTTGTAACTGGTGTGTTTGTATGGCTGTGTACTATAAACATCATTCACACGTTTGACTGATACATTAAAACAATGCCCATGCAAGGTCGAGTCTTATCCAATATACATGTAGCTATACAGGTATATGAGTGGAGGTCTAAGCTGAATCTGTTTGGGTCTATTTTACGTCTAGCTGTCTTGGGTGAGGAAGACCCCAATCAAACGTCTTGGTAGAACCACCGACGCACCGCAGGTCAGCTGGAGATTTAGAATCAATGCTTTTCTTGCATATTAATGTTTAAAACCCAATAGTAATGATGCTTACTAAAATAATAGTAAAAATAGGAATAGAGGAACGTCTGATACAAATGTTTTAGACCTTTTCGTCTTAAGAAAACAACTAGTCTACGCACTTCATAGACAGCCGTCCTATTTATCCATTTTAACACAACAGCACATGTCGTGCTTTTTCTAAGGAATCCACGTGCTTTGGAGCCACGTGCCTTTCTGGTGACACCATAAAGGAAAATCACTAATGGATTTGACGAACGGGATTTGAACGAGATAATAATATCTTGTATAGTTAAAAATATTTAATGTTTTGGTAACGTGGCAGTGATAAATTACTGTAGCACATCCAAACATAAGCAGTTTAAGGAGTGTAAAGGATGACGTTTTTTCCCCTCAGAACATATCTCTCTTTTAAGGTCTTGATGTCAAATTCACATCGATTAGATTAAAATTACAATAATCATAGCTTAAAATGACATAAATATTAATGTCGCAGCGCCCTTTAAATTTGTTTTTTATCTGCAGAATTGCTGCGACTGGTAGATCGTATTTGATTGTGGTATATTCCACTTTCATACGGCATTCTTTCTGCCCCAGTTCTTTCGCTATGTGTCAGCCCCTGTTCATGTTATAGCAAGATCTTTACCTGACAAGCATCTGGGAATCAAGATCTTTTCCTGACAAGCGTCTGGGTAGCAAGATTTTCAGCTAACACGCCTCTGTGTAGCGAGATCTTTAATTGACAAGCATCTGGGTAGCAAGATCTTTGATTGACAAGCGTCTGGGTAGCAAGATCTTTACCTTACAAGCATCTGGATAGCATGACCTTTACTTGACAAGAGTCTGGGTAGCAATATCCTTATCTGAAAAGCAACTGGGTAGCAAGATCGCTAACTGACAAGAATGTGGGTAGCAAGATCTTTAACGCACAAGGGTCAGGGTAGCAAGATCTTTAATTGACAAGCATTTAGGTAGCAAGACCTTTAATTGATAAGTATTGCAATGTCATCAATTGACAATAGCTAAATCTTTACCCGACTGGCGTTTGGATTGCAAGATCTTTTATTGACAAGCGTTTGGGTGACGCAGATCTCATTGTCAGGTAGGCGGTTTAAAGAACTCCTCGTTTTCAATTACCTTTGTTATTTAGCCGTAAAATATATTTTTCGAACAAGTGTTCCCTTAGGTACAGAAGATTACTAAACCGGTTGGCATACTGTAGAGTATAGACTGAATTATACACCGTAAAATTGGATACATCATTGGTAAAACTGTGAAGTAAAACATTTTATAAATGATATATGACACTCACGTTGAACAGCAAAGTATCCCAGTTGTGTTTTAAATGTCAGTAGCAAAGTACCTGCAATTCAGAATTTAAATGTCACAGTGTTCATCAATGTCAATATCTGTAATTGCGAAATTTGTCGGGATGTTACTATTATATTTACATATACCTGGGAATCATTAAATTGGGTTTGTTGATGGACAATGTCCCCAAAGAAAATGTTGTATAAAGTAATCAACCCAAATCGTTTTGCGTAAATGCACAACGTTTTATAGACAAATTAGGCATTAATATAACGAATTTGTGAGAGTTTATTTTTTCTAACATATACACAGAAATATTTTCTTTCAATATTTGGTATAAAAATAAATCATCACGGCAATGTCGCAGTGAAATAAATGGTCCTTTATAGATGATTTTTAAAAAAAATATATCTCACTAAGACTCTACTTTATGTACATAAATGTGTTTAAACGTATTTCATTGTTTATATTGTATAATGAATGTGTCATGTATATCTATTTAAGCTTAAGCTGCCTTTAAGTGATCTCCGGCCATTCTGAAATGTCGTATATGTATGTCGGTGAAGGGGCAAGACACATATTTAAAAAGCGTAAATATTTGTAAAGTAATTAAGTTATATGACGTTTATCGTCATACGTAGACATTGTGACAAAACATTTACATATATTCTGCTATTTTACGGCATCAAGACGGTACATCAGTGTTGAAAACGCAGACAGATAAATATCCCGCAATTCCAATTTACATCTTCAATACTTTTGCTGAACGATAAACTGTATCATTTAAATTGCATATGTTCTCTCTATATGACAGTAACTCTGTTCAAGTGTACATTAAGGGTTGTGGGAAATTTGGCGAATAGGTTACCTTACTGTAAGATTGTTGTCATGGTGCCGATCCATCTCTCTAAGTGGTTTCTTCTTTTCTTATCAAATATTCCTATCATATTATTCCTTATGTCTGCAACAAATGCCTAAGGTAAAAAGCAACTTCGCATATCCACATATATTTATCATTTTATTGCCATACCACTTCCACCCTCATTTTTCATTCATTGTTTGTTGATATTGTATCATTTATTTCTATTTTATATTGTCTCAGTCGTTTTTTTATTCACACTGTTTTATCATTGCTTTTTATTTAATTGATATTTCATAATGTGTCATTATGTGTTTATTTATATTGTCGTGCGAACAGACGAATTATTGTGGCTCAACCGTTTTGTCAAATAAGTATAAAAATATTTTACTTGTCATATTGCATTACCCTTGAAAATAACAAAATATTTTGTGAGGATATTTAAACGTTTGTATAAATAATGTCTCTAATTTGCATTTCAAATGTTATAATTCACATACCTTATGTAATTTTTCTGGTGCCGTATTCGTGACAATAGCAAAGCTGTCCACGAAAAATGTATAAATGGACTAAAACTAATATATAGCTGTTCTTACTGTGCTAAACAAAAAGGACTGTTTTGTTTGTGTTGTTTTTTGTTTGTTTTTGAAATACATTGCAACGACCAGTTATGATCATTATAGCAATGTCCAGCTTTTTGGTGGAGGAGGACTCCAGACAAATGTCTGGGTAGAACCACCGGTGCACCGAAAGTCAGCTGGAAAACCTCACATTAAAAGTTTCGACCTGAATGGGACTCGAGGTGAAAGGCTAAGCAGTCAGAGGAGTTACATTTTAGTGTAATATTCAACAATGAATGTAATTTTGCGCTTCACATTCTATTCTCTAGAATGCAAAATTTTGACTTACCCAATGACTTGATGCTACATTTATAACTCTTCGACCACACCATTTACTCCATTCTCCTGTATGGCTCCAATATATTTGGCTTCGAGAACCTAATACATATTAAACAAATACACTGCAACTTTCTACGACGTACATGTATAACTTAGGCTAAGAAAGCAACACCCATCAATGTCCCCTACGAAGAACTTGGCATCATTTAGGCGCCATTGTCAGTCCATTGTCAATATCTGTATTGTACACGTATGATAAACTTTGAATCAACACTTGTAAAAATCAAACAACAAAATATCCTAAAATATACAGGTTTAAATTAAATGACCAGAACAATTACAAGTGGTTAAGTAGAATCAAAACTATCATTCGAAAGTAGGCCGACCAGATATACAGCAAAAGCAATTTAATATTGACCCAAGAAATATACTTATATTTATATTTATATGTTAAACAAATACTAATCGACCAACTTAGGCAAAAGTGGCATTTCGAGCGACTTCAACCAAAGGACTTACTTAAGAGAGCAATGTGTTTGGGTACAGAGTATCACTCTGTACCTGCGGAATCTGGCCGCTATGCAGGTACCCTTCGAAGAAAGGCTTTGTCCTCTTTTCCAGTCTAATGTCGTTGAAACGGAAACGCGCTATCTTCTAGTATATCCCTTTTTAATGCAGACTGACACGCATTTTATCAACAGCGTCCACCGAAATCCATAAAATGCTTTGCACTGTTCTATCTAAGACTTTCGAGTCCTGGGCACAATCGAATTACCTCCCTTATAGTCTCAATTGATCCCATCCTTAAGTTAACTGTTTGCCTCCTTATGTAGACATATCTATAACTCACCATGTCTTAAGTAAATTAACAATGCCAACGAAATCGTTATTCCATCAGTCCAGTTATTAATAGTACGTAAATCCTTCGGCTATGTTGCTATGAGCACTTTGTTTCGTCTCTGCAAAGTTATCGTTGTTATTGTTGTTACTTTCTAATCGCTAAATATGGCAACTGTTTTTAAATTCATTGAACTGACATAAAACCGAAACATATTTCTTACGTTTTAATTAAAGACAGATGTGACAGCTCAGTGTATACTGTGTTACTCGCCACGCACTGAATAAGTCAATGAGTCTATGTCAAACCTTTTGAAGGACCATACACTTCCTCTCTCCAACAATTGGCATTTAATTAAAGAAAACAATATGTTTTGGAAATCTTTTTATGTACTTTGATAGTATTCTCTGCTATTCCATGATATAATGTCGATTTTACCATACATTGTTTATTTCACTAACCACCTTTGTAATTACTATGTACACATACTTTCCCTAATAGACGACATATCGTTTGATATCGACCATGTGCAGAACTAGGCATAAATGTGCAATCTTACTAAATGCTTGACATCTAATTGTCTCATCGAATGTTAGTTTTTCGTGTTAGTTCTGCTGATACCAATATATGGTGTACTGATGTGTAAATACAATTATTAGGTTCTTTTAATAGTGACGTTTAATGCCATATATGTGTAAAACACGTGATTTTATTGTTGTAAATATGATTATAGGATTTTGTAAAACCTTATTCATCCTTAACCTAGCAGCAAACAGTAATTGTGTCTGCCTTGTTATCTATGTACTTTATAAATTAATATGCTAACTGACTCAGTAACTCTCAAATTTTCTCTCTGTCTGTCTTTGTTTCATTGTACTTGATTGTGATATTCAATAATTGGTTTAATATTCTTAATTGCTTGTGATATTATTTAATTAAATTTGATATCATGTTATTGAGTTTGATATTCTGTAATTGATTGTGATGTTCTATAGTTGATTGTGATTTTCGGTAGTTGATTGTAAATATTTTGTAACTGATTGTAATTTTCTTAATTGACAGTATTGATTGAAATATTCTGGAATTGATACGAATATTCTATAATTGATGGTTATATTCTATAATAGATTGTGATGTTTTTTAAATTCTACTTTCTATATTCAAATTTTAATCAATTTTCCTGTTACACAATCATGTCACGACAAACCAGAACAATAAGGTTACACTTTGGGCAAATACTTATAAAAGTGCAGAGCTTTGAATACATGTACCCACAAGCAAAAATCCGAGTTTTTTTGGGTGTGTTTAAAAATTTACTCAATCTATAAAAGCAAATATCTCAAGTTTGTAGCTAGTTAGACACATATATCTAGTTTAAAAATTTTCTGCAATATAAACTTACCGTAATATATGATTTTAAAGGCATTTTACCGTTCCTAATAAAATCCATAAGAATTTGTAAAGGTTACTGGTGAAACTGCAAGAGAATTTTGTAGCGAAAAATAACGTCAAAATGGTCAATTACAGATTATACTTCTTTATGTAAAAAATCACCTACAGTTGGTTTTGGAGATGGAAATATGTATGTAAATCTCTGCATTATCACATGAAAACCTTCTCTTTGCTGATTTTGGCTGGCTTGAGGGAAATATTTGATATTAACCACTTTACACGTTTTTCGTAAAAAATTCCGACAGTTTAGAAATAACTGAGTCAAGCACTCTTTTGGTATAAGTGACACTTGGTTGTCCCTCACAGTTTTGACCCCTGAACACATTTAAAAGCCCATCCTAGCCATCCCGATAAAATATCAGACGAAGGTGAGCGAGCGTCAAACCTGATCCGGCGATGTTTTCTGCTGCTGTCATTTTGCATACACCGTTTGCCACCAGAGTGTGTAATGTTGGCATATTTTGAGCCTTAGCCTTCAAAAAACGTTGATTATTGTATATAGCCTTTGCACAAAAAGAGTATTCCATTAGCTTCACTGACGACAAGTTACAAGCCATATAAAGACCTCAATGCTTGGAGAAATGGGTAACTCAATGACGTCATGGAAAATCCCTATCACGTGGTGAAAAATTACTAAAAATAGCAAATACGAAACTTGACGACGAATGATATTCAAATAAAACTGGATCATACCGAGTGCCGATGTTTACCGAAGTTAGTTACAGTTCCAGAACCTTAATGGATCATTCAGATATGGCAATATGGCGTTTAGAAAAATATTTAAAACAAGTGTCCGTCAGCCAATCATTCGTTACGCAACAAATGCCGGATAGCATTACCAACGGATCTTTAATACATTACCACAAACATTTCTATATTTGTGCTCGAGTTTATCACCGAAGACACGCAAATCTTCTGTAAATCTTTTCCTGCAATTTCAGAAAACAAAACCAATAATTAATTATCTAAATGTGTAGCACTTAATATTTCTATTTTCTTTAATGAATTCCTAAACACAAAACCACTCATTTAAATTTATTAATACTCTATTCACGGCGAATGGAGGAAGTCGAATTAATTGAAATAAGGTGTTCACGCTATATCGTTCAACTGTGAATTTATTAACAATCTTTCATGTTCTTATTCATGATTAAAGTGCATGGTAGATCTCCAGCAATACAATGAGTTTAAGTTTAAAGAAATAATCAATGTACTCTTGGAAACAGTTAATATATAATTAAATTTTGTTGTGGATAATACATTTTGATGATTTGTCAATGTTTCTGAAAGGTTAATTCTAGATGTTTATTACAATGATAAAAGTGCAGAATTAACCGATAACACTTAGTGTGCTTGTGGAATGTCAAAAAACAGGTAATGCGTTGTCAACATGTAATGTCAGAGTTTCTACTTGGTAAGCCTGTCAGGACGTGCTTAATGGGGTATGTATATGTATATATATATATATACAGTGATTTAAATTATGTGTTATGCATATCGTCCAAAATAGCCAGGCGCTGCCGCTGTAGTGAAAATTGCACGTGCGTCTGGAATGATCGCTTACACACATACACATACATACCTCCTTCACCTTCGACGAGTGTAAGAACACGTTACACTGTCGTTATGTACATTTGTTGAACACAATTTAAATGGTCGCTTGCCACAACTCACAAGCGCGACCGTACGCACGCACCCACACGCAACCGCGCCCACACAAGTTAAAAAAACAACGAAAAATGCACGTCTGTTTGGACTGACCGCTTACATAAACACACATACACACATACCTCTGCACACACAGATAAATATGTATTGTTCATGAGAGGGGGATAGGTAAGTTCACAACAACACCATCGACCAGTGTAAGAACACTTAACATTGTTGTTATGTACAACTGCTGAACACAATTTTAATGGTCGCTTGCCACAACTCACTAGCACACACACACCCACACATACCGTGCCCCCACAAGTTTACGCACGCACACGTACGAACACGCACACACACGCACGCACACACACATTTACACCACGCGCGCATCCACGCATACAAAGGCACGCACACACACACGTGCGGGCGGTAAACACCGCTTAACTAGTTGCTATCAAAACACGGTACAGAACATCGCACACACGCACAATACATAAAATATCATATCTTACTTTCGACATGAACTTGAACTAGACAAAATTATTAAAATTTTAAGTTGAAATTTACAAATGTTTCTTCTTTCTATATGTTCCATAGATTGATACTATGTTTCGTTCATATTATCGGTTATTAGACGGCCACTGCTTGAAGTTAAAATGAAACATGTTTTAATTTTAAATACTTAAGCTAAACGTTATAAAATCTAAGCCACACACATTTTGCTCGAAGCTTTTGCATCACTTAAGTTCACCTTTCGGGTTCATCATTACATGAGTATCTTTTTTAATTTTTATATAGTTATAAGCCGAGCTTTGTTGAATTTGATAAGTAATTTGTTGACATAAGTATGACCGAGAGAGATTTGTTATGGTCGAGAGAGTGAAGTTTATAAGGTACTTATTATTTAAGGGCAGTATTTTTAAGTGGACAATTGTTCTGTGTGGCGATAATATCGATGTGACGAAGTTACAGAAATTCCAATCCATTTCCCATCTTAGTTTTTGTGTGCAATCTTGTAATTTACTTTAAAGCTTGTACTGGTTTTACTGGTGACCACGTGTAGTGCGAAATGTTTTGCGAAACAAAAATAACCAAACTTTAAAACAATGTGTTAACATTTCACCGCTGAACCACCTAATACACTTAGACCTGTAGCTACGTATCCATTATTTGCGTGGCTAGACTATGTTAAATTTATTGTTCAATCCCCAGGGGATGTCGGCTTTCGTTTCTGTCTCTTGCTCTTCTCTATAATTAATGACTCCGGATGTCAATTACAATCATATTTACAGTTTTCAGAGGCTTGGTGTTCAAATTGTGCATTAAAAGAGATAAAATTGAAAACAGACGCAAAGCCGTCAAAGAGAAGATATTTGGTGAATAGAAATTAACAGATTACAGCTGCAAGTGAATCATGGATGATTAATAGAGAACAGTATAACGGGAAGGCAGAGTATCATCCAGTAGTCTGTGTTCATGAACTAACTTGACCCTCTCTTACTAATGTTAGACCTTTCACAAATCTATATCTTCTTTATTTCCAATGTACTCAACACTCATACAAACTAAAAATAGTTTGTTGGAAAAAGACTAAAAAAGTCAGGTAAGGACATTTTTAATGACGATACATATATAAAGAACATATTCTTTTGAGCAGAATTGTTTGCAGAATGTAAAGACAGTTATAAAAAATGTGTAACAACAAAGAATAAGGTATAAAAACTAGACCCAGACAAAGCAGGGCGTAGACCAAGACAAAACGGCGTAGACCGGGACACAACAGGGCATAGTCCCAGACACAGCAGGGTGTAGAGCCAGACAAAGCAATGCGTAGACCCAGACAAAACAGGGCGTAGACCAGACAAAACAGGGACGTAGAGCCAGACAAAGCAATGCGTAGTCCCGGACAAAACAGGGCGTAGACCCAGACAAAACAGGGGCGTAGAGCCAGACAAAGCAATGCGTAGACCCAGAAAAAGCATGGCCTAGACCGAGACAAAACAGGGGCATAGAGCCAGACAAAGCAGGGCGTAGACGAAGACAAAACAGGGACGTAGAGCAAGACAAAATAGGGACCTAGAGCCAGACAAAACAGGGACGTAGAGCCAGACAAAATATGGGTGTAGAGCCAGACAAAGCAGGGTGTAGACCAAAACAAAACAGGGACGTAGAGCCAGACAAAACAGGGCGTAGAACCAGACAAAACAGGGCATAGACCCAAACAGAACATGGCATAGACCCAGACATAACAGGGTGTAGACCCAGACAAAACAGGGACGTAGACCCAGAAAAAAAACAGGACGTAGACCCAGACAAAACAGGGACGTAGAGCCAGAAAAAACAAGGACATAGACCCAGACAAAACAGGGACGTAGACCCAGACAAAACAGGGCGTAGACCCCGACAGAACAGGGCGTAGACCTAGACAAAACAGTGACGTAGACCCAGACAGAACATGGCATAGACCCAGACATAACAGGGCGTAGACCCAGACAAAACAGGGCGTAGACCTAGACAAAACAGGGCGTAGATCCGGACAGAACATGGCATAGACCCAGACAAAACAGGGACGTAGACCCAGACAGAAAATGGCATAGACCCAGACAAAACAGGGCGTAGACCCAGACTAAAACAGGGACGTAGACCCTGACAAAACAGGACGTAGACCCAGACAGAACATGGCATAGACCCTGACAAAACAGGGACGTAGACCCAGACAGAAAATGGCATAGACCCAGACAAAACAGGGCGTAGACCCAGACTAAAACAGGGACGTAGACCCTGACAAAACAGGACGTAGACCCAGACAAAACATGGACGTAGACCCAGACAAAACAGGGACGTAGACCCAAACAAAACAGGGACGTAGACCCAGACAAAACATGCCGTAGACCCAGACAAAGCAGGGCGTAGACCCAGACAAAAACAGGGACGTAGACCCAGACAAAACATGGACGTAGACCCAGACAAACAGACGTAGACCAGACAAAACATGGACGTAGACCCAGACAAAACAGGGACGTAGACCCAGACAAAACAGGGACGTAGACCCAGACAAAACAGGGCGTAGACCCAGACAAAACATGGACGTAGACCCAGACAAAACAGGGACGTAAACCCAGATAAAACAGGGACGTAGACCCAGACAAAACAGTGCCTAGACCCGGACAAAACAGGGCGTAGACCCATACAAAACAGGGACGTAGACCCAGACAAAACAGGGACGTAGACCCAGACAAAACAGGGACGTAGAGCCAGACAAAACAGGGCGTAGACCCGGACAAAACAGGGCGTAGACCCATACAAAACAGGGACGTAGAGCCAGACAAAACTGGGCGAGGACCCATTCAAAACAGGGTTGAGACCCAGACAAAACAGGGACGTAGAGCCAGACAAAACAGGGACGTAGAGCCAGACAAAACAGGGACGTAGACCCAGACAAAGCAGGGCGTAGATCCAGACACAACCTGGTGTAGACCCAGGCAGAACAGGTTTGATAATGGTCTACATCTAGAACATACAGTGGTAACTTGCACTCTGACGAGGTTCTTCCACTGTTGGTTGTGAACAATCATGCCCAGGTTATATATAATTCAGACAATAAGCCTGATCACGGTGTAGGTGTAAAAAACTAAAAACCATATAACTCAAGCTATTTATTATTATCTTAAAATTTCTGAATAAATTTGTTTCGCTACAAGCACTTCACTTAAAACTTGTGATTAATCTGAATATCACAAACAGGCCTACATGTGAGTACATTATTCTGGTCAAGCAAACAATTTAAAAATAAGCGCTAACTGTCCTTGAGATAGTAATATTTGGCAATTTCCTTAAATATCACGAAAAGACGGATCAACTATCGGCTCCATTTGATAAGAATAAATGTTAACTTTTGCATGATTACTTATCAGAACGTATTTAAGGTAAATAGAACACCCGATGATAAATGCATATCATGTTACATTACTGATCAAACACGTGGCTCTCGAAGAAGGAATACATATTTTTAATACTATTGTCTGTTTTCAAATTATTGTCTTGGGTCTTCATCATTGTTATAATGAAACAAAGCCAAATGTGATTAAATAAATTGACAGTATACAGTCGCTATGTTACATTTTATAGATAGCCGTTTAACAATATTACCTTGCACAGACAGCTTTAAAGGTATCGACCTTTCAATAGTAAATGGTTCAGTGTTATCAGCATTTATGTCGTTATTCTCTTCATGATCAATCGAACGAATATTCATTGCAACTAAATTGATCATTTTAACAGTAATATTTTCATTATGAAAGCATATAAAACATAGCTAACGCTTCACGATGGAATGTTTAAAATATAGATTTGATAAGAGCACATTGCAAAAAGCGTTTAATAATAGTTGTATACGACCTTAAAGGTTTTAATGACAAAAGTGTCCCTATTTAGAACTTTTAATTCTAGACAAATAATGGGGATTCAAAAGGAACATCCAACTGGTCCTTCACAATAATAGATCTCATGTCTTTGTCAGACAATGAACTTATTTTAAGTGGCCGAGTTGACGCTATTCTTATTGATCATTATTAATTACGTTTCTGTACTCGAAAGGCTTCCGGGTTATTTTTGCTACTCACGACTGACATCGTGTTATATTTAATATTTTAACAGACTCAAAATAAATCTATGTCTGTGAATATTGCTTTGCCTTTTTCAATTTTCGATTTGTCATTTTGATAAGAAGATGTATGCTTAAAAATCTGCTTTGTCAAAATGACGAAAACAGTATAATGATATACATACATGTACCACAAATGCATTCCGAAATAAACATCATTTCGGCTCATGCTTTAAAAAACTGCAATGTAATTGAACGCAAGTTAATGAATCTTAATAAAGTTATGTTTTAACAATATAAAACCGCTTCCCACACTAAACTATGACGTAAATATGAACACATATAAGGACCGGAGATATAATCAGCTTTATATTCTATTTTTAGCATATTAAACCAAAACAATCAACTCCCACAGCGTATATTTTGGGCATTTACATGTACAACAGGATTGCTTCAATAAAATACGTATAATTAGTCCAGGTTTTGTTTGAAGGTAATGTATATTTTTATCCACGTTGTTTTTATATAGACATTGGAAACACGATAACTCTATTCGGATTTACTAGTCTTCTGGAAATAAAGCATTTTAGCGTGTGCTTTTTTTCCTGAAAACCTAAACATGTTCAAAACTGTTTTAATAGTAATTTACTTCGTAGTTAAACAACACTTTCTGTATTTTTCCATGTTAGAAGATAAATTATTTTATAATATTCCGTATGTTTTATATTCTTCGTATTTTCCTCAAGTCTCTAAACTTTATACTTTCATTTTTCCTTTCTCAAAAACAAAGTTATCTAAATGTTATCTTCCTACATATAACACAAACTTGTGGCACGTGACTTTATTCTACGATTTGCTGGTTTTTGAAGCAAGTCTCTTAAACATATAAGTGACCATCAAACGTGGTTAAGCACATTATGTGCTAATTAAAGAAATTACAACATAAAACCACCTCAAAAGTGTATGCCTTTTTATCACTGGCATCATCTTTATCTTGGCAGTTAGTGGATATTTCTTTAGTGAAACCGATAAGGGCGGAAACTAACGAAACATAGAGGTTTTGGTCTAATTGCATGGACGGAGTACGAAGACATACAAGAATTTTGAAGTGTCAATATGTGACTTTGAAAAAACTAGGACAAATCTTAATATTCACAGATATTATGTTGTATGTATTTTGTCCTTTTTGAATCCAAATGGACAATGCGGACCGGTTCCTCGAGTCTTAATGTGACCTTGATTAAACTTGTGTTCTTCATAAAAAGCCTTTATTTTTGACATGGATTACTTAAATATATTGTAAATTGGGTTCCTTGTCTATTTAATAACTCTTCTGCGTATATGTATTCTATCCAAAAAAGGATTAGTTATTTGACTATAATTGGCAACATTAAGGATATGACCAGTTGATAGGACATGCTGATGAAGTTACAAATATACTGGCAATCATGTTGCGGTTTAATTTCTTTAAAATGAAGAATGTTGATCCTAGATTTTAGACAGTGAATTAAATAATAGTAATGTATACCAGCAGCGCGTCCGTTCAGAAAGTTGATGAAAGATATTGGCAATATTAGAAAATGAAGTAAGTAGATAGAGGAAAAGATTTGCATAACCTGTGCATACAAACACAACAGTCCGGCATAGAGAAAGGTATTGCCAAAACTAAACTGATAAAATGTTGATTGTTTTACACGTTACAGTGGTTGTAGAGAATTCGCGAGTAGCCAAACACCGCACATCGGTTGCACTTCAAGCAAATGTTTCCACTGTGGTTTCCTTTGATAGTGGAGAGGTCGCAGCGACATCGCATAGTGGTCGCAGTCACTTGTAAACAGTCTCTTGACATGCTTGCTTTCAATCTTTCGCCTTCCAGTCGCCGATTGGGCAACGACCACTCTCGTTGCAACTATTTTGCAAATGATAAATTAGAAGTGATACATTATAAACATACAAGTTTCCAGACACGGCAATATGTTGACGGTCAAACTTCACTTCACTTCGACCCTTTCCTTCTTCTCTATGCAACTTTTACAGCAACTTTATTTTTTCTTGTTGCTGTTGTAATATTAAAACATGTAAATGTCCTTGAATATGTAACAGAACCATGTGACTGCTTTCGAATGATTTGGTTATGATTTAAAATTTCTTTCAAAATCTTTTTAAAGGTGGTATGCGACAGTGTGGACACGTGACAACACACTTTTGAAAGTTACGTTATATCGTCATTCGGGTAATCTGCTCGACATCGATATATATTTTTAGCAGAGATCAGTATCATGCTTATTTAAAGATTTATAATTAATGACTTTTTATAGTGATTTGTACTGTCTAACAATATAGGTAGTGCTCCAAACCGTCTTTACTTGTAACACGGTATGAGTTTATGCAGAAATTATGCCTAATTCCCCAAAGCAGTGGTAAGGTATTGTTACATTAATTAGTTATAGGTCAACTCTCGGACACCACCTTAAATACCCTTTCAGGACAGTTCACTGCCATGCGATCGTAATATGACTCTCGGCAACCGATCACCAACCGATCGTCGGCCTATCGCAAGTCTAAGCCAATTTCCATAAAATACTAACCCAAATCGTAACACATTTGCAGGCTATATATAGATAAGAAACATTGGCTGACCGGACACTAACCGTTTGCTTACAGTTATACCAGTTATACCAGAAATATTGACAGAAAAACACAGAGCATGCATTTTGTGGTCACAGGCAGACACCGATCTGTCGCAATACATATGTGGCCAAGGCATAAATGAGCCAAAGGTGACATTTGTTTCACTTCAAGATTTACAAAAATCATAGGAGAAAAGAAATAAAACTGTGGATCAACATTTCTGCATTCGTGATACTTTCATTCTTTGAGAAGACAAGTCAAAACCCAAGCTCATAAAATGATAAAAAGTTGTGAAATCATTTATTTTTCATTAATAATTGGATCCCTGTCCATGTTACTGAAAAAAACAACTGCAGTCTCCTTTAGTTTAAAGTTAATATATAATGACTCTACAAACTTTATCGTAATATAATTGTTTGTTTTGTTAAATGCCTGGAGCTTGATGAAACCTGTTTGAGGTAATATCATGACTATAACCTGGTTACAAGTGGAATTGTGTTAAATGCCCGGAGCTTGATAACACACGTATTTTGATTCGTATGGTTTAAGGTGGGTAATATTTGTGTTCGAAGAGCTAAATTAGGCATGGTCAAGCTAGAACAAGCTAAAGTAATTCTTAACATTGATATATAAATTTGAAAAGTGCTGTTCATGTTTATATTGGATATACAGGGATATGTACTTTCGTTCGGATTATACTAGCTTGAAAAGAATATTTAAAGATATTGTAAAGAAATATATTCATGGAACCTATAGACTGTTTAAGGGTAGTTGATTGACATTCCGCGATTCAATTTGTTCCTTTCGGTTAACAGAAGAACAACGAAATATTTACTTATGTATATCTATAAGTACAGCATTCAGATTTCATATAAAAAACATGCTTCTTTTATCACACTTCATTGTAGTCATATTGGTGAAGCTCAGGTTGTGTAACTAAGATAATATTCTCCAGCTGCTGGTTCGATTCTATAAAGACCCTTATGTTTTTATGAAAGTAAATAGTGTGGCCCTTTTTGCAGTCTCTATCTTTTCGCACTTTTTCTGTATTTTGGTAATGCTGATCTGTACTGTGTGCATTATGTGTTAAAAAGACAATTCATATATTAAGACTTCAAGATTTGCAATATTGGATTAAAATTATCATTGAATATAATTTTAACAGATGGAAAGAAGTACATCTCATTAAAATGACGAAAACACACAGTATTTTGGATGCCTTTATAAACAAACTACTTTGTTAAAAATGGGAAGGAGGTGGGCTGACAACAAATTCAAACCAGCGGTGATTGGTTTTCAGGAAATATGTTTATTTATTATTAGACCACTATTACCTCAGGAAATCATTCAGCACTGTAGATGTCACCGACCACAGAACAATGCCACATCTTCCGAAGACGTATCGACACTTACAAAATACATGAGTGTCAGTTTAATATTTAAAAAACAATAAAACTCAATAACAAGACTGTTGTATAACAACACTGACCTAAATGGATAAACTTGCTAAGGTATTGAAATAAAAGACCTTATTTATTGATAAGGAACACAGAATAACACTAGCGACGATTTGGATCAGGTGGCTTACTAAAAAAATATTTTCTGGTTCGAATCCCCACGAAAACATTTACGTTTTACTTTTTTATGTATTTATGACCAAGATAGTTATACATTGTGTCAGCTGCACCTTCCTGGCCTTCATATTGATGTCTGTATTAATTTACTAAATGTTAGTAGTCATAAACCTTGCAGTTTTTTTTATAAATTTTTAAAAAAAGGTTGGTCATCTTTGATAACATGTAACAAAGCCTTAACAACAAACGAAATAAAAAATGATATGTGTAACGTATTCAGTTTTATTTTGACATTGTTTTCTGGGATAACAAATTAGTAAAATTAACGCTCTTTTTTCTGCTTTGTAGTACTAAATGATTCTAAAGTTTTGTCTTTAACTTTTATCTTAAATACCAAGGTCAGCTTTGAAATTTATATTAACAGAAGTAATACTTGAACATACAGCTTTTTTTTATAAATCCTACACCTTCGTTAAGGATAATAGAAAATATAAAAAATCAAACATTTTCTATTGAAGAAGAACACCTTCCCCGACAATAAAGATGTTTGAAGTTTTTTTTTTTCAAATGTAGAAATGTATCGGAATATAGCAAGTCAAACGCCCCAGTTATCACAAATAAAGAATAAATCATTAGAATTATGAATAACGGAAACACAAGAAATAACAAGATTGAGTTTTTGAAAGAGCACACATAGACGCACGTGTATATTCAAAGATTCAAACTTAAGCTGATTATGGTTTAAAACGAAAGGAATATATTTAAATTTCAAGAGAAGGAAGTCGCCTCAAAACGCTAAGTCATTTCTGAATTTTATTAAAGCTGTTATCGAACATCACTTAGAATACGGAAATATTTGGTCCAAGTTTTAATATAAACTAAAGACAGTTCCAGTAAATAACAAATCAAAGGAAATGACTCGTTCGCATTGGCACCCTTTGGACACCCACGAGTTCATTCTTTTGTATTATTGCCGTACTGTTTGTAAGTATGCAGATTGGCCTTACACAACCTTTTCCTGTACTCCTCTGGTCCGTGTAGTTTCTCCAGTCCCATTATTCGAAAGTAAGTGATGTCATGATCCTCCGAAGTGTGTCGCCACTGGTATTTAGTTCTGCTCCTCAAAAGATTTATCAGCTGTCCCTGGTTGAGTTTGTCCCCTGTCTCGCCAACGTATATGAAAATCTGGCAACGTGAACTGTGGATCGCTTAAACTACATTGCAAACTTTGTATGTCCTTCCATTGGGGTCAGTAAAACCGTCTGCCTTAATAACATATAGGCAAATCGCGCACCTCTTTGCTCTACATGGTCTGCAACCATTCTGTATTTTAAAGAATTGCCTCTTAGGTTTTTTGTGAACGAGAATGTCTTGCAGGTTTCTATTGCTTCTGTTTGCCACTACAGTCGGTCCCGTAAATATTTTCGCTAATCTGTCCGATGTGCGTAGTGCAAATATTCGTTAGAGCTTGGGAATACCTCCTGTATCGGCTAAGAAGCCTTTTATGTATCTTTTAGTAATACCTCACCACCTATCTGCTAGCTTCTATACCTTATTCTCAACCGACTTGGTGTTGTTATCAGGTACTTGCGCGTAGGTTTTTTATCCTCTAGGTCTCTCTCTCTCTCTCTCTTTCCATATCTGGCACGTAAAAACACAAGCATAACAATGGTCATTATAGATGAACAAGTACATGTACATTGACCTTCGCTTTATCTGCTGTAATGGAGACGTCTAAGAACAGCTCATTGGTAAATTTGTTTCAATCGCCATCTCTAATTGAGATCTATGCGTAAACTTATGCGTAAACATCTAAGATAACATACAGGTAGTTAATTTACAGAATCGAAATCGTGAAAATCCATTTTATGCTTCAAAGAATATGTCATTATATATAAAATATCTAAATGTCATTCAAGTTATTGTCACCATGTGTCCTGGCTGTCTAAATATCGGTCATCGTACTCAAAAGAAAGGAATGTCGCCTACAGAACTAAATATGTCATGTCGTTTTTATGTTTCTTCAAAGTTTTTTTTTCTGTTTCTAGCACATTTGGGTATTAAGACAGAATTAACTGATCGGTTTAAATAAATAATTGTATCAATTCAATTGGGAAATATTAACATTCAAATGCACATTCATTCGAGACCTTAACAATAAATTTAAAGAAATTCCCCAATTGAAATTCAAGCGACAGGTTTTTAAATAACATAAAAGAAAACTTGTTCAAAGTGAAGCTTATAAGAGGTTATGTCATTTTGAGATTAAATGAATGTTCCTAAACCAAATACTTCAAGGAAATTTGAAAAATCCAAATATTTTTAAGATCCAGAATAAAACTGAGTTGGCCGATAACCCCTATGTTAAATGACTATCTGGTAGTTTGTCGTCCTTTCCAAAAACAATCTTAAACTCTACAAAATATTCTTCGTAAAAATACGCGAAATGAAATGAAAATATTTAGCTAAACCCTTTAAATAAATGTCTGCATCTGTGGTTGCAACTCGATTATGAGTTTCTAGCGTGTAACTACTCGACCAACTCGATGACTGCTACTTCTCAGTCGAACATAAATACAGTTTATTAAACTTGGCCTAATCGGCTATGTTCGACAATTTTCTCGAACGTCTTTTTAATCTTTACTATGCTTTTAACATATTCCACACTTGGCAGACTAGACTTTTGTAAGCACATAAATGTCACAACATAATTTAAACATGTTATAAGCTTTAAGGATATAAGGATTATGAAACAATAAAATAAGTAGAAACAGAAATTATTTATGCTCGTTTACCTCAACATGTTTATTCTGACGCCTTTTCTCAAGTTTTGCCTTAGACCTCATTTTGAAACATAGCTTAACAGCGAAATGTGTTTTCATCTGCCATCAACATGGATGCGGTGTTATATTATTTGCTTCATCCACCAATGCAACTTTTCGGAATGAATACATTTATTTACTTTTTTTTGTAAAATACTGAAATATCAATAACATATTTTTCAATAAATTGTAAAATGTCAGTTCAGTAAATAAAGATAAAGTTAAAGCTTTTGGACTTGTTATTAAGTGACATTTAAGTGTGAAGATTTAAAGGCTTTTACGAGGGCATAAACTTTGCACGCAAACATAGCAGTTTGTGTATTGAGCGCCGCATCAGATTAAGATCAAAATGATTTGCAATAGAATGTGTTAAGTTATTGTTATTTTATTGATTGATCGCTAATGGTGACGTAACGTAATTAACTTAACGACTTCAAATTGCCAAGGAGACTAGTGAACACAGAATAATAATACATTTCCTTGTCATACATACATTGTGATTCTATTGCTTCATACAACTTCCATTATTCAACACAAATTCAACATTATTTTCTATATACAAAAGCTTAACAAGTCATCTGTTTGACCGTATTGTCCTGTTATCAAATATATCCCTGCCAATAAGGAAATCAATGTCCTGTCGCAATGACAAAAGTGAGACAATCCGACACTCATAGCAGATATTCTATGAAAATATATTCTTCGAGAATTGAACCCATATTGCATTTTATATATAGGAATGGGGTAATAGAATGCATGATATTTGAAACTATAAATTCTGTTTTATTATTCACAGGAGTATATAGTTGATGTCATAAAGACTAGTATCATAATTGTGTTGGACAGGCCTTAATAGTTCGCCATGCTATCTACGTATTTGAGAACGAATAACACACGCCAATGACGCCTTTAGTAGCAGTCTCTGCGGATCCATATTTCATCATATTGAGGGGAATTCCCGAGACAAATGGTGCTTGTTTTGTGAGACCTTATCTGCCTATACATAAAGCAATACTATACATTGGTCATACTCCTCAGATCTCACCTCTAGAAATTCCACGACAGAAATAAGGTATATCTTTTAAAGACATATGCCACAGTTGCTTGTAACGAAATGCAAAGCACTAAGGTATGAATATTTGTGTCAACCCCAAAGTGAAATATATATTAACAACGATATTTTTTTCAGTAAAATCTTCTGTTTGCACTTTACCGTCGAGCGAAATTGAGTATTAGAGTTGAAACACACTTGTTTCAGGTGTCTTCAATACTTAACTGTAATCCAAGAAGTGCAAAAAACCCTCAAAGCATGATAAATATGATTTTCTATATGGGGATCATCTTTGACGTGGTTTGTGTTAAACACTAGTATCTCATCTTCCGAAATAGGGAAAGGTTGATTGAATTAATATTTTCTTGTGTGCTATATTTTATCATTCGCTTAAAGTATTATTTATAATAACCATGTCCGTGGTAGGGAAAGTCTTCGAATAAGTATAAAATATGGTAAGTAGTATTTGTATAACAAATATAACTCCATTTTGTATTTAAGACTAAACATAAACTTGAAGTAAAATACAGAGGATTTTGTTTCGTTTGCTTTTGCAAAAGGTACATAAATAACATAAACCCATGTTTACATTTTCTCGTCGAGCGACCATGTGCTTACCTGCGGTACCCCGATGGTTCTACCCAGACATAAGTCTGGAGTCTTAATAACTATACAGGTGGTCGATTCCACAACACTCAGTTGAAAAGCAGTACATATCGGTGGCGCACCATTACGCTTGCTTAACGTGTTATAAGCGTCACAGTTTAACAATAAGGATTTAACATACGCAATTAAGAGTATTATTGTCTACTTAAAACGAATGACGTGTAAGACGGATTTAATAATTTATGAGAGAGCAATAAATCAACAAGGATTAGATATTATATATTAGAAATACAATAACAGTACCACAATTAATGACTATTTAAATGTTTTGGTAGCATCTTACAAACTTCCTGAGTATAAGACGCTATTTATGTAAATTATCAGTTTTATGTTGTTCATTGTTTGTATTGTATACTTTATCCATATTTAAGTTTGTTTGTCTGACATAATGCTGTGTCTAAAAGTTGTCCAGCCGACACAGAGGATTGGGCATGATTACATTAGAAAATATTCGTTAACTAATTCCTTTTGAAGGCAGACGTTAAAATGCAATAAATCAAAGCAGAATGCCTTGACATTATGAAAAAAGAAACCATACTCGTTACACATATTTTATTCTACTAACATCCGCAGGATGATACATTGATGATATTAATGCAGCCAGATATATTTACGTTGTGGTAGTACATGTATATCCACAGTAGTCCTTTTCCTACAAAATGTAGACAATCATAATTTTATTTAGAATGTGGCCTAATTTTATAAATGCATAATTAAAAACATTTCAGCGCGTTCTCTTTAAGGCGACGAGACAATGCCCTCAAAATTTCTGTTTAATTGCAACTATCATGAAATACAAAATTTGGCATGACATATATTTTTATTATGATATCACTGTTTAAAATTTTCAAATTAATAGAATCATATATTAAGGATATTGTGAAGCTCGAAAGAACAAGGGCTAATTTTTCATACATTAATCACCTTGCTACTTGCGACTTGTCCCATGACACTTCTTTTTTATTATCTCTTGGCAGTCGAAAGTAACTTCTGGTACTTGTGAATCATATGTTTGATAAAAAATTATTAAAACGACTTACTCGTTTTGTTTAGATTTAAGCTAACAATTATCTGCAATTTAACAACCAATCGGGCGCAATGATTGATATAAAGTAAAACATGTTCTGAATCAATGTATGCCATTTATGTATACCCATCAAGTGGCATGTATGTATACATTTAGAAACCCATATATTTGCAACGTTTCGGAAATTGTTATCTTTTCTTCCAAAAGTTCCCTGGGGTGGTAACGAAACGCATGTTATTATCTTTCCGTATACAGATTTTAATGCCATGCTTATAAAGCGGGAAGAAAACACAGTCTGAAAGAAAATGCTTTACTTGAGGAAATTCGTTTGTCTACAAACGTAAGGTTAGACATACACACACACTAAAGATGTTATATTGTGTAATTTCATCGTAATTGCATGTAAGACGCTGAAATTAAGCTGCCAACCTTAATTTTATGTCTGGTCAATACTATAAGCGTGTACGTCCAAACACTCTGTAAATTTGATTTATAATAAGAACACCTTTCGTTATTGATTTGTTATGCTATATTGATCACCATTCTTTACACAAATTGCTTCATTGTAAGTTTTTATTTGATAGTGTTTACAACACAACATAAGACACATTGTGTTAACTTACATAAGTGAAAAAAACAACAACATTTCGATAACAAATTTAAGTGTTATTTTCTCTTGGTGCTGCTTTGTCTAAAGTCACTGGCCCACAAGAGAATGAAAACTTTAGATTTTAGTTAAGTTACAGCAATAAAGGAAACGATCACGACTTTATCTAGGTCATTACACAACCAAGCATCTCTAGCCGCTAAAGCACATACACATCAACGAATAGGCAACAGGGTGATAAAATAGGTTAAACAAAATAAATAACATGTAGGTTAAATATTGTGTAAATCGTAAAGGTATTTATGTTTTCGCTTATTTGGTTATAATTGTGCAAATATAATATATACGTTTATATTTAGAAATACATCGCATCGACCAAGTGTGGTAATTATAGCAAGGTCCAGCCATCTATGTGAAGGAAGACCCCAAAAAATGTCACGGTAGATCCACCGGTGCACCGCTTGGCAGTTGGAAGACCTTCCCAAATTAAGTTCTTCACCCACATCGGGACATGAACCCACACGTTGAGAGGCTAAGCGGGCAGAGGTGTTATCAAAGAATAATTCTTGCAGGACAGGTCGGAAAGATTAGATATGCTTTAAAAGTTCAGGCTTGTGCCACTAAATGAAAACACTTAAAGTTACCGAGACTTGGTCCCTACCAAACGAGTTAGAGTTGTATTACTTGCAATGCACTACATCCAAAGACAAATACAAGCATCATCGCGTTATGTAAACGACAAGGCTTTAAGAAATAAGTTTTTTTCCATATTTATTTCAATTGTTAATATCTTTTTGAAGGTATAACTAAACAGACCTTATATAATTTTCATTTGCAGAAAGCAATGGAAGTACACAAATTGAATACCGGTTTACAACTTAATTCATGCTTTTTGTGTTGCCATGACATATACGCACATACAACTGTAGGAAATCTGTCGTATCGCATGTATGAAAACTGTCAGTATATGTTATAAATAACCTACGTATTTCATCGGGGATATTTACTATTCACCCCTCTTGAATTTATTTAAATAAAATGAATACGCGCTTTGGATATGTAAACACAATTTTTGTCGAGAAATGTTGTCAACAACATTTTGAGTTAAAGTTTATATGAACGAATCGAGCGAATCAAGCTTTTAACATATAAGAGTCTATTATATCACAATCCATTTTATGTACATTTGAATGCATGGTCTGTATGTAGCAATACAAAAACTGTTAATGCAAATGTCCATGTATTTTGCTACGTTTCTGATTGCGTTCAGGTTTTCAACGTTTTAAACCGTACACATTTAATTTGAAACACGATGTGCTAATGTAGTACGAAACGTGCATTACTAAAGTTAGTAAAGTTTTCTGACCGTATAGTCCTGTTTAATAACCCTTGTTATCTCCCTTGGTAGAGTTATCGTTCGTTTTTGTACAACTTCCTGTAGGCAAACAAACAAAACAAGATGGCCTCTGAGAACAATGAAATCGGTGATCTGTGCAAATTTTCAAAACTATCAGTGCGTGAACTTAAAGACTTTCTTAGATAAAGAGGGGCGCATGTATCAGAGAATCGTCCGGAACTTATAATACACGCTAGAGGGATAGAAAAGCTTGTTATATGGACATTAAGTACAATTAAATTGAACGACGAACAAGACAGCATGAGCATCAAACGCGAAGAAGAGTTGTTTGTAACGCCCTTTGGAGAGAATCTTTCAATCTTGGCAATCTAGGACTATTTTCAGCATCTTGAAACCAAAATAAAGTGTAATTAAGTATTTTTTCACAACAGTCTATGATAATTATTTTCTTTTCTATTACTTTAACCAAGTAAAATGAACATCAACGACTGTATTAGCTGCTGCAGCTGCAACAGTATATTTTTATACAACTCTTCAAACTCCAGATAAGAATTATGGTTAATTGAGTAAAAACTCCATAAGACAATAACGATCAAGTAAAGGAATTTTAATGTTTTGTTTAAAAATAATTGAATAAAACAAAATTGTGCTTTTTTTATCCTTTATTTTTGAAACTGCTCGAATAGGGTCTACAGCATTTACATAGTGAAGAGAGCGCGTTGGGCATTTACTCTGGTTTAATACAGCAACCAAGGGTGCAATTTCATTTTACTACTTATTCGGCCATTTAAGAAAACCTTCACCAGTCATTTTTTGTAAGAAAATAGATTATCCATTGGGTTACACACAATTATAAAAAAGTTATTTAAATAAGATTTTCTGGGTGTATCTGCTACGTCTAGAAGTGAAATATTTTTAGTATTTTGTCTTTTTAAATGACTCAGATACACAGAAACGCCCCTTATCTGAAGTCCAGTTCAAACAACAGTGTATGATAAATACATTATTAAGTTAACAAACTGTTGACACAACTGCAAGTGTTTGTTACTTACAAGTTCCCTCGAATCTATGATTGACTAAAATTAATCGTAATTAACTTTGTTCTTTTATTGTCGTCCAATCAGCGGTCATCTTAAACTGACAATTCTTTCATTAATTGACATGTAATAAGCGGCCACTCAACACAACCTGGAAGTCAAAGTGTGACCGTCAATTGTTTTTATTGCTGTCATGCACTAGAGGTGTGACTGTTAATGACCTTTGTGCAAATTCGCTGCTGTTAACGTCACGTGATGTTCTTTGTTTTGATTTGCTATTAATCGCAGCCATTGTCTATACTTGAATAATGCATCGATTATTCTTTTATCTTTCGACATTGTCATAGATTATACATTTTCTGTAAATAATTAAATCTTTGAGACGCTTTGGAGTTTTGATTATGCCGTGAATGATGCACACACAATTCCCCACCCACTTTTGAAACTGTTTTCTACGACGAATCTGCACGGTATAGGATTCTCCTTGGTGCATTTTCCCTCTAGAAAATGCTCTGAACAAAGTCGATCATTCTTCAGATTGCAAGTGGAATTTTGGCTCATTGTTTAAAGTCGACTTATCTACAGTTTTCTCAGTTTATCGTCAGTTGGAAAACTGTGAATGGTGGCGTCCTTCTGTCAACTCTCCCTTGTAATTGCTACACACACAACAATAATATCTCTTTTTCAGTCGAGTTTAACACCTGTTCTGCCATCGTTGACATTTTGATTTGCTCTCCACCGGAAATGAAATGCGAACCTCCACGCTAAAGAGCGTTTAAGGGAGGCAATAATTCAGGGGAGATAACAGGGGTTATTAAACAGGACTATAGAATAACCCAATGTATTTAGATCTGTAACCATTTTGGCGGGGCTAGACTGTTACCACGCAGGACGACTCATATTTTCTCTACGACATAATTAACTGCTTTCGGTATTCATTTTCAAGCACATTTACAATTTTCAAAAGATTAGAGGTCAATCGAAGAATGAAGCTTTAAAGAGACATTATAATGTTTTGTGTCTTGATAATCTAACCGTTACTAGATGTGAAGTGAATTATGTACGACTTATCGATCACATTAAATTAAGAAGGCCGGTTGCCCTATAAATGTATAAGTTTATGGCCTTAGATGATCTCCTTTGTACTACAATGTATACTCGTATACATTTATATGCCGCGGTAATGTTATAGTGCAAATAATAAAACATCAGTAAAACAGACGCGTGTCTTTAAATGTATACGATTTTACATCTTAGGATAGCTTAATTTACGGAATAGTGAGCATATCACACATTTTACCAATATACTTTCAGAATGTGAAATAAAATAAAAGTATTATGCAACAAAAGAAACACTCAAAACAGAGCGTCAACCTACAGAGAAGAGGTTTGGTGCTATATTCAAATAAAGATGTTCATACATTGTAGCAAGAAACTCACACCGGATTGCAAATGGTATTTATGAAGTCAACGATTTTACCACTTCGATATAACAAAACATGTTTAAACTCGAGTTGTAAGATTAATATTCCAATTTAAGCGAGCAAACATATCACATTATATTTGTGGCACATGTTTGTTGATTATCATGTTATTTTGCAAATTACCGATACGGGGAGGATATTTGAAATGAGTACAAAGAACAAAGACTTACAAACTATCGATTGGGTTTAATAAATGTGTTCATCAGTTTCATGTCTTATTTCAAAAACGCATTTTAGGCAAATTACTTTACTAATAACGAAATAGTAGGTTGCACGAGGGATCAAATATCAATCTTGATGAGAAACTTTGATCTAAAATAATGTTTTCGGTTTTACGATTATTGTTTTGCCTTGGGCATTTTTAAATTTAAACAGTGACAGATGTTTTCAAGAAAATTGCCACTGTGCATTAGTTTTCAAACGTTATAGAAATAACATATTAATGACATTTGTTTGTACAGATAGCTTTCAACTTACCGCCTTTTCAATCGTAATATGTTAAAACTATCTATTTAGAAATTTCACTCTCATCTCTTACTCTCATTAATTGAATACGGGTTGAATGTAGTCATTGTAAGTGAATTTATATTAAAATAAATAAATTGTTAAAAATGGACAACACATGGCTAATGAGCCCTGACAATAAGTTATAAGTTACAAAAACGATACAGCATATTTATAAAGTAATTGAATAAGTCCTTTGACTTCAATAATTTACTGTAATGCCAAATTCAACCAATCGTTATTAAATGAAATTAATAAACAAACCTTAAACCTTTTCTTTAACCTAAATGACTCTAGAAATATGATACTAAAATGGATAGGGAAAGTCACATTTAACACACAATGTTTTTATATACAAAGTTGTTTTTATAAAACGTAAGTCTACACCCTCTTTCAACAGCATCTCAGGCACACAATATGGTGTCAGCGGGTCTTTCTCAACATTTCGAAAAAGAACCGTAATAACGCCAATATGTAAATGTCAACTATTTTTTTTACGTGAGTATCAAATGTTCAAAATTCTTAAGATTTGATGTACCCAAGCTTAGTATTCAATGTAATCACAATTTATCTTTTGTTCGGAAGTATTGTCCATAATAATTCTCTTTCTTTTAAGCGCTGTAAAATATATGAGAAAGGTTTTTATTTCAGACATATTGGTCTGAAATGCCGAACCGTTCTAACAATTTTACAAAAATATTTATCACATGCTGAGACACAAAAACATTATTTCTGTATTATCAATTTCGGAACTATAGAATTGTTTTATGCAAACTGTATACATAAGCTCTAAGGTCGAAACTAACAAATGTTATAAACATTTACCTAAAATAAAGGTGCATAGTAATGCGGTACATTACATTTTATGTAATTTGTCTATTAAATTACATCATCGCACGATACATTATTTCATTAATTGTGCCAAAGACATCAAATATTCTTAAAAAACGCAAATTGTGCATTCCATTTGTGCACATAAATGTAATTCAAGGTCAGATTTCCCAAACACAAATTGCTTTAACTGCATATTGAATCACTTAAACTCAACTAAATTACATGTACTTAATGTTACTGTAATAATGAATTTATACAATCGTTTATAGGAGAGAACAAACATTGAACCCTCGTTACCCCCTCCTCTAAAAATAATGTATGTTTTTGTGTATAGTGTCAAGGACAGAAGACAAGCTTCTATATATATTGCTATGGAAATATGTGTATAGTTGGTGAGTTGATTTCCCCGATGACCCAACACAAGTGTGCAACCATATAAGAATGGTATTAAATGTACATGACCCGCGGAATGTTTACTGGAGTATCAGCTATACTTACATATACCTATCTAAACAACTTTTATTGCCATGAAAAATCCACCTTTATCGTTGATAAACACTTAAATTAACTTGTGCACCCTATTTTGTGATTTTAAAATATATATTACCTGCTTGAAAATATGAATTTACAGTAATATATACATATATCTGCTATATTACATTATTATTAAAACCTCTTGATTTTAGAAATATCACAATAATTGAAAAACAATAGAAGAATTAAAAGTTAAAAATCACAAAAAATAAGAAAAAATGACAATAAATGACAAAAACGAACCAATTAAAAACACAAAAATCACAATAAATGAGAAAAATAAAAGAATTGGGAAATAATAAAACTAAATATTGTTGTATACTCTGAAAACATTAGATGAGCAATTTAGTTTAACAAGATCTGTCAAAACCATGGACTTACAAAACGGTTAAAGATAAGAGTATTATTTACCAGGTTATATATTATTTGAGGTCAGTCTACGCAACAAAATGAAAACTACATTCTCGTTTAGTTACTTTATCTTGATCAACTAAAAGGGCACTGCGATCGGGATCGTAAATTTAAGTTTGTGTTATGGACTAAAGTGGAAATTAAGTTAGGTAACTTTAACATGGTGACCGTAGAGCCTAAAAGGTCACTTTGTGTTGCTTTACTTAACTTAGATTAGTGGTAAAAATTTTAGTAATAAGGTAACATATTCATGTTCAATGCAATCGAATGTCATTCAAATAAGTCAGTTAAATGATATAAAGCTATATATCTATATATATATTATATATATATATATACACACACACATATATATATATATATAACTAGTTTCTTGCAATGACTATTTCACTCTAAACCGGTCACAATATAATTACCTTTATATAAAACTGTTTATACCCAAGAAAACGCGTTCATCATTGATCGGTCTGGATGTTTATTCTTTTTAAAGAGACTGGACTTTTTAAAGTATCTCTTCCGAAAAAATGCAAGAATAGAGATTTCCTAATCGTATGATGATTATTCCTTATATTTACCCTCATTAAGCGTCAAATTGTTTGTAATGTTATAGTAAGGCCAACTTAAGATAAAAATTGTTCCAGACAGTGAAGTAAATTAAACGAACAGCTTCATAGCATCCACACGAATTATGTAGCATGTAAGTAATTGAATCTGAAAATGCAAACAAGTAAAGTTCTTTCTGTTTATGATCTTATAACACGTTTTAAGGAGAAAAACTGTTACGCCGACCTGTTTTTCATAGCAAGAAAAGAAAAAGAAAAGTTAAGTCGTTGAAACAAATCACAACACACAAAAACGGCTAACTGACGTCAGATAGAGGAAACTGAGCGCGCGTGGTTTATGTAATAATGTGTTTAAGAGTGACATTCCTTTTACGTTATATTCGACAAAAATAGGCTTTCCCGATAAGCATTTAACTTGATTATGCTTTGTAAACGCCACCTGCCAGGCTCTAATATAATTATGTTTAAAAAGAGATTTAATGAGCAATTGCTTAATGTTCCTTTGTTGAAAGCCATTTGAATCTTTGCGCTAATGTGATTCTTTAAGGAAAAAATATCCATATAGGGAATGGGTAAAGAGAAAAGCCAAAAACGTCTTAAGTTCTTAAGTTACTGCATGTAGGACTTCAAAGTAAATACTCATCATATAGTCTGTGCTTTAATCTTATTTGGACTTAGTTGATAATATGTTATATGCACCATTTTCTGATATTTCCAAATAGTTTACATTCAGAACAAAGTGAAGTTCATTTTCTAGAATGTCAGAAAAAGCTGAATTTAAGGTTATTAATTGAAGTGAGAACATTGTTTATCCCTTGCGATAGCTTTGAATAATATCATGTAGCAGACATGAAATCGCAATTTAAATCCTTAACGACAACCCTTCACTGCCTTCACCTCCGCAAAAACATAGTGCTGACAAACTTTAGACACTACTAAGGTCTCTTTAAATCACTGCAATTTTGAAATAAAGAGTATCTGCCTATACTTCTGCATTAGCTTATTTGTTTTAGCTGTCGGTCATTTGCACTTAGAACAAAAGTAAATGGATTATGATAAATTTTTAACCATAAGCATACACAAATCGTACAAATAATGGCTATTGATTAAATATTCACATGTACATGCTTTTGTACATGCCAATGGTAAGATAACTGTTCAGTTTGGGTTTTAAAACGATATGCAAGAGATCTCACCATAAAGAATTACTCACATCAGTATCGTTGAAATTCTCATATAGAAATATGCATAACCCCCCCCCCCCCCCAAAAAAAAAAAATCAAGTAAAGCAACATTTAAAAATGGCATAAAACAGTGAAATTTGTTTTAAAAGAGCGCCTCAGTATGCATGTTTATGAATACAATATCGGTTAAAAGCAACAAGATGTCGCCTCCAGATTCAAGTCTAAAATGTTAATGTTATATTTCTTAGGAGAATTGGATGTTGAGACTGGAGACTAGAAAAGAGAGAATTTATCGAATATATGAGAATTATTATTTTGGGAAACATAAACAGTGAATATCAAACAAGAGGAATATAAAGTCAACACACACAATAAAAACTGTTTTATAAGCAAACTGATAAAAGGTTGTATCTTCTGAAAACTATTTAAATGTTATAAAATTATAATTATATGGAAACATCAATAGTGAAAAAAGTGATGGAGGTCATGAAATCAAAAGCTTAAAATATTTTTGCGCTTGGCACTAAGTTTTATGTTAATTTCCGTCAGCATGTCGTCGCCAATACAGCAGAATTCACGAAATTTAACATTAAGCTATTACTTCATAAAATAATTGAAATGACCTCACTGGTTTAAAATATAAACGATAACATAATCTAGGATGTACAAATTGTTCTTTTGTGTTACTCATATCACCATGTCATTTGTGTTGATTAAAACATATTTTCATTTATGTAAAAGCTAGTCTGTATGCACAACCTTGTATTGGTTCAATGATAAATAGTTATCTTATTTATGCACCTGTACAATGCTAGATATGGTGTTGCAAACAAGTTGGAAAGCGTTTTAATAGAATTCTGTTGCGAATAACGGTAGAAGTTTAGAGTCAAATACTTAATGCGGAAATCTTCAAAACTTGCTTTTGACAAGTTAGCACACATTACCAAGAACCAAATTTAGTAACATTGGCGACACGTTGAACCCTTCTCACATTGTTTCATGACAACGTGTACTAGTATTTTCTGTGTATTTTCTTCAAATAACTGCGTACAGATAAATAAGAATTGAAATATAATGCGAATTCCAGAGTCAAAATAATGTTATAAAACTGAAAACATAATAAGCCGTAATACACTTACTGTGATATAAAACAGCATAACTATTAATCAAATATATAAATTAAGATATATGTATTTTGCCATTTCTGTATAGTTTAAATTTATCCGACTCAGACATAAAGCAATACTTTATGTTGGAAATATCGCTCAAAGGTTTAAACCCCAAACTTACCAAAGTACTGTGTAGCAATAGAACCAGTTGATCTTAACAAAGGATCAGTTTCTATCACCTGAAGGTAATTTTTTTTCAACAAACTCTAATGACTGGATGTTCTTTTTATTACTTTGTATAATAATTGCTTTTTTCATGGTAAATGTAAAGATTTTACGTTTTAACATATTCCGTCCATATAAGTTAGATACTGCAGGATGGTAAGACACAGGTTTTTATACAAGTATATTCATGAAGGTGAAAAAAACGAGAGAAATCTTCAAAACTTGTTTTTGACTGGTTAGCACACATAACCCTTAATGCAGTATAGTAACACTGGCGACAAGTTAAACCCTGCCCATTTTGTTTCAAGAAAACGTGTAATTGTATTTTCTGTGCATTTCTTTAAATAGCTGCGTGTAGATAAATAAGAATTGAAATCTAATGCGAATTCCAGAGTCAAAAAAATGTTAGAAAATGTGAATACATAATAAGCCGTAATACACTTACTGTGTTATATAAAACAGCATCACTGTTAATGCTAAAATCGTTATCCTCAAATACAATGTTTAACGTAAAATTTAACATTATGGTTGTTTTGCATGTTGACACAGTTTAAACTAACGTTGTCAGGAAAAGACGCCAAACTAAAACCCTGAGAATTGGGACTTGAATATACATCGTTTTTTTTATACACTTAATTAAAAGTATAATTTATGCAACTGAAGCCCCGAAGTCTGTGCTATTATACGCCCGGGTATGCTGTTGTTGTTATTAAGATAGATATTATAATTAGATTTGACATGGTTTTATATTTCACAATGATGAGAACTAATTACACCCGTCAGTGACTTCTCTTTTAGCAGTCTCTAAGGAACTTTATATCATCTTATTGTAGGAAATTTCTGAGATATATCTTGCCATTTCTGTAGAGTTAAACGTTATCTGACTCAGACATAAAGCAATCTTATATGTTGGAAATACCGCTTACAGGTCTTAACCCCAAACTTACCACAGCACTGTGCAGCAAGAGAACCACCTGATATTAGCAAAGGATCCGTTTTTATCTCCTGAAGGTTAATGATTTTCAACAAACTCTGATGATTTGATGTTTTGATTATAACTTTGTACAATTATTGCTTTTTTATGGTAAAATGTAAAAATTTTACGCTTAAACATATTCGTTTCATATATTTTAGATACAGCAGGATGCCAAGTCGCAGGTTACAATACGAGTATATTTATAAAAGGGAAAACCAGTTTAAAAAACACGAACAGTAACCAAATAAATATGGATATTTTATCCACACTTTTGGGTAAGGTGTCTAATCGAACCTTTGCGCAAAGTTCTTTTCCTTTAGAAACAATGGAATAAACGTTCGTTGGCGAAACAATTGTTTATGAACACTCGACGTCATTCATTTTTTTTCTGAAAAGTTAGAAACGGAAACGAATTTAATCCCTTATCTAATTGATACGCTTATTATTCTTCGAAATGTAATTTTTAACTGCATTTCAAAGGATAAGAGATACATGTAGAATCTATACATATTTTAAGTTTATCTAAATGTATAAAGCAGCAGAATGTCAACACCAGGCTCCTGTAAAATGTCATCATGCACGGAAGACTTTCCCTTGCACTTGACTCGTCAATAAATCTCAATTAAAACACATACGAAATACATCGTGGGAAGCTAAACTTTCCACCGTCCGATAAATTAACAGAGTTTTGAAAGATAATTAACTATTAATGGCTGTTTCACCGCTTCGCAATATAATTGTGCACACATGCTATTTGAGTAATAATACTTTAATATGCCTAAGAGACACGTTATGATTTTATTGAACGAATCTGATTAAATTGCATTGAATATCTAGCAAACTACTGGAGAAACATTTAATAATAATAATAATAATAATAATAATAATAAATATTAATGATGATGATGATGATGATGATGATGATGATAATAATAATAATAATAATAATAATAATAATAATAATAATAATAATAATAATAATAATAATAATAATAATAATAATAATAATAAAAATTATAATAACATATATATTTGGAAAGATTAAGTTAAATAGCAAAAACAAAAAAATACAAACTAATAATGTTTTTATAACTCCTCATTTGAACGTATGGCGCTCATTAATGTTTTTTGCAGTTAGGCAATTTGCGTGAAAGAAACCGAAGCTTATATAAAAAAATAAACGATCACCTCTTAAATATCGAGTTATTTTCAACTGTAGGTTACATAATTTCTTGCGTCTTAACAACACTAGTTATTAATCGGATAATGCACATGTGCCATCTGATACTTTTTAAATAAAGCGTTTCTCTAACTGTAATATTCTAGATACTTGATATTGATACGCATGAAATAAGATTAAATATAATGGTACATGTATCTTATAAGCTTGACAAACAATAAATATATGAACTCAATGTTAAGAGTGTAATATGATATTTTACTTAAATTATTTAGGCAAATGTGCAGCACTAAAAGAGTGACCTAACATATGCAAAGATACTCTAATAAAAAAAAAACATACAATATCCTGAAACTGTTGCTAGTCATTGTTTGTACTTTTCTGTAGAAAGGAGAGAGAAAAGTCTATGTCTGTATCTATCCTGTTTGATCGATTTGCTACTAATCTTTAAACAATTATATTGTTTCGTTGTCAGATTATTTAGTCATTTAATTTAGAGTGCAAAAAACACTATGAAAACTTACCAAAACAATCACTGTGGCGTATTGTATGGACTGACGGCAACATGTAGACAAAATTATATTGGAATCCGTCATCCGGCTCTAAAGTTGTGGGCAATTTCTTTTTTTCTGAAACACGTATCTCTAAACATTGTTATATCTTGTAAACGACCATTATTATGTTATTTATTATTTATATACAAACTAGCAAACAGCAAACAAAGTAAACATACTATTCCAAACATATACATTCCTTACATTTACTACCTTTTTGCTGACTGATTTTCTATAGTCTTTATAGAGTGATTATTAGCAAAGTCGCTGTGCTGTTGGTGACCAAACGATTAATTTCACAGTTTTCCAAGATTACTTATACGGTATCTAGTGGTTTTATTTTGTTGAAACTCTTCACTTTGAGAAGCAACATAATACATGTACAAGCTTTATCTGAATGTATGAAATGCACAACCATACAGGGAACTATATTGGATTGACATTGCCAGCTCCAATTTCTACTAAAATATATGCGACGATGTTAGCAAAAGTCCAAATAAATTGGACTCATTTTAAATGTAGTTTCTCATGTAAGACGATTATAATGTTTGTTAATAAAGCAATTATTCAATTTTGTGAATATACGAAATATCATCGGTAATGATAAATATTTGGTTGAATGCTTTAACATAATTGTTTACAAACGGCCTGAGTTCAAGTCGATGTTTTTGTATAAGAACATATTTGGACATTTTTCAATGTGTTGTACATGTACGCTAAATGCATTGTGTGCGATTATGGCCTAACGCTTTGCTGAAGGTTGTCCAGCCACACGGGATTTCCGTAGTAACACCGGCTAAGGAGAAATTTGCTTCTTTAGACACACTTTTCTCAAACAAACACACATATCCCAAGTCACGCACACATTATAAAAATTGATATTTTGAATTTGTTCAACATACGTTATAACAAAATCATTATTCACCGTCTTCAAAATCAACAAATAAATAAATTCCGTTTTAGTATATTTACTATAAATGCATATAATGAAATAAGTTTTGTTGTCAATAAGTTGTTTATAGTCTGTCACTTACTGATTTTGATTCAGTTGAAGTACACGTTTCCTTAAATTTTATTGAGTCCGGAACTTCAGTCATTAGTCTGAAGATTTCATTATAAGTGTGATTCATCTGAGGTGAGTTTTATTGCCAATATAATAACGTTTGCTTTAGATCATGCAGATATACAACACATATAAATGCATATTTTCTGAGGGCGTTACACTGCTAGAGTACGTCACACACAAGCAAAAGCAACAACAACACCCCCACCCCCGATCCCCTATAATGACGCCAATTCGGACAACACTGAAGGGTCCTTCTAAAACATTCACATTTTATGTTTATTTGATAAACAAACCAGATATAGCACGGTAAGGAACTACTTTCTATCAGTAAATCCTAAATTCTGCCACATATCCTTGCCTATAGAAATATATCGGTTGATTTGCTTTGTACAGCATCAAACAAACAAGTCTTTATTTGTGCTCAGATGTATCATTCAAGAAATTCAAGTGTTTTCTTTAAATCTTTTCAAGGAACTTCTGGAAACTAAAGCTGATATTTAATTATCTAGATGTGTATCGCTCGTGGTAATTCTCCAGTGGTTCCTTAAATTGAAATACATAACCAAACTGTTAAGTTTATCATTACTTCATTCAATAACTTAGTGGAAGAGGATTTAATTGAAATAATGTGTTCAGAATGTAGAATACAGCCACGAGTTAATAAACAATTTATCATTTCCTGCGTTTATTTGCCTATGTGGTCTTAAATGGAAAACACCCAGTGTAAAATATAATATTTAATAAAACAGATTATGTACTCTTGCCACATCCAATAAGTTAAATCGCAATAACAGATAAGATTACACGTGTACATTGATAGAAAAGAGTTACCGAGTGATACTTCCATTCGGCAAAGGAATCGACATGATGATGATTTTCTATTGAATAACATATTTCAACACCATTACATGTAAAATAGTAATTTTCCGTTAAACTGGTCTTAAACCGTTTACAGGTGTCATTTCTCTTGCACAAGACTGTCGATATGAATTATAAAAGAAACACATTATTACATCGCTCCTTTGCCCAATCAATAAACTTGAAATTTGTCAGATGATAAATAAAGACAGGTCAAGAAATTAGTTTTGTTCGTCTATATGTCATTTGAAGGTAACAACATGCGCTTATTTGCTCTGAAAAGGTACAACACCAACTTTGCAAGAGTTTGTTCACATTAGTACGGGAAACAATCTAGTCCACTTAGAAACATATATAAAAGCGTGTCCAGTCATATCATAGTTATTTGAGATGGCTTAAACTCTATAACATAGATCATTAGTAGTAAAAATAATCAAGTTTTAACCAGAAAGGTTGTTTACTGAAATCATATTCGTAATTTCCAGAAGCTTAAAGTTCAGAAACGACATTTAAATATATTGAACGGAGAACATATATGCAACATTCAAAGGGTCATTGCTTGTGTTTGGAATATTTAGCCCATTAAAGGAACAAGAAATTCAATCGATTAATAGATTCCATTATAACAAGAAGACAACATGACCTATAAATATCTTAGTTTATATAAACTTACAATATTTTACTCTTCCAGAAGTGTGGCTACCCAGCTGGTGTTTTCCTTATCTCCTCGTACTTCAATGTATACTCTTCTCTATGCCACCGTAATGAAACAGTGAAGCAATAACAGAGTAGCAGTGCAAATGACAGTGATGAAAATATTACATGTCTTTCAAATGGAACTTATACCATATTCTTAATGGCAGTTATTAATCCATCACATGTCTTTTACATGGGACTCATACCAGATTGAAAATGACAGCTATGCATCCACTACATGTCTTTTACATGGAACTCATACCCTGTTATAAATGACCATTATGAATCAATATCATTTCTTTTCACATGAAAATCACAACAGACTCTAAATAACAGATATGAATCCATTGATTTGTCACTCCCTTATACCTTACGGCTTTTAAACATAAATAAAAGTATATATTACTTAAGGAGCACACAGCTTACATCGTTTTAATGCTTATTATCTTAGTGTATTTGAGATAATTTTCTGAAACAGAATAGAAATTTTCAAAATAAGTTTACACTAAAGAACAAATACATTATCTTTACTGTCGACTAATGTTGTTAAATGCGTTCATTGTTTTAAATGTTATTTTAAATAACGCATAATCGGTAAATCGCACAACCAATATTAATAAAGAAGCTTGAACCAGAAATCATACATACTATTGTCGATTGTATAAGTATTGTTCTGACAAGGACACTATTCACATGGATTAAAGACAAATAGGCGATTGCAAATTAGCTTCTAGATTAATTAATCGGACCACAATTTAAATGTACCAGCAACTGAATGCATCTTGAAAAGATGTTACATAATCTTCACAAGACATTTTTGGCTGACATTTTTAAACTAAACTTGACCAAAGTTATCAAATATGACACCAATTTGTCAGTTGTGAAAAATGTTGTTAGGTGAGATGATGTTAATATTGCTGTTTTATGTTCTGTTGTTGTTCCGACTCGTAATCTATTGGATCCTATATCATTTCTACTCAATACTCCATAGAATAACAATTTAAAAGATTTGAGGCGTAATTCCTTAGAAGTTCGAGGCAATTACAAACTTATTTTATAAACGACTGTTTCATATAAAATGACGATGTGTTATTTCAATAAACCGAGACCAAAGGAACTTTATTAATCTCTCCTCGGTCATATAATTTGATTATCATAGAAGCATTCGTCCTTAATGCAGAACTGTCGTTGTCAATTTATCCAAACACTGTGCAAATATATAGCAAGTGCCGAATTATATTATAAGTAATATATCGTAAATATGTTATTTAAAAATGTTCAAAATTTAGATTTGGAAAACAAGAATCAAGTTACAGAATTAACTGACGAATGTGCACATTGGTGATATACATGTTTAAATATAAAAAAACAACATCCGTCGACGCCTCCCTAAATGAATTAATACGTCATTTTTACAGCACCTTGATTTTAAACAATCTTGCATTTTTCAACAAACATTTCATCAATAACATACTGTACAATTAAATATTTGACCAAGTAAAACTAAACAAATTGAAACCGAATTAAAGATTGGTTAATATGTCCATTACTTGTCCGAACATCGGTAGAGAAAATATCAGAACCAGGAATATCAGAACCAGGAATATATTTAGCTATTCACTTTTGGGGAAGTTTATTCATAACGAGTTTGTTACTAGCGTAAAGTTCAGTTTATTAAAACATGTTCTTATCAAAATGTCTTTTTTTAGCTGGTTTCAATCTGTAGATAATTCAATTTCTTGCTACAATCTTTTTAAACATAATGAATCAAATTGTGACAATCGATCGTCTATTTCAAAAGTCACGTAGGTGCTTTTATCACGTAAACAAATCTGTAATATACTTTGTTTTATTCTTGGTCTTTTATGTACGTCTTTATACGCTTTATATGTCAATATAATCTGATAGACATTAGGCAAACACCATCACTGCTACAGTAACAATATGATGTTGTTCAAACAACAATAGCCTGTCTAACATGTAGATATATTGTAGATACATTGTGTTGAATAAGATATTCTTTTCTCATGGAGTCTTCTTCAAAATAAATCAAGGCAGTGTTAAAATTTCGTAACGTTGCTATTCTTACTTCAATTGATAATTATTAAACCAATAAGATTAGTTGCACCAAATTTTAAGTGTGCCTTATTAAATTTTTATTATAGGCCATACTGATTTTTGCCGTCAAACTGTTATATGAAGTGTGTACAAGCATCGATCGCCGTATACCAGGTTGCGTTAGAATGAAACAAGAAGTAAACCATTCATGTAACTATTCATAATGAAGCCACTCTTTTATCCAGTCAATAATCTTCAATCACTTGTTTTTAATAACGTATGAGGCAAAACACCCAAACAACAGAAATTGTGGAAGACGTTTAAAACAAGATGGTTTTAAAAATAAAAGACAGAAAAACACCTCATGACGTTAACTTACATACTGCATAAATAGAGTATGAGATATATGTATACGTCCTCTAATTGTATCATTTTGATACAATAAGCTGTGATTATCTCATTTAGACACTTTTAATTGGATAACGATCATTTGGATCGGTTTTATATGTGCTCTTGATTAAACATACATTGCCTATGAACATCAAAATAATTGACTTCGAAAGCCTTTCCACGCGTTTTTCCATGTTAGAGACAAATGTACTGCTAAGAGTTCAAACATTTCATTTTATCGTTATTATTTCAATATTTGTTTTCCATGCATGTCGGTCAAAAGGTCCATCTCAAACGTATGATTGCGAGAACACATCGTTTTGGATTTAACTGATCACGCTTTGAATTATTTATTATTGTTTTAACAATTAATAAGTTGGTTAACAGTAATGTTCAAACTGCAACCGCCTTTAATTGACCAGAACATTGGTTTGACCGCAAACTGGTCTAGTGTTAATTTATGTTTCCGCTTTGAACAGTCAGTGTGATCGGTACGATATAAAATCTATTCACACACCATCTTTGATAGAGTTTCTGGGAATATTGAAATGTAGGTCAATTTTAATTCTGTCCATATCTATTGTCCATATTTTGCCACATAACTTTTGCAGGAATAAAGACCAACAACAAAAATACGATGCCAATGGTTGTTATGTAAAATGATATTTAAATATAGCATGCTTAAGCGATTCAAATACCGCACATTTATGGTTATACAAATTTCTTGTTAATTAAACATAAGTTCGTTGTGAAGTTTATATGAATGATAGCATTTGTATGGTCTAGTTTGTGAGGACTTAAAGTTATTAAATATGACGTATGTAAATATAACAGCATAAAATCACCTGTTCTATTAGCTTTTATGTATGATCATTTGAATAAGATATATTATCTCTATGAAAATGGAAGGTTCATTCGGCTATTTTGACTTGCCCTTTCTGCTGATGCGATAAAACATCTTAATAATTTTCAAGTTTGTCGAGACTTAAAACTAATGTACCATAGGGCTGTTTATTTTTAGCTCGGTAATATTTCTGTTGAAGTTGTGTTTTTTTTTATTTTGGCCAAAACTGGAACTCGACTGTTTAAACTGCTGAAGGCGTACATTTGGAGGAGGATTTTGCCATTTAAAGGTGCGGCCCGTCGAATTCATACGCGTTCAAATAGATTGTAGCTATACATATGCTTGGATGGAGTCTTCTTCAGTGTAAATACGTTGGTGGTACAATCTATATGTATATGTGGAGCGAAATGTGCCTGTTAGTCTCTGTTTTATTTAATATGAAGAATGGTACTGCTAAATATAACGATGTCTTTATCACATAATACTAACAAATGATCATTATATAACCATATAGAAGAGTGTTTTTCACAGTTAACAGCAACAGACAAAGTGTTCTCCTAACCGTGCGTAGCACTGCTAAACATCTGGAAAATGAGGGAAAATAGCACGTTTGTTTTAGGTCATGCCTTAACCCATGACTAATTTACTAACCCCCTACTAATGCAAAATAGAGGAGTTTTAACGCTGGTTAATGCTACATGACCAGCTTTTGTTCAAGGTTTGCAGGTAGACGTTGCAAAGAAGTGTTTGTACATGTTACATGTACAAACACACAGAACTAAAAACAGAAGTAAAACAGTGAAAGAAAATAACATATTTTCGTTTGTACATGTACGCATGTCAGCAGACTCACAGGCACATTAGGTATTCGAAGACAGAAACGAAAAGATAGTTATGTGTTGAAAAAGGTAGCTGAACATACATTATATGAAATTTGGGGTAAAGTTGCAGGTAACAAATAAAACATTCCCACTGTGTCTACACACCTTTACAAGCTTAGTCAGGAACATTTTAGTGGCTATAATGTTTGATGACACCAGTATACTCATGTCGGTACGTCTAGATCGAATAGTATTTGTCGGTTTGTTGTGCTTGAGCAGATTTATGTTCCATTTCGCAGACACAGAAACACTGACAAAAGTTGACGTCTCAGTAGAAAGCTATGTAAACAATGTAAATATTTTATGTGATGTATCACCAAGGAAATAAGCAGGCATATCTAATTATGACAAATCTACCCATTCCATCGAGAACACTATCGGCACAAACAGCAGCCTCCATGATGATGTTGTGCAAAACAGGCGAGAATCTTTTTATGTTCATAGGACCAGTTTATAGATGCACTAATCGGCGGCTGTGGTAATAGGTTAATAAGAAAGGTCCTATCAAAATTTCCACAGATATTTAAATTTTATCTACCTGAAGACAAAGGCAAACAAGGTAAATGTTAATGTGACAAAAACACAGAGACGAGACATAACATAAAAAGAAAAAACATCAGTTACTGCTTGGAACGGTCAGTCGGCAAAAGGGCCAACTGGGGTGCTTAAACCTTGTTTGTGGAGCGCTCCAATCTCGCACTTCCTGAAGGTTTTTATAAGACTAACCTTATAATAAGGGACAAGGAACGACTGTAAACGGCCACCGAAAAGTACGGTTTCTGTACATTTTAAAAGTTTCGTCTGTCGCGACAGCTTGTGAAACAGACTAGCACATTTTAGTCTATTTTTCTCTACGTGAATTGTTTTTCCGGGAAATACGCATTTTTTATTTGAAATACTCAAAACGAAATGTGCCTATTAGTGTGTGTATATCTTAATATGAAAAATGTCACTGATCGATAAAATAGTTGTCTTTATTACAGAATACCAACACATATCAACTATACAAAGATTCAGAGCATTTGTAACAATTGCTCACTTATAATAGACTTAATATTTAAAGATAATTCATTGCAACCGGACGCACGCATAATCAAAATCAGTGGTCAGAAGAGTTGTTGCGTGAATGTAAGAGGATATTGAAAAGGAATGGAAAACAAAAAATAATAACATGTGAGTCACATATTTCCCAAGTCTCTTTATAAAGCTTCAATTGAATGAGGAGGGAATTTTTTGATGATAATGCAACTAAAAGCCATGCGCCTTACAACATTGTACCCTTATGACCTAATACAATTGTGCTTTTATGGATATTTTAGGTCCATATTAGTTTTTGTTTTCGTATCTCAGTTGTTCAATACTAATTTATTCCAACAGACAGGTAATAATACAGCGTCGGAGATCAGTACATGGTACCAAGGAATTATTTGAAGTTTTGTGTTAAGGCAGTATGCAATAGTGGTGTAAGGAACATCTTTTTGTAAGCAACCAGAATAGCGCCATTTAACTTGTGAGTAGACCACGCTTGCATTAAATAAAAATAGTTGTTAAAACTATTTTTCTGTATTTAATCGTTGGTAACGTTTTCGAAATTCTCGGAACATTTTACTATCTATACGTTTTGAATCTAATGGATCTGATACCAAAAGTTTGTATGCGTGTGTGTGTGTGTGTGTGTGTGTATGTATGTGTGTGTGTGTGTGTGTGTGTGTGTGTGTGTGTGTGTGTGTGTGTGTGTGTAGTAGTAGTAGATGTGTGTGTGTGTGTGTGTGTGTGTGTGTGTGTGTGTGTGTGTGTGTGTGTGTGTGTGTGTGTGTGTGTGTGTGTGTGTGTGTTAACAGAGTCAATGGTTTTAAGCTCTTTGTTTCAAACCACTGTCTACTTAAACACAACAAAAACAAACAACAGCTTATCATATAGTTCATATAGTGTACCTTGTTGTTTAATCAATGTATAGGCAATCCGTACTATTTCTTTAAGCGTTAGTCAGTAAATATAACATATTTCCTGGAAAAAAAGAACTATGATTTGTTTTAAATTTTACGTCATAAAATTGTTTTATAGATGCTACTTAAGACTTGTTAACAATTTATTTAATGAGGAATGTTGATAGAAAGTAGAACTTGAC
The DNA here is from genome assembly GCA_007844125.1 of Sinonovacula constricta. Classification (NCBI taxonomy): domain Eukaryota; kingdom Metazoa; phylum Mollusca; class Bivalvia; order Cardiida; family Solecurtidae; genus Sinonovacula; species Sinonovacula constricta. Next base: position 39,071,946 of record CM017559.1, on the reverse strand, counting down.
CTTCCAACCCACACATTTACGATCAGGTGTTCAGCATGCAACTACAAATTATGTTTGTGGAAATTGAAGGTTAATATTAATATAACATCTTAATAAGCTACAAATTATGCCTTTGTCTTTACATAAAAACAACAACAACAATATTGGTTTCATTTCGAACGAAATGGGTTGTATACTTTTTTGTATGGATATGCCTTAATTGGCCAATAGACGCTACTGTTAATTTGAATCAAAAAGGAACATAGTTGTAGACAAAAAAACGACAACAGTTAATTGACACTAACTACTTTAACATCAAGTACTGTTTTTGGCCCAAGGCATCTGTTGAAGAAAAGTGCAATTAGGAGATTATTGTCGTGTTTAGTCTCCACGTTCTGTCGGTATATGAGGTCATTTACATTACTAGCAGTAAATAATGCATTAGTTTAAACATATTTTATTTGGAAAAGCAATCATTTACAAATCATGTTATACAATATATGGGATAAGAACGAAAGAATAATATTCTTATTATGTTCCTTTTCCTGATAAATAAGGCATTATTTGCACTAGGGGTATAAGAAAGCTTGAACCAGACCCGTTTTGTAATGCGTCAGCAAAGCGTAACCACATGGAGCGTTTGGTGACTTTTCTGTTGGTTAAAGCAACACATTTTAAAGAGAATAACTGGTTACAATTCACACGGACTTTGCAACCATTTCCTAGCGATGTTGGTCGGAGGAAAGGAAATGACCCAGATGCTGTCCATTTAGCATTACCCTCTTTCGTGATGCATCGAACGCATTTTATCATTAATGCTATATAAGGATTATTTTTCTGCGTTATACATTTTACAATTTAACCGATGTTGTTTGCAATTTGTTTTATTTATAAAAGTAGAGCATACATATGGACATGTAGTTGCAACACCTGCATTACAATGAACCATTTAAACACATATTGTACATATATTTCCGTTTCTATCCGAAGTATTGTGGCCGTACCCTGATTTAAAATATAGGTAACAGGTGTTTTATGGATATTCAACAGCATCGTTTTTAATATATGTAAATGCAGCCTATACCCAATATCCGATGTTGATCTGTATCCATTATCCAACTCCGACGGTGATGATAATCATTTAACTCGAACATTGGATTGTGTTTATACATTGGACAATATTCCGAAGCTGTTTTGTCTGTTGTTAATCGAGATTAGTATTTGAATTAAAATCAATATTAATAGTAATTGTTGACTCGTAAGCTATGTGTTAAATATTTAAAAGCCAACAGGTTGTGTTTCCCTTAACGAGTTCACGTAAACTGAATATTCTTGATCAATGTTGTTTCTCAGGGAATCGATTTGTATTTAGAATAATATGGCTTTTAGCGCCTACTTCGATGAAAAAGCAGAAAACTGGATGGTATTTGTGTAAAGAGGTATCATTAACAAACACTTGAATTCAGTACTATTGGTACGCTCCCATACTGGTCATGTATTGTGGCAATTGAAGTAATCACAAATGCCATAAATTTCTGTTGAAAGTAAAAGATAACCACGGAAGACAAAAACATTCTACTTTTCACCAATTGTTTTATTACCGCAGGTATTTTCATCTCTGGTAAAACTGCATGTACATTATATTTAATAGGCGAGGCGCTGGAGGGCAATTCTTATATATATGGAAAGTTCATTGAAATTTGCTCTTGGGGAAAGTTTAGAAGACAACAAAAACAACAACAAAACAACAACAACAAAACAACAGCAGCAAAAAAAAAACAAACAAAAAAAAACCAGCATTATGTTTCAGTCATGTTATTCTCCGTTTTAGCTGTTCACAACAGAAAGTTTGTGACATTAAGTTTCCAATTTCCAAATATTAATTCAAAGTGGCATATTCAGCTTTCACAATTCGTCTACTCGTAGGACATTTTATATTCATGATCACAATACTTTTACTTGTTTGAGAAAATAGTCCTGTGCGTGTAATCTATGTTCTCACATCAGGATTCCTACGTATATTTGTTCCTGATATAGCTTGGAAACTGGTACCTTATACTCATCATCTGGTGTTTTGTCTCTAATTTAAGCGAATTATTTCCTTGTTGATTTAGTAGTTCAAATAACCTTATCTAATTAATGTGGTACAACTTCCTTCACCCCAAACTTTGGTTAACATTATTGCTTCAAAAGACGCCATGTTTGTCCTTGTTTGATTTATTGCGTCATTTGTTCGTTTAAACTAACAGTCAACTCCTAGATAGTTTAGCTTCTAATCGGTATTTTTTTCTTTTCAGTGTATGTCTTTGAGAAACCCCGCCCCAGGAAGTGTGAGATAGAGCTCTGAAAACCGGTTTAAGCATTCACTCCATCTTTCCCAGGAGTATGACTGAAGTTTAGTTTAAATCATTAGCTCGTGAATAACGTGTTCACGTTTTGCTAAAATAAATACAACTTAGTTAGAACATTAAATACAGTCCAAAAGAGTCCAACCTTTTAAACTTAACATCGATATTAGAATAAAACAGTACTAATTCTGCTTAATACAGATATCACAAGAGAAGTCCTATCTTTCCATAAAAAGTTTTCTCTTCTGTCTTTATGTTCAGATAGTGTGGCAACTGCTGTTGCCACCTCATTGCGTCTGAGAAATACCCAACCAAATGCTCTTTTCGGCAGGCATGCTGATATCCTGGATGTAGCTTTTCGAGATGCCAAGCGCTTCAAACATAGTTTGATTATTTATTGGGTATACCGTCAATCCAACGGAATTTCAGTTACCTGGAAACGGTGTCCACTCGAAGTAGATATAGTGCTGCTTTCACTGTGTAAAAAGCGCAATCTGGCATGATACATGTACCACACTAAGTCAAATTATCCTGACATCGGACCAACCAGTGGTGGAACTTTCTTCATGTTTGCTTGAGCGTTAGCAAGTGAGTTATACAACTACCATTTTGACTTTGGTATGTCGCGTCCCGGAATCAAACCCGTAGTCTCCCGTTCCGGGAGCCGATGCTCTATCGATTCCAAACATAGTCCATACTGACTGAGCCAATAGACAATTACAGCTTTCTTCTGTTTTCTCCTCCAATGGTTACAGAAATTGTAGCTACTTTTGCTACATGATATCTGAGAATAATAGTACTTTTAGTCAAGGTATCATACTGCTCTGAAATACTGTTAGTGCAAGTTACTGATGATACAGACGACATTCAATAGAAGAAAATTGTGCGGGCAACTAATTTTATTGTGTTTTTCTTACCCGAGTGTGGAAAATGATTCTCCTATATTCCTTTCTTATACATGCAACTCCTATTATTCCAGTCAAACTATAAGCAAATATCGATTACCATGCTGCAGAATGCAATATGATTTTAAAAAAAACTACATTCAACATTTTATGTTAAAATGCAGTATGTTACACGTATGTTGATTGTATATATGAAAACTAAATAAACATAATAAGTATAAGATTGTGGGGTCGAAATGGGACGCTACCAAAGTTCGTTCAGACAAACATTCTTCATAAATAAGTACCTACGGCTTGAAATAAATTGACAAAAACAAATAAATAAATAAATAATTAAATAAATAAATAAAAGCAACAGCAAATTAGTATTTAGTTCATTAGTTCATAAATTTACATTGTTTTCTTAAGGCACCTGTGCACCTTACATATAAAAAAGGATGCTTTACTCTCATGGCAACAATCTCCAGCAGAAAACGATTGTGTTGCTGTCAAAATTTATTCATATTCATCCTTTTCCCAGAAACGATTAAATACACACGTCGTCTCATAAAAACTAATAAACCTGCTTAAAAAATGAACAGTAAAATTCGTTCCAGAAGATTTAGTTAAGACAGGATGTCAGATGATTATTTCGTTGTTGCGAAGTGATGAGTGATTATAAGTAGCTTTTCAAACTATTTAACTCGAATGTCACGATACAATTAGAGATCAGGTGGTTTTTATATGAACACAAATTCTTCTCCAGTATTAGTGCCATTTAATTCCCTAATGAATTATAATATCGAGTCAGTTTTACATTATATACCCTGTAATAAATGTAACCCACCGCAAAACTACCCAAAAGTTATTGTACTTATATGTAAAATGTACATGTATTCGGATACTTGTACTTGTATAATGTCAAGGTATTTAAAATATTTTCTCCATTACCAAATACCCTAAAGAGCAATGTATATTAATTGCTGTTAAACACAACATTGGTATCATTTTACTCTGAAAAATATTACTGATGGTTTGTCGTCAATTTTTATGTTACATGTTATTACTATTGGTGGTTACATATTTATGATACCATTTATCGTCCTTTTATCATAGAATGTAAAAATATGAAACTGAATCATTACGACTAAATGTACTTGCACATTAAAACCTACATGGATAAATGAAAAGATTCCAGTTCTTGATAGGGGAACACGATATGTTTTACAAGAAATGTAGAACTGTATTTCCTCTAAAGGTTGAGCGAACATTTTATAGTTATTTTACTCAGTTTCTTTCAAAATTATAATTTGCTCAGTCAAAAATATAAAAATATAATAATTGAATTATAAATGAAAGATATATTGATTTTCATCCCGGTTAGGCACATTGTAAGAGAATATTAGCGTTGTGTGACACTTAGGCGAACTTCATATTAAAATCGCAATAGTTTGCAATGGTCATCAAACAGCAAGTGATCATAAATATATAATTGTATATATATGATCAATACACATGAGGTATTGCGACTTAGGAGTCCTCTTATATATATTCAATATATTCATGTATGAGCAATTAAAGCATTTGACCCTGCTTGAAGTTGAAGCTTTTGTTCCATTTTTGTGATCAATCAAATTTAAAGGAAATGGAGCGAATGAAGTGATAAATATCGGATGACGTAAAGATTGTAGAGGACAGAATCTTGGTCGCTCCATGTTATGTCATTAGGTAGCTTACTCATACAAGAAATACTTTTGACATTCATGAACATGATTAAAAATATTCAAACAATATTAGTTTTCTACTGGTATTTGCAATTGAAGGCAGTGCTTGAAGTTTCATTCCTTTAACAGTGTCAGCATCCTGCTAACCTAAAAACAATCTTAGTCTGAAACTAGATTATTTACAAGATCAATAACCTTCATAACAAACTTTAACTGAAAGTTAATAAGAAACATAACTACATGAAGTTGTTGTATTAAACACTTTGCTTATAAACCCACGATCTGTATTACGTACATGTTTGAATTAAATGGATACTGAAAATATTACAAGAGAAAGCATGATAAGATATGAAACTATGTAAAGTTTTATTACATTTATCACATAACCAACAAATCAGTGGTCTTTGTTAAGTACAGCTTTGAATTGAAATTTCCTATACGGGAATGGGAAGTGACGTCATAGCTGGAAAAGATTCCCCGTCAACAGTTATTTGCGACACAATAACTACATATTATTAAAGGGTTATCGAAAAATAACCAAGGGGTCTCGCTTAAATAACACGGGTTTCATACAAAAATATATTTATTATTGCTTTATAAACATTTCTGCACGGAAATTAGAAATACTCTTATACTGATATATACTGAAATTGGTTCATACGATGATATGAATCATAGTAGTAGTAGTAGTTGTAGTAGTAGTAGAAGTAGTAGTGGAAGTAGTGGTACTAGTAGTGGTAGTAGTAGTAGTGGACGTAGTAGTAGTAGCAGAAGTAGTACTAGTAGTAGTAGAAATAGTGGTAGTAGTAGTAGTAGTAGTGGACGTAGTGGTAGTAGTGGTAGTAGTAGTAGTACTAGTAGTAGTAGAAGTAGTGGTAGTGGTAGTAGTAGAAGTGTTACATGTAGTAGTAGTACCACTAGTAGCAGTGGTAGTAGTAAAGGGGACGTAGTAGTTGTAATAGTACATGTAGTAGCAGAAGTAGTTGTAGAAATAGTAGTAGTAGTGGTGGTGGTGGTAGTAGTAGTAGTAGTAGTAGTAGTAGTAGTGGTAGTAGTAGTGATAGTAGTAGTGGTAGTAATAAAAGTAGTAGCAGTTGTTACGGTAGTAGATACTGTAGTAGAAATAGTAGTAAAAGTAACAGTAGTAGTAGAAGTAGTAGCAGAAGCAGCAGCAGCCATAGTAGTAGTAGTAGAAGTAGTAGTAGTAGTTGTTTTAGTAGTAGGGGTAGTGGTAGTACTATAATATATCGTAGTCTTGAGAGAGTGGTAGGAGTAGTAGTTGCAAGAGGAGGAGGAGGAGAAGGAGTAATGGTGGTGGTAGTATAATGTCGTAGTATTGGGACTTGAGGAAGTAGTAGTAGAAGTAGTGGTAGTATTGTTAGTAATAAAGTAGTAGCAGCAGCAACAGTAGCAGCAGCAGTAGTAGGAGTTTTTAGGCAACTATGGAAGGAGTAGTATATTATACTTGTTCGGTTTTTCAAAAGGGTCTTTTTAGTTAACACTTGAGTACATGTTCCGATCTGTAGCCATAGCATTTCTCTGGTATTTTATAAATATTAATTTGGGAAGAATATCTTTACAAAAGTATAACCAGTGTTGATGTTAGGGATAATTATTATACTTTCGAAGGCTTTATCACTTTTAGAGACAAATGTCTTGAAGAGATCTATTTGCTTTGTGTTTACAGAATTGCATAATGGTGATTTAAATGAAGTGCTTAACACTTAACGGAGCGTTTGGACTTTCTAAAACTTGAACATTTTCTCACCTTGCTTTACTATAACTTCTAGTTAGTAAAATTATTAAAATTGATGCATTATCTGTCATTATTGTTAAGTCATAAACCATTAAGCGGAAAACGTAACAAAAGTGCTTGTTGAGACAAATCTTTTTTTTTTTTTTTTTTTTTACTTCAGCTGTGAAATTAAAATACAATGTATGCTACAGAGAGAAAGCGAAAATAATCAAAATTATTACTCGGGAAAAAAATCATCATGAAATGTGGCAAAAGATTCTCTTTGTCGTAATTTAAGCGTTACAATTTTGGCACTCGGCATTCTTGGATGGAACATGGTTAACAATGCTGTTTGGTATTCGAAAAGTTCAAGTCTGTTTTCACAATTTAAAAATTGAATAGAAGGGAGAGTAGGTTTTGACTGCGTTCATATAGGCAATATTTAAAAGTACTACACAAATTTACAATGGTAAGAAGTAACTGAGTAAATGTCGTTGTATACTGATGGGTACACACAAATTATTAAATATTTGGCGATACTCTTATGAATAATTGTAATACTTTGATAGTTCTGGTCCTTTGTCCTATATGGAGTTGAAGATATTTCCGGAAAATACTTTTCTACTAACTACAATTTAATTAACATAGAGTCTCACTTTCTGTTTCAATACAACAAATATTCTTAAGTTTATTTACCAGATTACGCAATTCTGAATGAATGCGAGTTGTGCTTTAGCCTTTCGTATACAACATTCATTCTTGAAACCTGCTTAAATAAGGTAAGAATCCATATTAGGAACGTTGTTGACAAATTTTATATGCATTCAAAATTTATGAACAAAAATAATAATTTATCTCACCTTTAGGCATAACTACGGTTTCACATCAAAATGAATTCTCCATCGATGCAAATAGTTAGAAATTATCATGGAAAACAATGATCATCATCATAACAAACTGCTAAGCGTAGGGCAGGCGGATGGCCTAAAATGTCAAAAAGCCGCAAAAAGACCGGGCATATAAAAAGAGAGACGACAAGTTCAAAGCTTATGACTCTAAGCACCCCAGTTGGTCCCTTTTCCATACTGACCGTTCAGTTCAAAGGCGGTAACTGTTGGGTTTTTTTGTTTAGTGACTCATCACAGATTTGTTCTTACTTTTACATTTAGCTAGCAAGTGAAAACCTATGTCATGTGCCTTTCAAACTTTGGTATATGTGTCAACGCTCATGGGACTTTGTCATATTTTGCAATTCTATATCTGCTTCGATGAGATTTCTTTCTGAATATATGTGCCAATTGACGAACATTATCATAACACGAGTCTCACATATTTTAACATTCTCTCTTAGAGGCAAAAAGGGTCATATGCCAACTAGAAATAAGGGGTAGAACGCATATACACTCACGTTTTATTGCTTAAGAATTTGTTCATATTGTTGTTGATGCAAATATTAATACTTCAAAATTCAAAACGGTGAAGAGTTAATTATCACATAAAACAGCAGTACATATAACATATAATACTATGCAAAGTAAAGATTCTGGAAGACGTATGTCTAGCTATAATGCAATTTACTTTCGCAGTGCCATGATAAATGTTTTCGCTACAAATTATTTTGTACTTTCATCTTGTTGGCAACAGTAAGTGTGGGTCTGGGTGTGAATTTGATTTTAGTGGCATCGTTCTGTTATGATACAAAAGCCAATTCTTGAGGTTTAAAACTATGTTTTATACAACTGTGTTCGTTCCCAACTTCTTTAGTATGGATAGTTGACAACAAACAGCAGAAGACCCACCCTTCGTTTGAAAATATACAATACAACAAACGGAAATCGGTAACACGTTACCATTGAAATTCAAATAAAAAGTCGTGCCAAGAGTGATTTGTGTATACTTTACTTATAGTGTATTAACATTATATAGGCACCTATCCTTTCCGGTGTTAGTATGCAAGTAGATAATGCATTCTGCTGCTGCTTTACACATACGACTGGTAAACCACTTTATCGTGTGAATATGCATCAATTTAAAATATTTACTTAACATTGTTGAGCCAAAGCTGTGAAGAGCAATTTACGTTCTGTTTACGAAATATTGTCATGAAATGTCAAATACAAATGTTTACCCAAATTCGACAACAAATTGTAGATGGTCACTTTTGTAAAGCCTTTGGACTTGCAGACGCCACTAACTACAAACTCCTATAAAATATAAGTGTTATAATATCAAGTCATTTCATAAAGACATATGGAATAGAGTCTTAGATGAACATTGCCTATCAAGGTAGTGGGGAAATTATTTTGTCGAACATTTGGCATAACAAATTTCTAGCAATCCGTCATAAAAGAAAAGAAAATCTGCTCAATGTGTTTGCACTTATTATCATATATTTCGTGCTGTTGATTATCGAAGAGTTTTACCAGTAAAATTATAGTTTTTAATTTTTTACTTAAATTGCAATACTTATCTGAATTTTAGACCATTGTGCTAGTACAGTTCTTTACGCTTGCAGGCAAATAATTTGTACTGGCTTGAAAAAGTACACATTGTTCTTAATGTAAATTGTTTTAATTATTGCTTTAATTAACATACACAATGTTTCATTCAATACATTAGGTTTAAGATTGCCGAATCACGCAGCTAAGATGTCAGCCTTTCTATAACGTAATTTTAATTGACGCCAAATGGGTCCACATTTCATGAAATATTTGTTTCTCTCTAGTTTACATTCAGACTTACCACAAATGTATGAATCTACTTAACAATAATATATCTCAATGCCATTAAGGATAAGGAGTTAGCCATTTGATTTAGTTCTGGCGAATTCTACAAACATCGGCATAGTCGACATTTTTTCAAAAGTAATCCGAGACTCTAATTAGTAACATCCCTGAGATTTTCCAAACGAGTTTTATAAAAAGATCTGCCCCTTCTGCCTGCCTTATACAGTAAAGTGAAAGGCGGTGGTAAGCTAAACCTAATGTAGGTAGCAATCAGGCGACTTATTTTCCCCTGAGTTATAAGTCTGTAATATAGTCCCCTTTATGTATTTTTGCCATGGTATGGACACATAAATGTGATATCTTTGTTAACCGCGCCTTTTCATAGTGATCCTTGATGATTGTTGCTTTTTAGCATGTAATGAGCTTGAAAAAAACGTGGTGTCAACTCTTTTTACGCCGAGTATTAAAAAAACTAAATGCTCACTGCGTTTTATATTGTTTATACGTTTTTATAGCTGTACAATGTAAGCAAATATAAAGCGCATTGCTCTACCTCTTTTCTTTTTTATGGTGTTATTATCTTGTGCCTTTGCCATTCGCTTTCAAATGCAAACATGGTATGTATATTTCTACAATCACCGTTTGTAAACACTTTAACATTTAGCTTATGTTGTTTTATGTCCATTTATCCTATAATGTTTAGACACATGAACAGTGAGTTTACAATGATTGAAACGTAATGGCATGTACACAAATTAAGGATGCCCCGGAGACATGCATTTGTAATAAAGGACATGAATTACACGTTGACTTACATGTAAAACTAAAGATGAATAAAAAAATTGGTTAAAATATTTCTTGAGAAATTTTAATTTACGCAGAATTTCTTTTCGTTAGAAAATATCGACTTTTTCATAAATGTCTCTAAATTTAATACTAAATTTTCACTATGTGCCAAATAAACAAGATATACAGTGGACTTTGAATATTTATATCTATTGGTATCTTCTTAGATGGCGAGGTTCAAGTGTTCTTTTGTTTCCCCAAGATAGTCCTAACACAATTTTCGCTTTAAACGAAACTAACTTCCTGTTCCTGATGCTTTTTTAAATCCTTCATTTTCTTTAACAAAATCTGCACTATGAATAATATGGTGCTTTGTCTTCAAACAAACGTTTCTTGGCCACAGGGTACTCATTAATCCCTATGTCAAACTTCATTCACGTGACTTCGCATGTTCACTACCAAGCTGAGGAAGAACGCGAAATAGTCTAACGAATGTTATCCTGCGTTAATGGACAAACGAAAAAAAAACACAGAAAGAAGATAAAACTATATTGTTGTTGAATATTCTTGTGAGAAGTGAAGATAATTTGATATTGGTGTTTACCAATTTACTGTGGACAGATACTGATCGTTCATGAACGTAGGGCTAAAGTCTTGTCTTAAATAATTGTAACTTACAATCCTGCTTCACCAGGTATGCACAGTTATAAGTAACTTATCCACACACGTCTTAAAGCCATTATCTATCTGGCCATAATGTTGTAATCATCGACAATAATTTTAACGGTACATATGCATGGTTATAGATAATACTAAAATAGTGTAAAATGGAAAACGTAGACAAAAATGTAATGGAATACAAAATTTAAAATGCTTAGTTTTTGTAGTAGTGGTAGTCAAGTGCTCTGCGTCAATACCTCCTGAGTCTTTTCATGTAGTTTGATATTACACGGCGACCGGCACAAAGTTTACATTTTAATTTCAACATAAGCGAGGATCTATGATTTTGACAGGGTTTTAATAGCACTTATCAGTAAGTTTGGATTAAGCTCGACCGACCCAATTAGGCATTAAGCAGTCATTCGCTATAGTTTTTGGTCAGTTTCTTTGCAATAATTAATAATTTTCTTTTATGTATCTTTTGCCAGTTTTGCCTCTTATCTGATGAGTATACTAATAATTTTGTCTAAAATTAAAATGAATTAAGCATACAATGATCAATACACCTTTCTATAATTAGGAACATTGTTGATAACTCAAAGAAAATTAACATTCGGCATGATTATTTCTAGTTCTTAAATACATTTTTGTATGACAAACGAATTATCAGTTAGCCATAACTCGTTAGAAGTCATTACGGCTTCATATGCATATTATGAATGATATATGTCGTATTAGTGACATTAACTGACATTAAACGAATTTGTCTGGTAATAATAGTTTGTTATGTAATTCCAGACGTTCAGACACAACACCTAAATCAAACACATTTCAGCAAAGATCTTATCATAAAGGCTCATAAAATGACACTGTCTATTTATATTGACACTTCGATCAAAATAGTTTATGTGATGTATTTAATGCATTATAATATTGTAAAAAACGCTGTTTAATTGGAATCGGTTAACATCTGGAAGTTGTTATTCCAAATAATTTAAGATGCAAAAAAAAAAAATAACAGATGAACAAACATGTTGCTCTTATTTGTAGCACAGAAGAAAGCAACAAAACAATAAATAAGCAAACATGTTGGTATTTAATCACGCTCTTTCTTTAAAACACGCACAATCATCCATTGCTGGGATTGAAGACAAAAACCTATATTTGTTGAATAGAGCTAAGTTGATGGGTCCTGTGAAGTCTCATTAATTGATACGAAGTGACACCACCTTCTTAACCTACTTAATCCTTCACTGTTTTGTAGCCTACCTCTAGAAGTTCATGCTCCTTTGGCATTCCATGAATTGACCGACAATATAGTAATTGATTCTAAACGACCGTGACCTCACCTGCTTTTGTCTGAAACAGGCGTGGAAAAAATAGCAAAAAAAGGAAATACAATCTATAATAGCAAGAAATACATACTAATAATGTTTTTATAACACCTTTGTTGAGCGCTTGACGCTTATAAATGTTATTTGCATTTATGCAGTTAATTTGTGTGAAAGGAACCGATGCTGATATAATAAGTCGATAATCAGCTCTTAAATATCGAGTTTTCAACTGTAGGTTTCTGCATTTCTCCCGTATTACTTAAATGGTTATTCATCAGTTAATGCATGTACACTTGCATGTGCTTTCTGAAGCTTTTGAAATAAAGTGTTTCTTTACATGTAACTGTATTAGACTTAAGACATGATATTTCTACGCATGATATCAGATTAACTATAATGGTACTTTTTAAGGTTTACAAAAATAAATATCTGAACACAATATTTAGAATGTAAATTTAGATTTTTAAAACGTATGCACTGACACTTTTTGTCTAATAAAGTAAGAACCAACAACAGCCTGAAACTATTGCTCTAGTCATTGTTTTTACTTTTTGTGTAGAAAGGCAAGAGGGGCCAACGCTATGTCTGTATCTATCCTGTTAGATCTATTATATATTAATCATTAAATTTTAACATTGATGATATTGGTTCCTTGTCAGATTATATACACGTAGATTTAATTTTACTTTTCTACAATGTACGTTTTCAAACACCACCTTTGTAATAGAAAGATAATTTGGAATATTTCAATTAAATTAACATGAAATATTACTAGCGTGTGCTGCTGACACGTACATTTAAATATTGAAATATCATGTAAACGAACATTGTTCTGTTTTATTTATTTTTTAAATACAAACTAGCAAAAAGCAAACAGAGTAAACATAACATTCCAAACAAGTAATACATTTCTATATTTACTACCTTTTTAGCTGACTGACTTTACTATTGACTGTATAGAGTGATTTATTGTTAAAGTCGCTGTGCAGTTGTTGACCAAACGATTAATTTCACAGTTTTCCAAGATTATTTATACGGTGTTTACATGACTTATTTTGTTGAAACCCCTCGCTTTGATAAGTAACATAATACAAGTATTAGCTTTATCTGAATGTATAAAATGCATACCCATACATGTACATATATTTATATGGGATTGACATAGTCATGGGAGTTCCATTTTCTTCTAAAATTATATACGACGTTGTCAGAATAGTGCAAATACATTTGGTTCATTTTAAATGTAATTTCTCAGGTAGGATAATTAAAATGCTTGTTAATAAAGAAATAAGAAATTTTGGAAATATACGAAATATTAACGGAACACAATAAATATTTGTTTGAATGCTTTCACATAATGTTTCACACAACGCCTGAGTACAAGTCGATGTTTATGTTTTATAAAAATATTTGGACATTTTTTCAATGTATTAAATGCTAAATGCATTGAGTGTGTTTATGGCCTAACGCTTTTCTGAAGGTATTTCAATATTTATATTTGTTGAATATCCCGTGGTACATGTAATATAGATTCGAAAACAAGTATATTGTCAAAGAATGATTGTCTAGTGGAACCAGCTTTTAGAAATGCACCATAACATAATTAATTAAAGATAAAGTGTGTGTAATTTAAAAATTTGCATTATCAGTCCTTTTTGGCTTTGGTTCAACACTAAATTAGTTATGAAAGGATAGATTAAAAATAAAACAAATGGAATAAATGTTAACATTATGTACACGGCTAGATTTTGTTATTTGTGTGCATTGTACATGTCTATTTTGGCATATTATCTCTATTCTTGTGTTTCTTTAAACGTCACTTTATTTCTGTACGTTATTATTTAAGTAATTTTACCAATGCAAATTAAAATTAAAACTATTCGTATCAAAATCAGTTAATGGCCTTACAACTTGAATTTTCAAGTGTCATTTTATTTGATTTTTCTTGTCCAATAGGCAAAGCCGAAAGTAAATGTTCGTTATAGTGGCTCAACCAATTTTTACAAAAAATAACTACCATTTCGTGGTACTATGGTTTTACGTTTGAATTTGAGTAAACAAAATTATTAAATTACTATTCATATATTACTGAAAACAAATATGTCTTTAATAATTGCTATAAAATAAAACATTTTTCAAAATCACTGAAAATCATTCACGAATATCGTTTTATAGGGGACATACATGTATACACATTGAAACATGTTGGATATACTTAATACAAAATGTAGGACAAATTGCAAGTGAATTATACTAAAGCTTATTTATGTTATAGTATTATATACATTTCAAAGTTAAAAACGTTGCAAGTAAAATGTTAACGTCATTCTGACAACGTTGAACCATGTTAATACCAAATTCCTATTGGGTGGGCACATATACATACAAACAGTATTTTGTTTCTTTTTTATATAATGTTTGTTGTAACTATTACATTTAAGTTGCATATCAATTTCTTTGTCCCATGCCTTTTCAAAATTATAATACTCATGAAAGTGCCATATGAAAAGTTGTCATTTAATTCATCCCATCAGTTTTGTTACGTAAATTGAGCTTTGAAGGACTTTGGTATTTTGATTTGATTTCGACATGGACAGATTGCTACAGTCATTTGCACCTCCCTTTTGGTGACACTTGTCCCTGAAACAATATATTTCTCTGCTACTCTAGTACTATGTGAAGCTGCTTGTATGACGTCATAACTAAATACCTAAGTACACGGAATCACTTGGACTGTTTTGTTTCGTATATTTATTTAAGAAACTGATCAGGCAGTGCGAGTTTAGATCTCAAAACCACTTTTAGCACTCTAGTTAACCTTTTCGCCAAACGGCCCGTTTCGCGGTTGGGTTTGTTCTTTTATATGCAATCATTTATCTACAAATACATGTAGTTCTTTTGCACAGTGAATATATTCGTCAAATTAAGTTCAAATATCTAGACTATGTGCAGTATTGTTAAAATCATCCTGACATTAGTATTTTTCTCGAAGGTACTTCAAAAACTACTTTTCTCGAATGTACTTCTATAAAATATACACCCTATAATAAGTAGATGTATGCGCATACAGAATGTTGTCTTAAAATGGATAAGAGGCAGCTTCAAAGTCTGTATGTATAACCATTAACAGAATAAAAGGCCCACATAACACTTTTAGGCAGTTTAAGTTGCAATTATTTTCGTTTCCGCCAGTGTCCTCCGGCTATGATAAAGAAGTATTTTCCAAACGCATGTTGTTATATCTAAATAGAGTTATTAATACAATGCTTATTAACCGGAAGAAAAACGTACTCCTGAAAAAATGACGTTTAACGTTCGGAAATTTGCTTCTTTAGACACATTTTTCTCAAGCCATACACACTTATCTCATGCACACAATATAAATAATTGAAATTTTGAATTCGTTCAGCATACGTTATAACAAAATCACTCTTCACCGCAATAACTTCAAAAATAATCACGTAAATGAATTCCGTTTAAGTCAATTTACTATAAATGCATGTATTTTATTGTCAATACGTTGTTTTTAGTCTGGCACTTACTGATTTTGATTCAGTTGAAGAACCCGTAAATTTTATCGAGTTGTTATTCTGTCCTGACGTTCAGCCATTAGTCTGAAGACTTTATTTTAAGTTTGCTTTATCTGAAGTGAGGTTTATAACCAATATAATAACATTTGCGTTAGATTAAGCAGGTATACAACACACAAAAACGTATTTTTTTCTGAGGGCGTTACCCTGCTAGCGTACGTCACACTCAAACAAAACCACCACCAACAACAACAAAAACAACGCAATTTAGTACTTTCATAACAATAACGACGTCAATTCGTGTAAAATGCAATATGTTCTTTTTTATAGGAATTGTCATTCTGAAACATTTACATTATATGTTGATGTGATAAACATACCAAATAAAGCACGATACAGAACTAATTTCTATCAGCAAATACTAAATTTTGTCACATATTCTTGCCTATAGGAATATTTCGGTTGAGTAGCTATGTACAGCACAAAAAAGCGCTTTATTTGTGCTCCGATTTATCTTTAAGAAATCCAAATGTTTTCTTCAAATCATTTCCAGGAACTTCTGGAAACTAAAGCTGATATTTAATTATCTAGATGTGCATTGATCATGGTATTTCTCCAGTGGTTCCTTAAATTGAAATACATAACCAAACTGTTAAGTTTATCATTACTCCATTCAATAACTTAGTGGAAGAGGAATTAATTGAAATAATGTGTTCAGGATGTAGAATACAGCTACGACTTAATAAACAATTTATCATTTTCTTACGTTTATTTGAATGCTGGGCATATTGGCTGAACATGGCATATGTTGGTTTTTAGAATTTGTTAAAACTTGATATTATTCGATCGTGTACTTTGGGCCAAAATTATTATTGGAGAATACAATTATATACGCTTTTTTACAGGTGACAAAGTAAATGGTTCATTTGAATTTCTTCCAATGTTTAAATTCGAAGGTATAAATGTCTCTTTGTGTTAAATAATTCTACCGCAAAATTGCCGAATGCCGGTTAAATTTTTATTTGCATAATTTATTCTTTGAATATGACATAGACATCCATTCGAATAGCCTATGAACATTCCAACATGAATTATAACTTAAAGACCGTGCATCGAATGTGAATTCCGTGGATAATTCAATACATAAAGTAGTAGTGGACGTATGTATCCACTAACATAAGTCCTGACTATAAAGCACAAGTTTGCATCAATCACAGGTTAAACCCGTGTCTTTTCGACCGTTTATAAAAAAAAACATGGGAACTACCCCGGCTATAAGGGCCACGTGACTTACTTTACACAAACACAATACAATGGCTGACACCAGTGACAGTCAAAGTAAGGTTTGTACGGACAATTTCTTAACAGTTGTCACGTGATGTTTCGTTGATGCTTTGCAAAAAGCTCGCGGACTCTTAAAATAGTATTAAAAGCCTATAATGCCCTAAAGTGAAAACACCCAGTGTAAAATATTAATTATAATAAAACTGATTATTTACTCTTGCAATATTCAATACGTTAAATCGCAATAACAGAAAAGATTATACGTGTACAAGGATAGAAAAACGTTGCTGAGTAACACTTCCATTCGGCAAAGGAATCGCGTGTTACTGTTTTTCTATTGGATAACATATTTCTACACCATTACATGTAAAATAGTAATTATCCTTCAAACTGGTCCTAAACCGTTTACAGGTGCCATTTGTCTTGCATAAGACTGTCGATATGCATTATAAAAGAAACACATTATTACATCGCTCCATTGCCCAATCATTAAACTTGAAATTTGTCAGATGATAAATAAAGACAGGTCAAGAAATTCTTTTTCCCGTCTATATGTCGTTTGAAGATAACAGCATGCGCTTATTTGCTCTGAAACGTACACTACCAACTATGCAAAAGTTTGTTCACATACATATGGGAAACATTCTAGTCCACTTAGATAAATATGTACATGCGTGTCTAGTCATAGCATAGTTGTTTCTAGGCTTAATCTCTATAACATTGATATTTAAGAATAAGTAATATAAATAATCAAGGATTAACTAGAAAGGTTGTTCACTGCAATCATATTCGTAGTCTTGAGGAGCTTAGAGTTCAGAAACGACATTTTAATATATTTAATATATACAACATTCAGAGGGCAATTGTTCGTGTTTAGATTATTTAACCTATTATGGCAACAAGAAATTATTTCGATTGATATATTCCATTATAACAAAAAGACAACATGACCTATAAAAGTCTTTGTTAATCAACTTACAAGATTTTACTCTTTGAAAAGTTTGACTACCCAGCTGGTGTCTTCCTTATCTCCCTTGAACTACAAGGTATACTCCTCTATATGCCACCGAAATGAAACAGTGAAGCAATAACCGAGTAGCAGTGAAAATGTCAAACATTACATGTCTTTCGCATGGAACTTATGTCAGATTCTTAATTACAGTCATGAATCCATGACATGTCTTTTACAAGGAACTCATACCAGATTCTAAATGACATCTATGGATCTATATCATGTCTTTTCACATGAAAATCACAACAGACTCTAAATAACCGATATGAATCCATTGATTTGTGACTTCCTTATACCTTACCAATTTTAAACATAAAAAAGTTATATATTACATCGTTTTGGGGCTTATGAGCTTAGCGTGCTTGAGATTATATAATGTTTCAATTCTTTCTAGAATTTTTTAAAATTAGTTTACACTCAAGAACAAATACATTATTGTTACTGTCGACTGATGTTGTTAAATGCGTTCACTGTTTTAAAATGATATTTAAATAACGCATAATCGGTAAATCGCCCAACCAATATCAATAAAGAAGCTTGGACCAGAAATCATATATCATACCGAATGAGAAAAAATAATAGAAATAATAATTTCGATTTTATAATTATTGTTCTGACAAGGAAACTATTTAGATGGGAAGAAGACAAACATGCGATTGCAAATTAGCTTCTAGATTAATCGATCGGACAACATTTAAAATGTTACCAGCAGCTGAATTCAGCTTGAATAACAACGCATGGCTACCTAGTCCACCGATGGTACATGTAAAATTCAACGTGTCATTTTAAGTGAATGTATTGTATATTAATACGTGAAAGGTTACTTTACTGACATTTAAAATATCTTTTCCTATATAGGACCGAGCATTGATGTTATTATATTTGCACTCTCTCTTTCATATGTAAAATAATCTTCACAAGACATTTTTGCTGACCTTTTTTAAACTAAACTTGACCGAAGTTATCAAAACTGACACCAATTTGTTAGGTGTGAAAAATGTTGTTAAGTGAGATGATGTTAATATTGTTGTTTTATGTTTTGTTGTTGTCTCGACTCGTAATCTGGATCTTATATTATTTGTGTGAGAAATAACTATACATTCCATAGAATTGCAATTTAAATGATTGGATGCAAATTTCCTTAGATATTAGAGGCAATTGCAAACTAATTTTATAAACCATTTTTCAAATAAAATGATGATGGGTTCATTTTATAAAAAAAAACGAGATCAAAGGAACTTGGTTAATTTCTCCTTCGTTATATGGTTTCATTATCACAGAAGCATCCTAAATGCAGAACTGCCGTTGTCACTTCTGTATACTGTGCAACTGTATACATGTGGCAAGTGCCTAATTATATTATAACTAATATAACGTAAATATGTAATATAAAAAGTGTTCAAAATTTAGATCTGGTAAACAAGAATCAACTCACTGACTTAACTGAGGAATGAGCACATTGGTGATGTACATGTTTAAATTCAAATAACATCCGTCGAGGCCTCCTTAAAGGAATCAATACGTCATCAAGTTTTACAACACCTTCTTGAGTTAAAACAAACTTGCATTTCTCGACAAACATTTCATCATTAACATACTGTACAATTAAATATTTGACTAGCAAGTCAAACAAATTGAATGAATTAATGAATAGTTAATATATTCATTTCTTTTAAAAAATTGGGGAAATTTATCCATAAAGAGTTTTTTACTAGCGTAAAGCAATGTTCATTAAAACATGGTCTCATCAAAATGTCTATCTTTAGCTGGTTTCAAACTGTAGATAATTAAATTTCTTGCTACAAGCTTTTAAAACACAATGAATCAAAATGTGACAATACACCACTATACAGGTAAGAGACTAATGAACTGTTAATAGTTCAAATGGCCCATTTTAAAGTTCAAACTATAATCGCCTTTAATTGACCCCAGCATTGGTTTGTCTGCAAAATGGTCCAGCGTTTGTGTATGTTTCCGCTTTGAATAGTCAGTGCGACCGGTATGATATCAATACAATTCACACACCATCTTTGATAGAGTTACTGGGGCAATTGAAATATATGTCAATTTTAATTCAGCCCATCTATTTTTCATATTGTGATAGCACTTAACTATTGCGGGAATAAACAGCAACAACAAAAAAAAGATGCCAATGGGTGTTATGTAAAATGAAGTATAGCAGGCTAAAATGATTCAAATACCGCACAATTATTGTCATGCACATGTCTTGTTAATTAAAAATAAGTTTGTTGTGAAGTGTGTATATATGATAGCATTTGTGTAACCTATTTTGTGAGGACTTCAAGTTATTAAATATGACGTGCAATGCTGCCATAAAAGCAGCTGTTCGATTAGATTGTTTAGTATGATCACTTGAACAAGATATATATTCTGTATGATTGGACTTAAAACGAATGTACCATGGCGCGCGGTTTATTTTCAGCTGGGAAATTTCTGTTGAAGTTGTGTTTTTTTATATTTTTTCCAAAACTGGAACAAGACTGTTAAAACTGCTATAGGCTGTACATTTGGAGGATTTTGCCATTTAAAAGTGCGACACGTCGCATACATACGCGTTTAAATAGATTGAAGGATGGAACTATTTTTGGATGAAGTCTTCTTAAGTGTAAAGAGTTTGGTGGTACAGTGTATATTGTGGAGCGAAAGGTGCCTATTAGTGTCTGTGTAATCTAAAATGAAATAAAATGCTACTGCTAAATATAACGGTGTCTTTATCAGAAAATACTAGCACATAGTCATTATATAAGAATTTAGATGATTGCTTTTTCACATATAACAGCAACAGACGAATTGTGCGCCCAACCGTGCATAGCAATGCTGGACATCAGGAAAAAAGCACGTTTGTTTTAGTTCAGGCCTTTAACCCATGGCAAACTTATACACTTTCTACTCATCTATAATAGAGAAGTTTTAACGCAAGTTAGTGCTGCACGAACAGCTTTAGTTCAAGACTTGCAGAAGGACGCCGACAAAAACGTGTTCGTCCATATGACATGTACACAGGAACAGTAAGTAAAACAGTGAAAGGAATAGCATTTTCCCTTTATACATGTAAGCATGCCACCAGACTCACATGTACATTTGGTATTCGAAGACAGAAACGGACAGATAGTTGTGTGTTGAAACATTTAGCTTAACATACATTATATGAGATTTCAATTTCTTTAAGGTTGCAGGTAAATACTTAAATATTCCCACTGTGTCTACACGCCTAACAAGCTAAGTCAGGAAATTTTTTAGAGGCTTTAATGTTTGATGACACCGGTATACTCAAGTCGGTACGTCTAGATCGGATAGCATTTGTCGGTTTTCAGCGCTTGAAAAGATATATGTTCCATTTCGCGGACACAGAAACACTGACCAATGTTGACGTTATTTAGTGTATTGAGTTTGTGTTATCATTATGAGTTTAATTTACCTCTCGGTCACACTATTCCATACTAGCGAAACCAACAAAGATAATTCACCGTTTGCTCGTATTCTGTCTGTTATAAAGATATCCTATTTATGTCCGTCGTTCTTCGTGGAAACTGCAAAAAACTGTTTAAAACGTAAAATGGACACCATATTCACCGGTTGGTTGGATTGAAACCTGTGTGGCCTGTTCCCGGACGTGGATTTCCAGTAAACCTGGCTTGCAATCGACGGCTGTACGGAGACTAACCGTATTCATGTAATAGGGGACAAGAAACGATTGTAAACGGACACAGAAATGTACTTTAAGAATCACGAAACACTCACTTCATCGAACACCATATCATATTTATCTTTCATACTACATGTAGTTAGCAGTCTTTCCATTTGATTTGTTAATATCTTATACATATGTGTTTGAAGAATATTCCCGGCAAAGCATTTTACTTTCATTTCATTTGTCATTAAAATTTTGCTTTCGTCTCAGATGTCATTTGTCATATTCTTTAGCAAGAAACTCCTTCATAGAAAGATATTCCTGTTATTGTTATACTAAGTGCACTAAGATTTATAGCTTATCGCTTGCAATAATGATTAATGAATATCTCCACAAAAGCTTCGTTGAAACTTCAACTTTTAATACTATTCGTCGTTTAATGTAACATGTGCGAACGATTATACACGTTTGTTTTAAGCGGTAATAATTTGTAACACATCTAAGTATTCTCCATATACCCATATATTGTATGCATACGGTTTCTGTACATGTAAAAAGGTTCGTCAGTCGTGAATGCTGGGGAATCGGACGGGCGTATTTTAGTCTATGTTTTAACATTTTTCTCTAAGTGAACTGTATTCCGGGAAATACGCATGCTTTACTTGAAATGCTCTGGTCGTATATTGTATAACGTGGTACGATGTATGCCTATAAGTGTGTGTATACATGTACCTTAATATGAAAATTATCAATGATAGATATAATAGTTGTCTTAATTACAGAATACTTACACATAATTATTATACAACGACTCAGAACATTTGAAATTATTGCTTACTTAAACTTAAACAATGATTCTTTGCAATCCGACATACGCTTAATCAAAATCAGTTGTCAGCAGTGTTGTTGGGTGAATGTTAAAGGATAGTGAAAAGAAATGGAAAATGATAAATGATAACATCGGAAAGAGTCACATAATTCACAATAAGAACATATGATAAGCCTCTTAAAAAAGTTGCAGTTCAATAAGGGGGGTGGGGGGAGTTTTTTTTAATAAAAATGCAACTTTAGAACATTTGCCTAACAATAGCGTAAGTTTATGACCTAATACGATTGTGCTTTTATGGATATTTTAGGTCCATGTTTATGTTTTTCGTAGCTCAGTTGTTCAATGCTTATTTTTTCCAACAGACGGAATATATACAGCATCGGAGATAAGTACATGTTACCAAGGAAGTATTTGAAGTTTTGTGTAAAGGTAAAGTTTGCAATAGTGGTGTAAAGAACATCTTTTTGTATCAGAATATGGCCACCTACCTTGTATGTAGACCACGCATACATTTAGCAGACATAGCTGTCAAAACTTACTTTTTCTATATTGTACTGTTGGTTACGTTTTCATTAACTCGAAATTTTCGTAATATTTTACTATTTATACGTTTTAACTCTGATGGTATTCTAGCCAAAGGTTTCGTAATATTTTAGCCAACAAGTTGGAAACAATAGGTCTTTAACGACACTTTCCTGTGTCAGAATAAGAAACGACGAATTTCTTTTTATCTTTGTAATTATTTTAGTTCATAACTTAAGAAAAGAAAGAATTTAAACATATGTGTGTGCGTGCGTGTAGATTTGTGTGTGTGTCGGTGCGTGTAAACAGAGTCAGTGGTATCTATCTGTCCACATAAACATAATAAAACAAACTGTTGATCTTGTAGCGTACTTGCTGTTTTAGTCAATTTGTAGGCAATCCGTACTACTGCCTTAAGCGTTAGTCACAGCGATAGTCAGTCAATATTGCATATTTCAATGGAAAAAATAAACTATGATTGCTTTTTAAATTTTGTATCATAACATTGTTTTATAGATGCTTTTTAAGACATGTTAATGATTTATTTAATGAGGAATTTTGATACAAAGTAGAACTTGAACTTCCAACCGACACTATTACGATCAGGTGTATAGTATACAATTATAATAGGTAAATAAGAAAAGGTTCTACCAATATTTCCACAGATATTTAAATTTAATCTGCCTCTAGACAAAGGCAAACAGGGTCAATGTAAACGTGACAAAAACACAGAGACGAGACATAACACACAAAACAAAACCCACCAGTTACCGCATTGGAACGGTCAGTCGACAAAAGGACCGACTGGGGTGCTTAAAGTTTGTGGAGCGCTCCAACCTCGCACTTCCTGAAGGTTTTTCTATCAAACAAACAATGTAAATAAAAATATCCCATCAAAGTGAAAACAACTAACAGTAAGCACCTGCATCTGAAGTTAAAACAGATACAATTAACTTATATACATACAAAGTATCTAGTAATAAAAGAAACTACCAACATAGGTACAGTCAGCACAGTAGATAAAAGCCTCGGCAACATAGAAATTCCAAATGAGAGAGTATTTTGAAATAAAAGAACCCACGCGCTGACATATAATAAGAAAATTTTAATGACGTCATTCAATGCCATGACGTCATATGCCAAAAGTGTCAAAAGTTAAATGCAAAAAAATAAAAGAAATGATCGAATTTTAGAAAACAACCCAATCCAACAAATCAATCACAAGTTATTTTTGTGGAAGTTTAATATTAATATTAATATAACATCTTAATAAGCTACAAATTATGTTTTTGTCTTTTAATTAAAAAACGACACAACACAACACCATTGGTTTCAAATTGAACGAAATAGGTTGTATACTTACGTGTATGCATATGCGTTAATTGACAAATAGATGCACCTGAAAATTTGAAACATAAAATAACATACTTGTAGACGCAAAATGACAACAGTTATTTGACACTAAGTTCTTTAAAATTCAAGACCATTTCTGGCCTATGGCGTATGTTGATAAAGTGCAATTAGGAGATTATTGTCGTGTTTAGTCTTCACGTTCTGTCGGTATATGAAGTAATTTACATTGCTAGCAATAAACAATGTATTATTTGCGCTAGGAGTATAAGAAAGCTTGAACCAGAGCCGTTTTGTAATGTGTCAGCAAGGCGTATTCACATGGAGTGTTCGGCGACCTTTCTATCGGTTAAAGCAGCACATTTTAAAGAAAGTAACTGGTAAAAATTTACACTGACGTTGCACTCATTTCATAGCGATGCTGGTCGGTACAATACTTGCATTATAATCGACCATTTAAACACACACTGTACATATATTTCCATTTCTGTCCAAAGGATTATGACCGTACCTTGTTTTTACATATAGGTTACAGGTGTTTTATGGATATTTGACAGTATCTTGTTTTAATATATACGTAAACTCAGCCTATACCCAATATTTGTCCTAGCCCTTATCGTTCAATAGACAAGGCATGTGCAATATACAGCTGGGAAATTGAAGTATTAAAGATGTTAAACGTAATTGACTTCACCAGCTAAACCAGCACAATCCACTGTTCCTTAAGAATTTTTACGATGTTGATCTTTTTCTATGATATTTCTGTATCCATTATCCAACTCTGACGGTCGTGTTAAAACATTTATGTCGAACATTGTATTGTATTTATACATTAGACAACATTATCAGCCGGTTTGTAGTTGACCGAGATTATTATTTGAATTAACATCAATAGTTATACTGTTTGTGGACTCGTAGCTATGTGTTATATGTTACAAAAAAAAAAACAAAAAACAACACACAACTGGTTGTGTTTCCGTTAACGAGGTCTCGTACTCTGACTATTCTTTATAAATGTTTTTTTTTCTCTGGGAAGTGATCTATTTATATTTAGAATAATATGGCCTTTAGCGCCTACTTCAACGAAAAAAACAACTACAGAAAGCTGGATGGTATCTGTGTAAAGAGGTATCATTAACGCATACTTGAATTCAGTACTATTGGTACGAAAGTCGTTAGGAATGCTCTTTGATAATAACTTCGATGTTCGGACAGCATGTAAACAAATAAACTTAAGGACTCGCAATCGGGGGAGGTGGTGGTGGTGTGTGTGGGGGGATTTTAGGGCGTTAAACCCTAGACCCGACATGAGATTTTTTTCTTTGTATAATTATGGACGTATGTCTATATTTTCACGGCAAGTCACAGAAATTTATAGCTGAACACTCATGTTTTTTTCTTGAAAAAGAAAGTATAATGTTTCATTCCAACACCGAGTACAATGCAAAAAAAACATTAAGAAAACTACAACAACAAAAGGAACAGCAACAAAAGTAACACAGCAATGTGCTGTTTCAGTCATGCTATTCTCCGTTTTACCTGTTTACAACTAAAATGTTGTGACATTAAGCTTCCAAAATTGCAAATATTAATTCAAAGTGGCATATTCAGCTTTCATGATTCGTCTAAGGTTTCCACTCGTAGGATTTTGTCATGTTTTTATATTCATGATCACAATACTTTTACTTGTACAGTGTTTGGGAAAATACCCCGGTGCATGTAATCTATGTTGTCATATCAGGATTCCTACATATATTTGCTCCTGACATACCCTTGAAACTGGTACATTGTACTCATCCTCTTGTGTGTTGTCTCTAACTTAAGGGAATTGTTTCCTTGATAATTTAGTAGTTCACATAGCCTATCTGCCTTCACCCAAAGCCTTGGTTAAGACTATTGTTTCAAAAGGCGACATGTTTGTCCTTGTTTGATTTATTGCGTCATTTGTTCGTTTAAGCTAGCAGGCACCATTTAGACGTTTTTCCTTCTTGTCGGTATATTCTTCTTTTCACTTAATGACTTTTAGAAAAAAACAGGAAGTGTGAGAAAGAGCACAATAAGCAAGTATAAGTATCGACTCCATCTTTCCAAGGAGTATGAGTGAAGCTTAGTAAAAAGCATTAACTTGTGAACGTGTTCACGTTTTACTAAAATAAATGCAGCGTTAAGACAACATTAAATACAGTAAAAAAAGAGTCCATCCCTTAACAATTACCATCAATATTTGAATAAAACAGTACTAATTCTGCTTAACACAGATATCACAAGAGTAGTAGTAACCTTTCGGGTATAATCTTCCTTCTTTATGTTCCCTAGATGGTGTGGCAACTGCTGTTGCCACCTTTGAGCAAAAGCCAACGAAATGTTCTTTTCGGCAGGCATGCTTAGGGCATGGAATGCATCTTTTCGAGATGCCAAGCACTCCAAACATATTTTGTTTTTTTATTGGATTTATCGTCCCACCAACAGAATTTCAGTTATCTGGAAACGGTGTCCACTTGAAGCAGATATAGAACTGATTTCACTGTGTATAGTATGCAGTCTGACATGATACCACACTTAGTCACATTATCCTGGCATGGGGCCAACCAGTCGTGGAACTACCTTTATATTTGCATGAGCGTAACATAGAGAATACCAGGTTAGTGTTGATATAGATAAATGTTATCATACGAGGCTAAGAAAATCAGAAAGCACGAGGCTTGTTTTTCTTTTTGTGTGTTATGTCTCGTCTCTGTGTTTTTGTCACATTTACATTTACCTTGTCTGCCTTGGTCTGCAGGTAGATAAAATTTAAATATCTGTGAAAATTTTGATAGGACCTTTTCTTATTTACCTATTGTTGAGTGCTTTTTGATTTTCGGGCCGAGCATGATAACATTTATCTATATCAACACTAACCTGGTATTCTTTTTATCCCACCATCAACAGCTTTTCAAAGGGAAACATTTACATTTACCGCAACTGCTCCTCCCTTACATGATCTGACATTCCAATGCAATACACGAAATTCATGCGCGAGCAATAGAGTAATTCGGCTATAAGAAACAGTTCTATTTTACAATAAAAGAGAAGACAGTAAACATGCTATTTCTTTTATTTTATTAGCGCTATACATAAGGTTGTAATTTTATTGATTACGATAACTAAAAAATGGTTAGAAAAAAAAACAACAACAAAAATCACACCCTCGTGTAAAGTTAACATGTAGTGTGTAATGTCAAGGACGTGAAACATTAAGGTTGCTACGCACCTGGCATTAAGAAACGCGAATTACATTCGATGTTTGTGTGTGTTTGTGGATGTAACGAACAGTAGCTCATGGATTTTAAT
Organism: Sinonovacula constricta; assembly: GCA_007844125.1. Taxonomy (NCBI): domain Eukaryota; kingdom Metazoa; phylum Mollusca; class Bivalvia; order Cardiida; family Solecurtidae; genus Sinonovacula; species Sinonovacula constricta. The sequence continues at coordinate 39,044,258 of CM017559.1, read as the reverse complement.
TGTTGATGACAATGATGACATTATGAACATTGAATATAGCGCTTTAAAATTTCGAAGATAGTTGTGTTTTTGACAGGGTGACTTGCGAAATTTGGAGAAATGTTGGGATTGGAGGTGGTGGGTTGGTATTCATGTTTACGTCTAGAAACTGTTATTTTTTAGCACATTTGTCCAGATCTGTGCAGTCAGCTGTATTTGGTTCGACTAAAGATCGAGCTATATCGAAACCATTTGAATGTTCATCATGTAACGACATTTGATCATCAGGGTCTGTCCTAAGATTAGGCAGATGGTTGCAATCTGAGACAGTCACCACAGATTCAAGATCAATTTCCTTCTCAAAAATGTTCGGATTAAAGCCAGATTTTGCCTCGAAATCCTCGTAGCTCATCTCTTCAACACTGCTTACGTTTTTACACGATTCTTCATCACATTCTTTCAATTCAGACTAAATAACATCATAACAACGGGGACTCGCATGATCTGACATTTTGATTTGTTTTTATTTTTTCAGACTACAAATTCGTACTTTTATTGATTTTATTACCATTATTAAACAATTTTAATCATGTTGTTTCATTTTTCTGATAAGATACTTTTTTGTTTTCAAATTTTCTACTTCATTGTTAAATAAAACTTCGGAAGAAAGGGGGAATCTGTCCGGTAAGCTCAGTCGGTTAAGACGCTGCTACTTAAGTTTTCAATCCTGCAGGACAGAGATCGAAACCGCTCTCATCCTTATTTTTTAATAGCCTATTTTGCTTTATTTAACCAATATTTATATTATGGACATTTTTCAGGTGACCATAAGCATAATAACGGGATAAATGAGTTTCGTACTCGTAAGCACTCCTGATCGTTTCGTCAAAAAAGTAGTCCGGCTTAGAGCAGGTGCGCGAATATCGGTTGATAAAGCTCATCTTTATCACACGGGTTATATCAACCGATACACACACACACACACACACACACACACGCACACACACACACACACACACACACACACACACACACACACACACACACACACACACACATATATATATATATATATATATATATAACATGGCATAACATATATTTCCATATTTCTGTTGATTGAAATCATGTTAATTTTATAGAATTAAATAATAAATAATGCCCCATTTATCATCTTATACATTCTTAAGAGATATTAACTTAAGGCATATATTTTAGGTTTGTTTAATTTAATGCCTGTATATTATCACAATTCATTCTATATATGTATATAAATGTATTGTTTGTCATCCCACCATCAGTATTTTAGTTATCTGGAGTCGGTGTCCACTTGAAGCAGATATAGTACTGTCTTCATTGTGTATGGCATGATGTGAACACCTGGCATGATACCACACCCAGTTACATTTTCCTGGCACTGGGCCAACCATTTGTTAAAATACCATTATGTGTGCTTGAGAGTTAGCAAGGGAGCTATACCACTACCATTTTTAACGACTTTGTTATGTCGCGGCCCGGGATCGAACACGAGGCCTCCCGTTCCTGGAGCCGACGCTTTACCGATTGCGCTACCAGGTCCGGTCTAGTAAGTTACTGACAAAGACTTAAGTGTTGGATTGACACTTCATGGTGGAACTGGTGTTATAATATCGGTCTAGCCGTAATTAAAGTACATGTATGTATCATAAAAGACACTATATCATCACGTTTTTCGGGGTTTTCGCATTTATTTAATGGTAATCTCATTTATTGTATAATTATGTACATATCTGAAGCGATTACTTGTATCACTGTTCCTTGGTCCGTTGCATGAACATAAAAATGCCCTTTATACCGAACCTATAAATAATTGTGCCCCAGACCGGAATATACCAATAACATAACATAATCAACGAAAAGGTTTCTGGCCTACATGTAGCTCTTTGTCAAAGACCAACATTTATTACATAAAATACATTAATGGACAATGAAATTAATTTTCAACACAAATGTTGTTGTTTTAGATATACTTATTTTCAAAAGAAACGTCTAATATCAAGCGCATGATTTTATTAATTGTTAATCCTTATATTTTCGTTTATAAATAGACATTCATTTTCGCCAATTCTTACATGTCTAACATCTGGTAATTAATTTGGCTAGACATCATTAACCAGCGGTAACAATTTTTTTTTCTTGTAACAATTGTGACGGGTAATGAATCATTTTCTATCGCTAACATACAATGACGGTCATATTATTATTTTTTTATTAGTTTGTTGACTCGTCTGCTTTATGCCTAAGGTTGTTTTGTTCCATATAGATGATGGGAAACATTGTGATGATGATTTTAACAACAACGATGTTTTCTCTCGTTTTACCACTTTTACTGGCACCCAATATTCCCGCAACTAAGCTAAGATTTTGCATCTTTCAATAACCTGAATTTAGTTCATGAATTTGCATTGTTTTGTTGTGGCATTTGTGCATCTTACACACCAAAAAAATGCTTTACTGTCATGGCAAAATCTCCAGTAGAAAACGATTCTGTTGCTTTCAAAATTTACACATTTTTTTCCCCAGGAAACGATTAAATATAGACGTCGTCCTCATGCGCGGCGACCATAATAGAACTATTCCTGCTTAATAAATGTACAGTTATGGTACAGTCAATTTCCTTCCAGAAGATGTACACGAGACAAGATGTCCGATGCATATTTCCTTGTTGCGGAAAACAAAGCTCTTCTTAAGGGATTACTAGTAGGTTTACAAACTACTTATTTCGAATGTCACGATAACACTTAGAGATCCGATGGTATTTTATGTGAACACAAATTCTTCTCCAGTATTGGCGTCATTTGAGTCCCTTACGAACTATAATCTCGAGTCAGTTAAACGCTCTATCGGTTTTTACCCAATAATTAATTTAACCCACCGCAACACAAACAGCTATTGTTCTATATGTATATAGATATACATAACGTTTAAATTTATCATAAAATTGTATGACGTAATGATTGTAGTAGACAGACTCTTGGTCTCTCTAAATTATGTCATCAGGTTATTCATCGTCCGCCTTTAATGACTAGTCTCATAACCTTTTTTAGCAGTTTGTTTCTGTAACTCTATCAGATTTGAAAAAATACTATGATGAGAAACAAATGTTTCAACAAAGTGACTGTAATTGTTTTCCTTTGAGGCGTTGTTGCATTCAAGAAATATTTATGACATTCATGAACGTGATTAAAAAAAAAATAAACAATATTAGTTTTCGGCTGGTATTTCTTTTTGAAGGCAATGCTTTAAGTTTCATTTCTTTAACAGTGCCAGCATCCTGCTAACTGCCTCTACAATGAGGATAGGCGCTAAAAACAATCCTAGTCCAAAACCAGATCATTCACCAGAGCAATAACCTTTATAAAAGACCTTAACTAAAAGTGAGTTCAAAATAGGAAACATAACTACATGAAGTTGCAGTATAGTGTATTCAAAACACAGCTAATAAACCCACGATCATTTACGTACTTGCATAAATTAAATACAGGATCGTTTGTGTGTGTTCACTGAAAATATTACAAGAAATTGGATGATACGATATGAAACTATGTTCTGTTTGATTACATTTATCAAATAATCAACAAATCAGTGGTCTAAATATAGCTATGAATTAAAATTTCTTATACGGGAATTATTAAATGGGAATTGTCGTCATAGCGGGTAACGACTTCATGTCAACAGTTATTTGCGACTCGGTTAGTGCCTGAGAGGGGGTTATCGAAAATAACCAACGGTTGTTACTTAAAAGGCACATGTTTTATATAAGGAATATTTTATTATTGCTTATCTAACTTTTTGCACCGAAATTGACATACTGAAGTATAGTAAAATATACAGAAATAGATTAATGAAGCGTTAGTAGTAGTAGTAGTAGTAGTAGTAGTAGTAGTAGTAGTAGTAGTAGTAGTAGTAGTAGTAGTGGTGGTGGTGGCGGTGGTAATAGTATAAGATATCGTATTATTGGGACTTGACGAAGTAATAGTAGTAGTTGTATCAGTAGTGGTAGTAGAATTAGATATCGTAGTGTTGGGAGTTGAGGAAGTAGTAGCAAATGTAGTAATGATGATAGTAAAGTAGTAGTAGCATTAGTAGTAGTTTTTAGGTAATGAAGAAGTAGTATATTCTAGTTTCTCGGTTTTTCAAAAAAATCTTTTTTAGTTAACACTTGGTTACAATTTTCCGATCCATAGCCATACCATTCCTATGTTATTTTATAAATATTAATTTCAGAAGAATATTTTTACAAAAGTATAAACAGTGCTGATGCAAGGGTTATTTGTTAGACATTCGAAAGCCATATCTCTTTTAGAGACAAATGTCGTGAGGAGATTTATTTGCTTTGTGGTTGTAGTGTTGTATAATGATGTTTTATTTGAAGTGCGTAACACTTAACGGAGCGATTGGACTTTCTAAAACTTGAATATTTTCTCACCTTGCTTTACTATAACTTCTAGTTAGTAAAATTATTAAAATTGATGCATTATCTGTCGTTATTGTTAAGTCATAAACATTAAGCGGAAAACGTAACAAGCGTGCTTGTTGGGCCATTTTTTCTTCATATACTTTAGCTGTGAAATTAAAATACAATGTATACTACAGACAGAAAGTGTGGAAAAAGATCGCAATTATTACTTAGGAAAAAATAACCAAGACATGTGGTTACAGTTTTTCAATGTTTTAATTATTAATTTAAGCTTCACATTTTAGACAGTCTGTATTCTTGGGTGAAACATGCCTAACAATGTTGCTCGACATTTGAAAGGTTCGAGTCTGTTTTCACTATTTAAATATTGAAAATTAAGGATAGACGGTTTTGACAACGTTCAATATAGGAAATATTTAAAAGTACTAACACGTGTACAATCTTCGAGCATGCTACGAAGTAACTGGCTAAAGACCCTTGTATAATGCTGGGTAAGACACTTCATTATTCAATATTTGACGATACTCTTGTAAATTAATGTTGTGATTTGATAGTTCTGGTCCCGTGGGTGCCATGGAGTTTAAGATATTTCCGTAAAATTCTTCTGCAAGCTAACTACAATTTTATTAACTTAGAATCTAATTTTCTGTTTCATTACAAAGTCGCCAAAATATTCTTTAGTATAAGGTCTCAGTTGACGCAAATCTGAATGAATGCGAATTGTGTGTGTTTTTCCCTTTCGCATACAACCTTCATTCTAGTAACATTGTTTAAAAAATTTCTATGCATTCAGACTTAATGAACAATTAAAATGAGTTATTACAACTTTAGGCATAACTACAGTTTCAAATCAAAATGAATTCTCCATCCAAACAAATAGTAAGAAACTAACATAGAAAACAATGGTTATCATCTTAACAAGCTGCTTAGCGTTGGACAGACTCGCAAGATTGGAGGCTTGCAAAATGTCACAAAGCCACAAAAAAAAACCAACCAGGCATATAGAAAGAGAGAAGACAAGTTCAAAGCTCGCAACTCTAAGCACCCCAGTTGGTTCCTTTTCCACACTGGCCGTTCCAAGGCGGTAACTATTGGGCTTGCTCTGTTTGTTTAGTGACTCATCACAGATTTGTTCTTACTTTAACAATTAAGCTTGCAAGTGAATACATTTGTCATGTGGCTTTTCAAACTTTGGTATATGTGTCAACGCTGATGGGACTTTGTCATATTTTGCAATTCTATATCTGCTTAGATGAGAGTTCTTTCTGAATACATATGCCAAATGACGTAAATTATCATAGCACGTGTCTCACATATTTTAACATGCTATCTTGAAGGCAAAATTAGGTTCATAGACCAACTAGGAATAACCGGTATAAACGCATATACACTCAAGTTTTATTGCTTAAGAATTTGTTTATATTATTGTTGACGCAGATATTAATACTTCAAAATTCAAAAAGGTGAAGAAAAAAATTATCACATAAAACAACAATAAAATATAATCATGTTGAAAGTAAAGATTCTGGAAGACCTGTGTCTAGCCATAACCTAATTAACTTTTGCAGTGCCGTGATAAATATTTTCGCTATATCTACATATTTTGTCCTGCCTCGTCTGAATGCCCACTTGAGATTTCGTCATAACGTGCCAGACAGACACATCACATGCCAGTTTCTATCTTGAATCGACGCATACAATGAATAAATAATACCTATCACTTGTTGATAATGTGCATAATGAGCCGCACTTCAACAAATCATTTTGTACTTTCATCTTGTTGGCAACAGTAAGTTAACACACTATGCACATGTGATTGTGACTCATATCAAACTCACTAATAGATGTGAATTTGATTTTACTGGCATAGTTCGGTTATGATACAAAAGACATTTCTTGTGGTTTAAAGATAAGTGTTATACGATTGCGTTCATTCCAAACTTCTTTAGTTAATATTTTGGTAAAAACTTACAACAAACAGCAGAAGATCCATTATTCCTTTGAAAATATACAATACAACAAACGGGAATTGGTAACACGTTAAATTGGAATTCAAGTGAAAAGTCGTGCCAAGAGTGATTTGTGTATACTTTACTCACAGTGCATTTAACTTATTTTGGCACCTGTCCTTTGCGGTGTTGGTATTCAAAAATGCATTAGGCTACAACTCTCGGCATAAGAGTGGCAAACCACTTTACCGTGTCAATATGCATTAATTTAAAATATTTACTTAACATTGTTGAGCTAAAGCTGTGAGGAGCAATTTAAGTTTTGTTTACGAAATCTTATCATTAAATGTCAAATACAAGTGTTTACTCAAAAAAGCTGTAAAGAGCAATTTAAGTTCTGTTCACGAAATCGTATCATTAAATGTCAAATACAAATGTTTACTCAAATTTGACAACAACTGAAGACGGTCATTTTTATAAAGCCTTTGGACAATCAGACGCCAGTAACTACAAAATCCGATAAAAATATAAGTGTTATAAATTCAAGTCATTTCATAAAGACAAATAGATGGAGTTTGAGATGACCATTGCTCATCCGGCTAGCGGAGTAACTATTTTGTCAAACCTATACATGTAATAGATTTGTACTGGCTTGAAAAAGCACTCATTGCTCTTACGGTAAATTGGTTTCAGTTACTGCTGTAATTAACAGACATGTTGTCATGTTCAATACATTTGGTCTGAGTTGTTAGCGCTTTTATAAAATTTCATGATATCCTTTACTTGAATCTCTCTAGTTTACATTCAGACAAATCACATAAACATGCATGTACTTAACAATTATAAATTTCAACGTCATTAATAATTTAGGATTTAGCCGTGTAATTTAGTTCCAGTGAATTCTACAAACATCGGCTTGTGGGGGAATTAAAATTCAAAAGCAATTTGTGACTATAATTAGTAATAGCACTGGGATTTTCAAAACAAATTCTCTCTTTTTTAATAAAAATGATCTGCACCGTCTGCTTGCCATATACGGCAAGGTATACTGTGAAAGGCGATCGTGTGTTAAACTAATTGTAGGTACATCCTAATTTCCCCCTGAGTTATTAGTCTGTTAAATATTTACCTTTATGTATTTTTGCAATGTATGAACACATTCTCTGTTTGTTAACCATGTCCCTTCTTGAACATATAATTAGCTTGAAGAAACGTGCCGTCAACAATTGTTACATCGGGTATTAAAAAACTAAATGGTTTATATTGTTTTATACTTTTTATAGCAGTACATTGCCGACAAATTTATAGCACATTGCAAGACTCTCCCTCTTATTCTATTTTCATGGTATTATTTTCAAGTACCTTTGCCATACGCTGGCAAAAGCAAACTCGATAAGTATAATTCTACTATCACCTTTTGAAAGCACTTTAACAATTAGCTTATGTTGTTTTATGTATATGTATCATTTAATGATAAGTAACGTGAAAAGTGAGTTTAAAATGGTAATCACTGAAAAAATATAGTTTTGATAGTTCCAGTTTATTTTCGGAAAAATGAGTACGTTTAAAATATTTTTTGAGAAATTTCGATTTATGCAGAACATATTTCTTTTATTTAGACAATACTGACTTTTATCTCAAAGATCCGTTTACTATGTCTTAAGAAAACAAGATAAGTCACGTGACACAGTAGACTTTGAATAGTTAGATTTATTAGTATGTTTCTAGAGTTCCAAATGTTCTTTGTTTCTCCAACATAGGCCGTACAGAATTCATGTATTCTTGTATTTACTGTAATATACCACTAAGCAGATCTGGTGTGTCCTTCACATAAGCTACCAGATGCCTTAATGTAAAACAGAATTCTACGTCTTTGATTAAGGGCTGTGCATCAGTTCTGATGTACATTTAATGTAGAGTACCCCTACATTTGGCCTCTTTTTATTGTCTTCTGGAGCCTATGTGTATTAATATTTAAGGCTTTTTTCGGAATTGAGAACATCTGAGCAGTGTTCATTCTCTCGTACTGCCCTTTGACAAGTTCAATGCCCACTTCCTTTTGTCCATAGCCAGTTTGTCTGCGTGAAAAAATTCTCAAAGCTCACATGCTCAAAGTGGTGATTGAAGGGAAATTTTAGATATTGATCAGTGTATGCAGGCTTTTAGTAAATTGTAAACTTTGTAGACCGACCATTCCAAACTTGTTGACAACACATCATACGAAATTAATTTTGTTCCTCATGGTACTTTCTTTCCTTCATTTTCTTTTACAAAATCTACACTGTGGCTAATATTAGGCTTTGCCTTCAAACAAGGTTTACTTGGCCACAGGGTGCCATGTCACGTTTCATTGTGTAATGTATCACCTGACTTCGCATATCGCTATCATCATCGACAATAGTTTTAAACGGTATATATATATGGTTTTAGCTAATGCTAAAATAGTCTTAAAAGGAATACGCAGACAAAAATGTAATAAAATTTAAAAATATAACATGCTTAGTTTTTGTAGGATTCTAAGCTGGGAGCACTTAAATAGTATTCTGCGTCACTAACTCTAGTGTCTTTTTATGCAGCCCTATTATACACAGCGACCGGCACAAAGTTTATATTTTAATATCAATATAAGCGAGGATCTATGATTTTGACAGGGTTTAACAGCACTTAGCAGTAAGTTTGGATTAAAGACGACCGATCCCATTAGGTTTAAAGAGATAGGTCGCCGTTGTTTTCTATGTCATTATTTTCCTCGGTATATCTTATGCCAGTTTTGCCTCTCATTCGGTGAGTTTACTAATAATTGTCTGTAATGTATGAAGCATATAACGAATACACCTTTTGATAATGAGGAATAAGGATTATAACTCAACGGAAATTGGGCATTATAATTTCTTGTACTTAAATATGACAAACGTATAATCAATTAGCCATAACTTGTTAGCAATCTTTATGGCTTCATATGCATATTATGAATGATATATGTCGTGTTAGTGACATTAACTGACATTAAGTGAATTTGTCTGGTGATCTATAATAGACCTTTATGTAATTCCTAGAAAACCTTCAGACAAAACACCTAATTCAAACACATTTCCGCAAAGATCTTATCATAAAGGCTCATAAAATGACACCGCCTAATTATATTGACACTACGATAAAAAAAAAGTCCCTTTGATATATATTTTGCTTTTGAATATTTTAAGAACACTGTTTTATCTGGAATCTGATGACTTCTTGTATATTAACTTATTATATACTAAGATGCAAAACATAAGTAACAGATGAATAAAATGCGCTTATTTGTAGCACATAAGAAAGCAACAAAACAATTAATAGTCATACATGTAAGTATTTTATTACATTCTTTCTTTGAATCACGCACAACCATCATCGATTGCTGGGATAGAAGACGAAATATTTTGTTGTGTATAACTTATTTGATGGATCCTGGGATGTCTTTTATTAAATGCACTGACACGTAGGGACACCACCTTCTTAGAATAGTTGTTACTTCACGATTTGGTACGGTACAAATGAACCGACAATAGAGGACTTGCTTTTAAACGACCATGTTATGATGACGTCATCTCAACTTGTCTGAAACAAAAGTAGAAATGACAGTGAAACGTGACTACGAACTTAAAATGAGCATAACGTTATTTTTATGAATTGTCAGTTGACGTCATACCAGAACAGCGTCCTCTCGTTAAATCCGAGAATTTCCCATAAGGTTATTTGGTAATACATTAATCAGGTATACTTCTAAAAAAATGTCATCTTATAATTATCCGTTCCATAGTTTGTGTGTGTTTTGACTTGCTTTAACTGTATATCTATTCATACGATAGTGGATGTTTAGTATTTCGACACTATTGAGCATAGACTAAGGTTCTGGTTCACGCTGGTATTGACCACATTTCTGTACATACATGAAGTATCCGTGCTGTGATAGGGACACTTTGTCAAACATAACATTCAAATATATATATACACCATACATGAGTGATATTGTGTAAAAAAAAATTGACCTTTGTCTGTGCATTTCAAAAACAACTTAACAACTTAATTTTAGAGGCATGTATAATATGCCGCTTCGTCTGAAGGTTCTATCATAAAACCGTCATAACTTGCCAGACAGATAAATCAAATGTCAGTTTCTATTTAAAATCGACGCATGCAATGCATTATTCACATCACTCCTTAGTAATGGTCAATAAGGAGTCATGACCTGGTACTACAACAAATCATTGTGCATAATGATTAATTTCCACCAGTGAAATAGACAACACAACATATACATGCCTTCTAAATAAAAACAGGAAGGCAGGCAGTAAGGAACTAGGACGGAAAGACGGACGGACAGACCCACTGATAAACAGACATGCATATATGTTTAATATAGACTTTCTTCAAAACTATTGAATTTATAAAACAATATACGAACAACTGCTTATTATATTTCTTAAAGAAAATCTGACCGAGGGAAAGGTTTTTAATGATGTTTACTTTCTTTTTTTTTTGATAGAACGATCAGAACCTGAACTATTTTTTGTAAATCTAGCAAAGTTGTGCACAGTATGCTGATCTGCTTCTTTAAATAGTACGGAGTTTTAGTATTTCTATTATTTTATTTTTAGTGAAAACTAAAATACATCTATGACTTAAATGCAACACGAAAATTAAAAATGTGTGAACGTAGCACATGTAAGGCAAACATCTTTACTTGAAGTCGACTTTATCTGATCTATTTTTTTACAAAATATCAAGCACGTGTGTTGGTCAGAAACACACACACAAGAGCATGCTATTTAATATGAACTCTTCCTGATGACGCAGTCTGCGAATAGCTGGACTTTCATTGGTGGGACGCTAAACTGAACAACATAAAAAGAAACATCAACTTTAAACTATGTATACACTTGCATTTAATATTAAAATGTTTACTCGGACTTGGTAAATACGTGGAGAAATAATTACGAACAGGACATTCTTGCAAATAAGTCAGATTTGACATACTCCTTGTTATGTACAGTAGTACACCATTAATGTTACGCTAGTCAGGTTAAGGTGTTGTTTACCGTTGTAGTATGAGTGACGTAGCATTCGCGTAACTGCTAGAAAGAAAAGGATCAAGCTAGAAAGTTCATTTGTTTATTTTTAATTGGGTTTCGAGAATGTTCTGGGTTTCATGAATGTACTAGGGACTTCTGCGTTCTAGAAGTTATTTGGGTTTATATAAGGGCTTGTTCGTCGATTTAAAGAAAGTTTGGACATAAAGCTTGGACAGATAGTTTGGAAAAGTTTGGACATAATGTGTGGACAGATAGTTTGGAAAAACTTGCAGCTTCTATATTAATCATTTCTTTGTTGGAACTTACGTGGATTTACTATATTCTACAGTGATATAAATATTAAAGTTTTGTATTTGGAATTATATTAATTACATTCGTGTATTGTTTTACCTTTGGATTATTTCAACTGTGCGTATCTACGAGGACATTTTACCGAAACCTCTTCAGGATTATTTGACGTTGGATAATTAATTGGACTATTAAAGGGACACCTCCTTAAGGGACAAACTTTAAGCTAACATTTATTTTGCTTTCTCAAATTTTGTCTGATTTATTTGTTATTGTTACGCCATATATTTAATTGTTTGTTAAAATAAAACATTATTGTTCTAGTTTGTTGCTGGCTTGTTCTTTCTGTTACATCATTTCGTCGTTTAGTAAACGTGCCATTTTATTAATAAAACTTATATGGCGACACCGGTCGTAACACTCCTAAACACCATAAATGCAAAATGATTTGATCGATTTCAATTTAAACCGACTTATCACCAAACACATACCTGTGTAGCCTAAAACAATTTAAAATTCACTGAGCGGCACTTTGTAACATTCGAGTTCAAATATTGGCTTTGACAGATGTTTCTCAGAATATATATGACAAAGTCCTATGAGCATTGGAGCATACACACACACAAAAAAGAAAAAGCACATGACAAAGGTATTAACATGCAAGCCAAATGTAAAAGTAGGAACAAATATGTAATGAGTCATTTAACAAAAAAGAGCAAACCCGACAGTTAACACCTTGGAATGGTCAGTCGGCAAGATGGACCGACTGGGGTGCTTAAACCGGTTTTATAGAGCTCTAATCTCGCACTTCCTGATGTTTTTCTCAAAGGCAAGCAATGAAAAAACCCGATCCATTTGGATAAATGTCCAAGCGCTGACGTTTTGTTTGATAAATTATGACGAAAGTAGTGACGTCATTGAAAAGTAATACCCACAAAGTGTTTAGAAGAGAGATAGGTATTATTGCAATTAGGTATTATTTTAATTAGAAGAACTACACAAAATCGTACATAGTAAATGCAATTAACTTTTTGAATCAAGATAAAAAATGACCGTAGAAGAGTTAATGGTTGTAGCATGCTGTTCATGTAAATATGGAATTGAGGAACCAAAGTCCAATATCCATCAAAGGAAATATACGTAACAACCTTTACAGGATGAGTAAGACCAGCTGCTTATGTTGAGTTGGATCATATATGATCACAAGGATTTCAGAGAACAATAATCTCTATGAAACTATTTATTGTCTTATACTTTTGTGCCTATTTTAATGATAATTCTTTTCTCGATGTAACAATGAAAGTCGGATGAATGTTAACCATGTTTAAAATGATTTATCCTTTAAAACGTTTGAACACATATAAACTAACGAGGATTTAGTTGTAAACACGTACTCTACAATCCCACCATCTTCTTAATGTGCTCGCGTTTTGAAACAGCCTGTCATTTAAGGTGTAAAGATTGGTGTATTCATAAAGCGGCTTATTTGCATAAAGTGAACATTTCTGTGGCCATTCCCGTTTTCTAACAAGTGGTTTCGGATAAGAATAGCGATAATTCATATTGGGAAAACCCAAATAGGCTCCTAATTATATCTGGTGATGTCACATCACAGCACATCCAAACCTTTTTACTTTTTAATACAGAAAACAGTCAGACTTGCAACATCTTTTTATACATATGCAGCAAAATGTCTTGTGCGGGCGTATATGCATGTAAGTGGACTTAAAAGTTATTAACTATGACTAGTTACTACATGTATGTACTTTCAAATAGACAAATGTATCAAAACAGAACAGGACGTAAGACAAGGATTGTAAACCGTCTTAATGTTTGAAGTGCGTTTGAAAATTAAGTAAGATAATTAAGATATATACATATATATATATATATATATATATTGGTTGTACTTATTGTAAGTCAGTTTTAACATAGCGCGTCGAACACAAGTTTATAAATATGACACATGCTTGCTTATCTGAAAACTCCTATCTAAATCCCGCAGAACCCCCGGCTATGTATTATGCTATTGACGCTTCTATAACAGCCAGGTGATTCATGTAGCTATTATTTTTCAAGAAAATGGAGCATTTATCATAGCCTTTAAACTTGATAAACCTTTTCTTGATATTCAATCCTGACGAAAGTGTAGCAATCATTTGGCCATTTCAATTCACAATCTAACACTTAGAACTTTGTATTCTGCTAACTATATAATATAATGTATATATTTTCAAACAGATTTCTGAAAGGAAAGATATTTCACTGATGAGTGTCTGTAATGTTGTAGTATAACACAGCTATAAAGTAATTGGAATAATTTGTCTCTGTATCAAGATCGATAAATAAAGCGGCATACATGTTATGTTCCGTTTTACTAATTTACCTATAACTGAAAACCAGTTCATATAGATTGCTTATTTAAAAGTCATTGTTGGCAATGTTATATAAGTTTTTAGATAGCACACGAAGCAAGTGGTTTTCTGCTTAACTTACATCTAGAAAGATTAAAGTTAGAAAGCTCATCTTTGATTAACATTTAGTTATCTCTAGTTGTCTTGTGTCTTAAATCTCAGTGAGATGACGTGACATTGAGCATGGTTATTTATTGAAATTTGCATTTGGAACAGAAATCACGATTTGCTGTAAACAAGATGAGAAAGTGATGTGTTGTTTGCTACTTATGATTGCCATACAGAAGCCAAATTGGCATTTTATTTTTGTGTCTGTTGTGTCATTCAACACTTTATTTTTTTCCCAAAACGAATAAACAACATTTCTTTAAGCCGGCAAATGCAATTAAACGAAAAAAAGTGGATACAGTAATATTTTATCAAATGTCACCTTTTTCTAGTTTAGTTTAAACCCATGTATTTATAATCGATTCGAAAACAGGTTATTTAAACTTATATTAATCCCTGTTGACTGCTCACTTTCTTGGTAGAACCACTACCACGAGTAATATGCAGTAAATAGTCTTGCCCAAGGACTAACATCAAGTGGTCAGTTCTGTGGTTCGAACCTGGGACCCTCCTTTCCGGAGTCCAACGTCTGAACCACTAGACCACGGACGCTCCCCAATTTGATACAGTGTACACGGTACAGACGATCTTATTGAGACAATCAGTTCGTAATGTACCGGTTACACGATATCCAAACACACACCGACGAACAAGACATCAGCAATTCTTTAAAGAATATTGATAATGTAGTTAAGCAAAGCTAAAATATCTCTATGTTTTAATGATTCTCAGAAAACTAGGCCTTTAACTGAAGTTTTAGAGACACTGTAAATCGTTCGGGGCAAGCGTATTTAAATTGTTAACAAAGAAAGGTTACTTGATGTACTGTTATTTCACGAGCTCACCTGTGGTTCACAAAACGATTACATTTTTTTTTAGCAGTTTTCACGTTCGGTGGATCAGCGAGAATATCAGCATTTATATTTTGTATCAAAGTCTCGATGAATGGCATATTTATGTAGGGCTTAACTCAGAACTAGCAGTCAGTGTTTGTGTCAAGCAAAGACAAATGTTTCCTTGCGAAAATTTTAACACGATATAAATAAACCGATTGCAGGTGCGTTGCAGGAGAATGACGCTTATTTTGTCAAACAGCAGCACATCACATGACAGTGAAATAAATACCCAGATGTCATTTTAGAGTTATCCTCCTTTGTGTATCCTCTTCAGATTAAGACAGACATATTCCATTGAAGGGAACATTTAGGATAACATACTTTCTCGGTAATCTTCAAATCAACGAATCATGATTTATCATTCCTTTGCACGATATTAGAAAACGCAAACTTATTATTTTCTATGAAATTCGAAAGGCCATCTTTCGTAATAATTTGTCTTGAGACAAAACTGCTTTGTGCAAATGTCATAAAACTATATTGAAATCTAAGTAATTAATGTACATGGACATCTTACATGTAATATCAACTGATGTCATGTTTTCATATCTAATTGAGAGAAGTACGAAAATAAACAAAATATCCACAAACCAAGTCTGAGCACCCAACTTGGCCGTTTTGACGACTGACAGTTGCAAGGCGGTAACTGTTCATTGGTTTTGTTTCGTGTACCGTTTATTTAACGAGTTTATCGTCTCACCAACTGTATTGCAGTTATTTGCAGACGGTTTTATAATGTTTCGTCTGTATATTTTTGCCACTTTTACATTTGCTCTCTATGCCTTTGTCAAGTGTTTGTTCAAATTGTAATTTTGTGTTAGTGTTCATATGACCTTTTCTTATTTTTCAATTCATTTACTACGACAAATACACTGATATTACGTACAGTGTACATGGGTCTAGACAACTTTCTGACAAATTAATACTTGCACATCAACATGTAGTGCATCCATATTAAAATTTGCAGACAACACAATCAAATTTACAGGAACATGTAATAAATATACGAGAGCACACCGACTTAATTATCATTGTTTAGTAGAAACAAATGATATTTACATTACAAAAAGAGGGGAATTAGGAAGTTAACTTGAAACAAAACAAACGATTATGACATCAAGTACTTGCAATGCTGTTGATTTTGCCTGAATAAAGACATTTGAACAAACAAGGAAATAAACAAATGTTAAAAGACAAAATAACACTGCACCAATTTGAACAAAAACTAGGCGACTTTTAATAAAAGTTGTACTATTACCATTAAATATGCCAACTTTCAAGGTCAAGCGGTAGATTTCTCATTTTTACTTGTTTTCGTATGTGTAAGAAAGCGATACTGGCTTCAGGGGCGGATCCTGAAAGAAAACTGGGGGTGGTGGGTGTAAATCAAGATCCCTTCAACTTTATCTCGGTAAATACTGAATATGCATACACAGTTAGGGACCCTAACTTCGACCTAAGCAGGCAACAGACAACATTTACTTTTAAAGCTTAGAATTGTCTAAGTTTACATACATGTATATGCGTTTTCACATCTCTACTCTTTCACCTGGCTGGTGGTGGGGGGGATGTATCACCCACCTACCCCAGTGGATCCATTCCATCAATGACTTGCCTCAAATCAACTGCGGTGACAATCAACATAAAGCTTACCCGTAGGCTTCCTTTGCCTTAAACAGATCCCTGTTGAACCGGAATTTTCACACATACGAATATGTCACATGTGTGACGAATTCGTACGAATATGTCACATGTAACATCTTTTTGGATACACCTGTTACAATGTAGTACGTACGTATTTTCCACAATAAATCTGTGAGGTATTCGTACGAATGTTTCACACATAATAAAAACTTGTATGTATATGATCTGGGTCTGTGTGAAGTTGGAAGAACAGCAGATCAGTTCCAGCAGAATAAAGATAAAATAATGTGTGTGTGTGTGTGATTTGTCCAGGACAGATTAGAACGTTTTGAATGCTTCTATGTGGGGCATTATATTTAAGAGTATAAGGGTCGATTCTGAGAAAGTTTCTTAACCTATGCATTAGAGTTATTGACCAAGCAACAATTATACATATAACAAGAAAAAAACACCTAAATTATGGGAAAAGATTGCTTAGACGATATTTGACGCCAGACTTTTAGAGTTACAGGGTAGGGAACATATGAGTATTTTTAATTGAAATCGATTACCCATTTGACTTTTCCTTCCATCAACCTAATTTTTGTTTTTGTTTTTGTCGAATTCTGTCGTCTTAGTTATACATGAACTTAATTTGGTTCTAGTAGCACTGTGCATAAAATCCTACCGGCGATAATATCTTTAGATATATTTGAAACCGATTCTTGAGAAATCTTTAAGTTTATTTGAAACACTCTCGAGCCTGCCTCCTCGGAAAACCACTAGTGTTGTCATATTTGATGCCATGGGTGTAACTCCCACTGGGGATTGAACCTAGGGCAGAGTGGACGACACCTAAATCACATTTCGCCTCGCCTATAAAAACACAAGAAATGATAGAAATCAGCCACCATAATAAGGCCGTACTATGCAATCTAAATATAACAAGGCAATCACTGAAACGAAATGGAGTTGGAGTAATCGTTGTGCAAAGTAACATCTCAGTATCTTTGATATTTTCCTGATCAACGATGGACATAAATGACTGTAGACGGACGGACGAACGGGCGGACGGACGGACAGACTGACCGATTGTCCGAGTGAGACATGGACAAAAGGCACAGGCGACTGTTTCTTCCCCTCTCCAAGAAAATCATAAAACGACCCCCCCCCCCCACCTCATTGATCCGTCTAAGTGTCATAAAATATGTTAAGAATGTATGAAAGTTTCATATGAAAAAAACAACAACAGTTGTTTCCCACTTTTTTGGACATGTGAGGAATTCGTATTTTTTTCATTGGGGGTATGTACTTGTACATAATTGTCACACCAGGTGTGGGGAATTCGTACGAATTCTTCACGTATGTGACATACTTGTGTGTGTTAAAAGTCTCCTGCTTTGTTTTATAGCGTTGGATGGAAATGCTCTTCGGAATTGTAGAGGATATCGTTCTGAGTTGCATGCGACAAACTTAATTATAAATGTATAAATAGTAAGAGACTTTAGATATAAAGCTGTAAAGTCAAACATAAAGCTACATATGGGTTACATGTTATTAAATCAGTTTTACCAAGAAACTTACTTCCCGCACCACTAATAGAATGACGAGAGCTTCTCGCTTCTAGTCTGAAAAGCTCATCAATAACCACAATGTTCGAATGTATTCGCTCCAAAAATTGTCAGAATCGCTTACACATTTAGTCAACTTGATTACAGCATGTAAATCTGATTTTCATTCTTAGTTATACGTCTGTGTTTCAACAAGGTGCTCGGCTCATAAAATATGTTTTCCTGGAAATGCCCATGTCAACATCCATGGTACCATCCCCTAAATTAGCGGTAATTCCTTTGTAGACATTTTTCCGCTTCAAAAATCACTAGCACTGAATATTTGAACTGACTGCGCCTGAACGGTAAGCAGACGTTTCAAGTCAGATGACAATGCCAGTGACCGCTTTAGAAAACTTGCAAGTTTATAAGTGTAAAAATCAAACACTTAAACCATCGAACATATGTCGTTTGTAATGATGATGGTGATGATGATAATAAGAAGAAGAAGAAGAAGAAGAAGAAGAAGAAGAAGAAGAAGAAGAAGAAAAAGAAGAAGAAGAAGAATGATAATCATAATAATAAAGCCAAACCTTTTGCTTGACGAAATGATGCATACAAACGTCCTGATGCAAGATTTGATTGAATTCAGATCGCCTTATGCCCGATGTTGTTGACAATTTTCGTTTAGAAACAAGTGATAAAATAATCGGAAATTCGTTATTAGAAAAATTGTATTAATAATAACACCTGTTAGTTTCTCGACGTGAGCCTGTATGAACAAGCATTTGATGTATGAAAGAGATTTTTTTGTTGAAATATGCCGTTTTGGGGCGGTTTCGCTTGCGACAGAGTCCAAGTACAAATACAATGCTTTATTAGGTTCTGATCTTTGTTTACTGCTGGATAATTTCAATTTTAAGTTTCTATAAATCGTCCCTATCACTTGAGAATATTTTGGTCTTAGCCAAATTTTAAAACTAATACGAATATAAAATAAATAGTAAATAAACAAAAAACAAGAAGAAATATGCGCAAATTGGAATGACATTTCATAATTTAAATCTGTGTTTACTTTTCTCCTTAATTTTGGTATTTCTACAATGTTACATTTGGAATGTAGTATAGCACAGAACATGTGTTTCATTTATCCGTAAGAAAACCTTTCGTTAGAAACAGAGACATGCCGGTCACGTGGTAGTAAGTGACCAACCAGGTGCGTGAAAAGGCCGAGAAAACGGTGATCAGTTTTACACAATACTTTGTGCTTTCAACTTGCGACATATTTGTTTTGTGTAAAGTTCGTTATTGTTAGGTTAAAGGGTCTGACTGTCATAAATCAACGCTCTAGAATACTCTGTCACGGATTGCTGTTACAGTTGTTTAAAAGAGAAATATTTTAATACTAAAGTGTTGATCTATCATAAACAAATCTACATCGGTAGCTGTTTATGGATGTGATAGCTTTTATTGTTTATGCTCAGACATATGCATATCAAGTCTTCTTAAATGTTAATGTTGTTTGAGATATGATTGACGAATTACAAAAATGATTTTCTGCTTTCCATCGCAGTATGCCGAATTAAAAACCTTTTACTGCGGTGTTCAAGGTGCGACCTTCTATTCAAGAGGAAAATATGACGGCTGACAGTGTGCATAGAGCACCTCGGCCCCAGTCACTTTCCCACCCATCCGATTTTTGCGCATTTTGCGCATGATGTATAACGAGGCGGGACTTGTAGCCTATTATTGATAAGCGGTTGAGAAGAGCATAATTTATATCGAGGTGGGACTTGTAGCCTATTATGGATAAGCGATTGATAAGAGCATAATTTATATCGAGGTGGGACTTGTAGCCTGTTATTGATAAGCGGTTGATAAGAGCATAATTTATATCGAGGTGGGACTTGGAGCCTATTATTGATAAGCGATTGATAAGAGCATAATTTATATCGAGGTGGGACTTGTAGCCTGTTATTGATAAGCGGTTGATAAGAGCATAATTTATATCGAGGTGGGACTTGCAGCCTATTTATGGATAATAGTTTGATAAGAGCATGATTTATAACGGGGAGGGACTTGGAGCCTATTATTGATAAGCGGTTGATAAGAGCATAATTTATATCGAGGTGGGACTTGCAGCCTATTTATGGATAATAGTTTGATAAGAGCATGATTTATAACGGGGCGGGACTTGGAGCCTATTATTGATAAGCGGTTGATAAGAGCATGAATAATCTAAAGTTTTATCGTTTCGGACTTTTTATGTTGTTGCAGTTGCATGCAAATTTTTATATCCATAACCACTGACTATGTTAAATTGGTATACAATAATAAAACATCATGTAAAAAGGCTGTATGAATCTATGATAAATTCTCACCCCATGTGACAGTGGCTTATGTCTAAGATAATTTATTGACCATTTCCTTTGCTTTTCATCAAAAATATGAATTCAGCTGCATATTTTATCCTCTTTCGTCTGGAGGTCCTATCATAAAGGCGTCATTACTTGCCACACAAATATATCAAGTGTCAGTTTATATTTCAAATCGAGGGGCAAACAATGCATAATTTAAACGATTCAAAGTGAGTAATGATAAATCTAATAATAAATCATTTTTTCCTATTAATTTCCCGAAAGTGGAAGGATTAACATCATCTTGATGACCGGTATACTTACAAGTAAAACTTTTTTCTATTTGATTTTTTTTTTTTGTATAACGGTTTATGTTGCTTAAGTCTGCCAGAAATCTAGGTTATTTTGTTCTATATATTATGTTTGACATTATAGATCATATTTATTGATATGGTAAAACATTAAAAATATAAAGAAAGTAACATGCAGAGCAAGATCTTTGAATTTAGTTTAAAAAACTTTGATACGCAAACAGATTTGAATTGGGAAGTAATCATTTTATTTTGGTTGTTGAACAATAGGAGACAATACAATACAATACATTATTTGTACTATTCGTGATGTTTGTATAAGATGATTAAAAAATAATTAGAAAGAATCTATTAGTATAAGAAATATTAAATTGACATGGAAACCAATTAAACATTCAACAGTTAGAAAAATGTAAATAATGAAAGACCATTAATCAATATCTAAAACATTTTGACAAATTTAGAAAGAGGATTCAAAAGCTATGCAAATATACATGTAAAATCACGGATTAAATAAAAAAAATGATCGAACTTACGGGAATTAAGAAACAGAAGCACGCAAGTTTAAGGGCTATCCAAACGATCTCCGAGGATTGATCGTGTGTATTGAAGCTCCTTAAACAGATAACGCAACGCGACTTTAGTTCATAAATAGAACCAGTGCCGTATACATCTGAAGTCTGTAGATAGTGCCGAGTTCGTACAAAATCCCACTTATTACGTGTGTACTCGGGCCAGTACTTATTCTTGACAAAAGATCAAAGACATGATGAGCAAACATTAATAATGTAGCCCAGGTACTAGAAGAACTTTTCCATGTTTTCCTTGAATGGATTTGTAAGCATTTTCAATGTATAACTAGCTGATCTTAACCCCTAATTCTATTTCATATGAAAGAATTTTAAACTATTCTAAACTAACGATATTGTGGCAGTAAATATTGAACTTAGAGTCCTACCAACATATCCGAATATCTGAATTTGTGCGTTATTTATTATGTTTATTTCATTAATGATAGCTCTTTCTTCATGGCTTGGTATCCACCCTATTTTTATAAATACATTGAGGTTTTTTGACAGGAGACTGTAAAGACTATATTTGTCTGCTGACTTGCTTGATTTTGCAATGATTAGATATTATATCATTTTCTATTGTTACCCCAACGGTATTCTTTTCAGTATCCATACTGGCGTCAAGGTACATGCCGATGTGAGCTAGTTATTTTAGGAGAGTATGTAGCTTCATCATCCTAAAAAGACTTACAAAAGACCATTTCGTTATAAGAGGAAATCGATTTAAGAACAGACCAATTAACACCTCCGGTCAACACGTTAAGGAGCAAACCAATCAACATAACGAACGGCTAAAAATCCTACTTCCTTTAAGATTAGTGGTGTCATAAAAGTGTCACCAATTAACTGGAATTAACACACGTGCACGTGATTGGCAGGGCGGGAAAATGTACGGAAATTAAGAAGGCATGATGACAGATGTTTACTGTTATTTATGGTACTAGCACATTGTATTGACAAACACATTCACACCTTAAACATTTGATCACATCACTGGCAGAAGAATAGTTATATTAATTTGTTTGCTACACTTGTGAACGTACTTTTATTGAATTTTCGTCGAGCACTGAATTGATTTTATTTATTTATTTAAATTCGCATAAATATGAATAAAATTTACGCGTTTAAAATAATTGGCGAAGAGACTTTATCAGTGTTGATTGTGCCCAGCGATGACATAGGTAAGCTAGCTTTACAATTAACTTACTTGTCGGAATATCAGAGATGATTCCACTCGGTCCAATCATTTATTACATGTAACAATGTTCATTGTATATGAGCCGTATCAATTTAATCCCATATTTGAGACACACCTCTTTTCCATAACCTGACATAGAGCTAGATTATGTTATAGCTAGTTTTTTCCAGCTGTATGTTTATTCCAATTACATCTTACTGCTCTTTATTTTCCATAAAAAGGAAACCAGAATCCTAGTTTTCACGAATATTTTCCTAAACGTCCATTCATATTCAATATACGCATATTGTCTTTCAAGTAATAAGTTCGAAGATGTGCAATATTAATTTGCTCATCGATAGTATGCATGTACCGCAAATGTAATATATAGTTAAGTTTCTGTTTAGAACCATAAACTTATTTTTGTATTTGTGAAGCATTTATTATGCCATTTAAATTTCCTGTGAACTTTTGTATGAGCATGATAATGTCATTAGAAAAATGGCACAATATATGTATCTTTGTATCAAAGAATTATGAGAAGGCACAGTGCAATTCTCCTTGTGTTACGTTATCATACTATACGTTCCGTAACGATACCACGGTTTTGTCATAAGTGTTACGGTCCGATACGATACGATGTACCATTTACGATATGGCTCGTTACGTTACTTCACGATAGGCCTATTATATTACACGATACGTTACGTTACCATACGATACGTTTACGATAGAAATACGCACGATATACGATGTTTTGGACAACTGGTACGGTGCCAGGACTGTATCTGGGAAAATAAATGGTTTGCTTATATTATAAACATGTTAGCTAATTAGTTTGTACATAATATTACTTTTCTAATTGTAACCTCACAAAACAGTTTGTGCAGCCCTATTCTGTATAGCCTCGCGTATATCAGATCAAGTACATCTTTTTTTTATAGTCCTAAATGTTTTTTATCAACAAAGTGTTGGAGACTGTTGATCTCACTGATGCCTGACTTTGATAAGATAACGCATAATTCGTTAATATACAACGATACCGTTTTAATAACTTTGGAGTAAAGACCGACTGTTGCAAATGGACTAATTCAGTCTGAAGTGAGTTCTTTAGCTGAGAGGGCAAATATGAAATCTTAACTTTGTGTTATCAATCCTTGATACATGTAATTTGGTTATACATTGGATTAAAATCATGTATGATACCTAGATGACCTACGTAATCTGGTTGAGTTGCATGTACTTGTTGGTCGACGTATATTAAACTGGTGGCTCTGTACGGTGTTCCGTGAAAACAATAATGTTCGATTTGTTGTTTTCATGTTACTTTTTTCATCGTTTCCATTTACATAGACAATGTCTATAAGGTGCTGAAGAGTATGACGTGTTGTTGAAATTAGGGAGAAACTGTCTGTGACGGATGTGTTATCTGTCCGTATAAAGCCTACAGTACAGCCATTTTACTATACTCTAGTGTTCCAATGTGGTCACCCACGTCCACAATGTAGAAAAGTGACCGCTCCTTTGCATACAGATAGCATTCCGACGTACGTCCGTTAATAATTTCACCTTTCATCGCATCTTATATGTAAGTCGGGGTATACAATTATAATGATTCTTAATCGTTGCACTTACAGCCAAAGTCTCCATATTTGGAAAACCTGCCTGTGTGCCAGACAGAGTCAAGGTCGAGACATGCCGTATATGCATGACTGTAACGTTCTATCCAATGGTACATCGTTTTGTTTTCCAGACATGATAAACGCCTCAGACTTAATTGTTAATTTACGTTATGAATGAAGGTTAATATGTTATCAGTCACAATAACCATTCGGATTTGACCAATTATAACTTCAAATATTAAAATTAATTAGCAATTATCATATTAAGCAAAGTCAGCTCTAAATCAACCTTTTTATATACACAGTATGTGAAAAAATTCTCCAGGAAGTGCGAGGTTGAAGAGCTTCACAAGTTGTTTCTTTCTTTTTTGTGTGTAATGTCTCGTTTCTGTGTCTTTGTCAATTTTACATTTACTCTGTTTGCCTTGGTCTAGAGGTAGTCCAGATTTAAATATCTGTGATAATACTTATTGGACCTTTTTTCTATTGTCATATTCAGATGTGTCACCTTTTTAAAGCGCGTAAAACATGTACATTGTAAGAGGTGAGTACATTTTAAAATGTATTTTGAATACTTTGGTAATATTATGCCCGACATTGCACGACTTGAGCAGTTCTTACTTAGAATGATATGTAAGAACAGGTCAATCTTAGTTGTTAACATATAATCTTTTCTTTGATATGCAATATTTTCAAATAGAAAGTCAATGATTTCTTTCTCACAAAGATGATTCTCACAAAGATGATTTTATAATGAAAAAAAGAATATATCAATGATTTAAATATCTTGGCTTCAAATTCAGTACAGAAAACAGTATGTCGAAAGTATATAATGTAAATTATAAAACATTACGCTTACAATTGTAGACGGCTATTATATTCATATTTTTAGATAATTAACATTACGAGTAAAGTAAATATATTGATATTTAAAACCATTTATGTCATTCGAATCGCTTTATGATGAGAGAGGTGTTTAAACGAAAGGAACATGAACGAGTAGACCGAATTGAAGCTAAAGTAAAGTTTACGATGTACCATTAATTACTTTCACAAGTAACTTAAACATAAAAAATTGCGATTTATGTGTAGCGGAATTTTGCAGACCGTAACGCCGACTGATCTGTGTTTAATTTTCTTTATGCCCATGCGAGACTTCATTTAGGCCATGTTGTTTGCGCCTTTTTCTGGCAACGCACCATTTATCAGATGAACAGTTTATTTTTAGAATAGAAAAGTTGAAAAAAGGTAGTCGAACTTTTGGTAAGTGCCTGCCGAAACACGTTTTAAACAGTACATGATACCTTCACAGAGTTACCATTGATGAACAGCACATCACTGACGGTTAACTGGCAGCGCCTCATTTACAAAGTTCTTTCCTTAATGTGATTTTGGATAAACTCGTAGACTGGCGTTTCTTTTGAGGTGTTTATCTTTTAGTTCTCCGAATTAGGTAGACACGTTGAAAACTCTCGGATATTGCCTACGAAACTATGTAAATACATAATTTTATTGAATTTGATTTTTGGGGCCACTTGGGTTTGTGACCATGGGGTTCCTGATAAAGTACTATAAATAGCTAAATGCTTGCAATCAGCGCGTGCAGGTATATGTTTCATCCCACTGACAACATGTGTGTTGTATAACAAAGACATCTAGGACATCAACAAATAGTTTTGATCAAAACCGATTAATTAAGTCATACTTCAGCATTTTAATTGGAGTAAACGCTCTACTTAGTTCGCTAAACGGACTGGTGAAACAATGTGATTTTACCCTCAAGAAAACATCTGGCAAAGTAACCGGTCCGTTTAGCCGCAATTCAAGTCAGATAACATAACGATAGGTTGACTTTTTACCGCTTTGTTGTAATAAAATAATATAAATTCTCTTCCAGGAGTGAAAAAGGCAAGAACTGAGTGTAATGAACCTCAGGGTGAGATCAAACTTCAGGATCGACTTATCTATTATGACAACTAGTAGTTATGTCTTTGTAACATCCTATTTATGTATGTCAACATCTTATTGTTTTCGAACATGTGTGTATTTTTCTTTAAAAATTAATATGGAGATTTTTATAGGAATACATTTTAAAACCATTTATTTACATGGCGTGCATTTTTGAACACTCAAAGGCCTTGTTTTAAGTCAGTTTTGCTGCTCATAGCAAAGAGATCTGCCTATTTTCCGTTCATGTAGTATGACGAAAAGTGGCAGTAAATCGTAGACATATTTTTTTATTTTCTACTTGATCTAAAACGGTCTTTTATACCCCTTACTTACATGTACAATCATGTATTTTACAGTTTTTCTGATGTAGCTTCATTAGCGTTAAGTAATTAAAAATATAATTGCGGATATGCACATAAATAATGTACATATTTGCTGGGGCACATCTAGGTTGTGGTACATGTACATATTAATTGTGGTACATATTGATTGTGGTACATATTGGTTGTGGTACATATTGATGGGATACCTCTTCTGCTCTAAAGTTGTAATGGATCTTTGCCTAACTTTTTTGAATCAGTATTATGACTGCGTCTGGAAACATATTTTGTGTTTACATAATACTTTTATAATTGTACATATTAACTGCAGCGCGATATATGCCACTACAAAAAAAAACACAACAACAACAAAAATAACAACAAAAATCAAACAACAACACACCTAAAACAACAAAGCAAAAACAAACAAAACGCACTCAAAACAAAACAAACAACAATAAAGCAACAATATACAGAAAATTTACGATGCGATTGCCTTCGTTTGAAGTAACACATGGCACAGTGTCACACGATTTTAGACATGTTGAATTATTCTTGTGTGTTTCATCTCAGGGAGATGATGTGGCATTCAGAATGGTTACTTATCAGATTGGCTTTGATAACAGTAGCCATGACGTGCTGTCAGCTAGACGAGAATGTGGTGACTAGTGTATATTTTATGAATACAGTCGGAAAACAAAATGTCATTTGATTCATGTGTCTAGAAAATTATTAAATGCTTTTCTGACAGCTTTCTAACAACAATAACAAATAACATGTTTTTTTTTAAATTCGAAACCAGTAAAATAGCACAAAACGACACAGTGGAAAACGTTTTACCATGACACTTTTTGATACACGATTCAGACCTCCTGCGTGTAATATTTGAATAATATGCACCAAACACTGGCCATGCGACATGTGTTGCCTTCAGTCTGAAGGCACAATTTAAAACAAAGAATGACTGACAATACTCATGAGGAAATATCACAAAAAAAAATCTATGGGAAATTTTCTATAAGACAATAACACCCAGTAAAATTCCCACACATGTACAAATACACCCAATCAAATAGACAAGTGTGCTGAAAATTAACATCTTGACCTAT
This sequence comes from Sinonovacula constricta, assembly GCA_007844125.1. NCBI lineage: Eukaryota > Metazoa > Mollusca > Bivalvia > Cardiida > Solecurtidae > Sinonovacula > Sinonovacula constricta. The sequence goes on along the minus strand of CM017559.1, from coordinate 39,016,502 downwards.
ACACGTGGGTAGACATAGAATCCTTGTAGTTTAAACTATGTGTGGTATATCCACTATAAAAAGCGGTAATGTGGTATTTACCTGCACTGCCAAATGTCCACATGGGATTATTTTACCTGTCGTACTTGTTCTAGATGTTCTAGATGTTATATGTTCCAATGTCAATATGAACTTTTCATATCATATACATGTATATTTTTGTTGAAATACATGTCTATGTTTAGTTGAAACACAAATAGTCACAAAACAGATTTTGAAAAATTCAAAATCGTTATGTATATTTACATAGATTTTTAGTCTAAGGTGATGAACCTGGAAACACTCATGTAATCGTGGTTAACAAATTATTCTGGCATATTTATTTTTTTGTTCGCGGTCAGAGACCTATTGCATGACATTCCCAAACACTTGACACTTGAATCGGTGTATAACAGACCATAAAAAAGGCAGTTAAATAAACATTTAGAAATCTTTTAAGAAATACTCATCGCTTTCGTCATGTTTAAATTTAGAAATATAAGTAACGATGAAAGCAGCATTTTGGAAAATACACATTCACCTTCATATTTCAAAAACAAATCTTACTTTGATCTAGGCTTTTCTGAGTGCGCAATGAGAAAAACAAACTTCAGATGTCTGGGTGGTCATACCAAGAGAATTCAAAGGCCAGTGTTCATGAATATTTATTTTTAGAGACTAGATAATGGTTTTAACACATTATGTACACATTTTTATTGTGTTTTTTTTTTTGTTCTTTAGTAACATATCATATCATATCGTTCGGTATATATTTATATTATGCCATGAAAATAGACGAAAACTCTTTATATATTTGTCGAAGTTTATTATGAAATGAAAAGTAAACAAATAAATGTAATAAAAATCTTAAAGTTTTTACTGATTCGTCATCTTTAAATATTGCAGATGTGAAAAACGATGATTTATCATTTGTTTGATATAAAGATGTAAACCTTTGTTATGCGCAAAACTTAAATAACTAGAACAATTTCTTTATATAAGGGTATATGCAGTGTTCATGTAAGGGCAGCATTACAAAGACGTAGATATCAGATGAATATTTTTACAGTAAATACATCCAAGTTGTAAATTTCCAAACACAGCATCACGAAACAGTAATTAAACAACGCACACTCAACAACGTAAATCCCAGCGTTCATTGTTACCTGGTTGCGCCTCATTGACATGCAGTAATGCTGCTTAATGGCAGACTGGTAAACACAGCGTGAAACATTGAGGTATTGTCTATACGAACAGTGAACATACATCTACATGTAGCTGCTTGTAGTTTCTCTCTCCCATCTACAACATTAGAAAGCACGCTCCAAACAGGGGCGCCCATGGCGTAGTGGTAGAGACGCCGATTTGTAAACCCTGACTGCTTAGCCTCTCACCGCGTGGGTTCGAGTTCCGTTTAGGACGAAGGACTTAATGTGAGAAGGTCTTCCAGATAACTTACGGTGCGCCGGTGGTTTTACCCAGATATTGTGTTTGGGGTCTTCTTCCACCAAAAAGCTGGACGTTGCTATAGTGATTATAAATGGTCGCTGCAATGTGTTTCAAAAACAACAACAACAAACAAGCTTAAAACCATTTGTAAGGTGATAGTATGTTATAGACAATGACACGTTTGACTTCAAACAATTAATGCTTATGACTGCATACTTTATTATCTTATTGTATTTGTATCCATACAAGAAGATATAACATTAATTATACATGTACTACTTTTTCATGAACTAAGATAAATTTTATGTTCGAATATTGTCCAGATTTTTTCTCTAGAAATCCTTTGTACAATACACAAGATCAAATGATCCTACACATTTTCATGTCTTTTTAATATTATCGTTTAAATAGGGATTAAAGAATTATCCATCTCGAAATAGTCGGCAAGGTAACACAATAATAATGCCTTTTTCCCAAATGTGCAATGAGACTTTGACCCGACATGTTGTCAGTATAACGGTTTAAATCTCTTGAAGCTATCCACCCCAAAACCAACAGCTATCGACCCCGTCCTTGGGTCGTTAGAATAACAGTATATACTTTGTATCGTTAGTTTAATCTTGAAGCCCACCCACACCCACCCACACCCAAATGTGACCCATCCTTTGGTCCGACACGAATAATCGCCAACTTGAAACTCATGAAAATCATAACATTGGTAATGTTGAACTTTTGTAAGTTAGCATTGTGGAATTTGCAATATTTAATAAATTTATTTATCTCATGATTTGTCTTGTTTTCCATTCAATATAGCCATTGCATATTTTGTACTATTACACTAGTGTAATACAGCTTTTTGATTGAGGGCGTTATTGACATCGGCAGATCGTTTAATATCATTATTTCAGTAAGAGTTGTTATTAAAATTTCGTAAAATCGTATTTGTATCGTATCGTATCTATATTTAAGATCCACAACCAAACTCCAGCCTTCTTCATCAATTGATCATATACATTGTATTGTATTAGTTGCTACGAATGCATTAAGCACAATATTTATTACAAGATACATCTACAAGATATCTGCTTTACCATATTGACTTAGTTGCAGATTTATGTTGTATTTTACAACGTATTTTCAACAAATAAGAAATAACTCGACAGTCTATTTCTTCCATTTAAGACATTTTTTAAATTATTTACAATGCTGAAAATTCTTTCAACAGCCACGACGGTCACTACTTTTACAAGGTGTCAGCGCTCGCTTTTTTATAATAAATTATAGGTTCACAGCCAAGAAAAATAACTGTAAATTATACCGCATTTAGACCTATGGAACAGACAAGTGTACATCAGCACTTCTTGGAGTAAATATTTAATGTAACCATTTCGTCTGATCTCCCTTGACAGTGTAAACTGTCCATTTGTTCATGTGTCATTGGGGAGGATTATATCTGTTTCAAATACATTTAATAAGGAATCTTGCAATAAACATAAAAAGCCTTAGGTGTACATTATAATCCACAACATTGCTCTTTTTGTATAAAACATTATTTTGTTTATTGAAATTTGTTTCAGGTCAACTCTTAAATCATGAATCAGGTAGCATAGTCGGTAGAACGTTGTCTCCAGGTATTTAAGCTTTCGGTATGAACCCGGTCTGCAAGAGATCAAAGTCTTTACAAGCGTTGTGTTATAGCTCCATGCAAACGCTGTAGTAAGTAAAATGGTAGTTTGTTGACCTGTTGTCTGGCTGATGAGACTGTGAGTAGTACCAGGTGTTCACGGCATGCTATACACGGTGCAAGAAACACTATATCTGCATCTTGTTGTCACAGTCTTCGGTTAACTAACAACTGTTGTTATTAGCAAACACCCACAACCAATAACTCAAAACTAAGTAGTCTTATCAGGTTTGGCCAGTAATGTAATACTGCATGCGACACTAAAACAACATAATTTTCCATATACATTACATGATCATATTTCACAACAATGACGTTTATCCTGGTAAAGTAATTAAGATAAAAAAAAAACCTGGCGTTTTGGGGCGGAAACCGTCTTCTGAAACTTCTACGAGCATACTACGTCGTTTAACTGTTATACAGTAAAAGATCTTGCGACATTGATAACAGTGTTACAAGCAATGTACTTTGATTACCTTCGAGAAAAGAATAAGTCTTTTGGCTTTATTTACGAACATGGTGCACTGCTTTACTGCAAGAAAGGAGCATGTCATTGGGCAGTGGCTACACACCTTACATGCTGCTTATCTACGAGAAAGGAGCATATAATCTGACAGTGTTTACGAGCACTAGGCTGCGTTGCTGTGAGACTATGAGAACAAACATATCTTCTGGAAATATCTCCTTAATTACGATATAGGACAGGTCTTTGGCCAGTGTTTACAAGCATTATACGATGCTTAACTACGAGAAAGGAACAAATCATCTGGCAGTGTTCACGAACATTTTACGCTGTGCAGCTATGAGAACGAAAAATGCTTTCTGGCAGTATTTAAGTGAATCGTATGTTATTTAACTGCCAAACGGAAAATGTCTTCTGGCAGTGTTTACAACCATTATATTATACGCTTCTTAACCAACGTGAAAGAAACATATTTTGTTTAAGAATTTACGTACATAGTATGCTTCTTATGGTGTAGGAAAATCCCTTCTATGCATTCGCTAAATTTTAATTTGGAAAAGAATACGTTTTCAAACAAAATTACACAACTCTCGTCATCGTTAAATTTTCTAAGAAAATTGCGTTTACTAGCAAACACTGCCCGTTCCATTGCCAGAAAATAGAAACAACTTGAATATTGATTCTAATATAGCTCGTTTTAAGACGAGCTGATGATTTGAACATTGCGCACTATATAACACAAGTTCCCTGTTCGGATCTCATTGCAGTGACTATGGTTAAGTGATTATCTGACAAATGTACAATTATGGTTTGGCGCATGTGCTTCTTCATTGCTAGTGACAATATATCATAAATATTACATACATTTATATTATGTCAACGCTGTTTTATATTAAAAACTCTTTTTTAAAAACTGTTATATAATTATTTTTTAAAGTTATTACGGGTTTGATTTACGTAAAAGGACCAACACATGCGCTTGTTTACGATTAGAAGTTACATAATCCCATGTAATATTTTTTCTCAGTCAATTACAAATGACTCTTAATGCTAGGCATTACTAGGTTGCACTAACATGCTCTCCAGAACTAGACAAGTCTTAAACAATTTTTTTTGTTTCAAATGTAAAAGGAACTAAAGTTAGATCATTTACTAGTATACTAAACGCATAAACTGAATGAAATTAACAACAATTGACTCAAAATCTAAATAATATCTTCAGACTTAAACTTAGACTTAGACTGGAAACCTACCTTGCGACTGGCCTTTAAACCGGACACGTTCAAAGCAACAGTGTCATTTATTTCAATATCAACGCTCTGTATCATATGTATTATGCTTAAATGTACAGACAAATATCGTAATAGAAAATACATACGTTTCTTTACATGTTTATTACTGTTAACAATGTGTAGTTTACGAATCGGTATTGTGTAATGTTCACCACTTTCTCTCATATTGAATGTTACACGGAATCTGCTTCAAGTGATCACCATTACTGCCTTGTTGAGGCATGTTAAGTCTGGAGTTCCTTCCCCTGGTCACAAGCAGATAAAGTCAGACAAATGTAAATAATGGCGGCTCTCAGTGGCCTTAAGATTATATAAAGACATGCTATATTTTGCTGATAACGTGAATAATAGTTTTGGCATTTGGTTGCTTTCAATAAATAAGACCCAGTGGATTAGTTTTTTCGTGATACGTTCTCTGGGCTAATAAATAATACAAATATTAAAAGTGTATGGTAATTTCGGACGAACATTTATTTTGGCTGCGATGTTTTATATTTTATATTTTTATATTTTAAATGGAAACACTATAGTGTCAGGTAAGTAAGAGTTCTTATCAATGGTATCGCGTACATTATTATAACTCTATTTCAAATGAAGTTTGAGTTTTAATTTAAATGGCGTATTAAGAGATCAAATGAATTATAGTACTACCTTCTTTTTACACTATCCAATTTGTTAAAGCTTATTAACAGTATCCCCATCTTCTCTCTCTCTCTCTCTCTCTCTCTCTCTCTCTCTCTCTCTCTCTCTCTCTCTCTCTCTCTCTCTCTCTCTTTCTCTCTCTCAATCCTTCTCTCTCTCTCTATCTTTCTATCTGTATGTCCCCCTGTATCTCTCTATGTATCTCTATGTATCTCCCAGCGCATCATATATTTGCATTATTTTCGTTATATCAAAACTCAAATATAAAAATTGTCCAAAAATGTATAGGTACTAACGATTCTTGAATTTGGAGGATACTTTTATTGGGAGAGATTACCTATAATAGACTATCCGAAATTCTTGTCCGAACACTATCTACAAGGACTATTTCCTTTTTTATAGCTCAGAGAATGGATCACGAAGAAACAATCTGCCATTATTTGTTTTAGCTATCAATTGCCGAAGTATTATTCACGTGACCAAAAAATAACCCATTTTGCTATATATTAAATATGCTACTTAGGGCGGTGATTGTGCGCGTTTCTCTGACATATGCCATATCAGTGAGTACGCAAGGAACCAGACTTAAGTCTGTTAGACATTTTATCTAATACGGGCGAAATGTTTACAAGCTTCTTTACTGTAATAGGAAGTGCGTCGACTCTATGTACTGGTATACATGTAGTATCTTTGCTAGAAACGAATCAAATAAAATATATTTTATAACTGGTTGTTCTGATGCCAGGTTTATATGGTAAAATGTGATATAATGGGTTTGCATTTATTATCTTACACCCAGTGAAAACAACATTATATCTGCATAGATTGAAATTGTTTTCCGATAATTAAAATATAATTAAAATATTGTCAACGGATCAATCAAACAAAAAATGACAAACAAAACAAACAAAAAAGCCAAAACAACAACAGCAGAACCATAACAAACAAAAAACAACAACAAGAACAACAACAACAAAACACACACAAAACAACAAAAAAGAAAAAGTAAACAAACAAACAAACAAAACAAAACAAACGAACAAACAAAAAAAACAAAAACATGCACCAGTGACTATGTATATTTGCTAATCATTAACTTTCGACAATAGTTACCTTAGGCAGGAAGGTGCATTCAGAAAACGTTTCTCCCTTTCGGTCGCCTTGACAAAACATGTTAATAGTTTAAGAAATGTCATAACCTCCTGACAGGGTCACATAGCGTGGTATTGTTCATGATTTGTGTCAGAAGTAGCTCTACATTCAACATGATGACATTATGTCAACTTGAACTCAAAGTACTACGTCAAATATTAACCGCAGTAGAAGGGTAACTGGCAGTCGACTTTCTTGTCTGGCAAGTTACATATATGAACTCTTTATGCATAAAGAAAATAAGGAGTAAAAATATACAGTTGCTAAATTATGCTATCAAGTTCTTAAAAAGGTTCTCAGAAGTTTTAACAAAACTAAAATGTAAACATTGCATTTGGCATCTATTGACGTTAGTAATATATACACTCTCTGATATCATGCAAATCTAAAAGCGTTGTCTTCTAATATGTATAAACAGGTTCCATAATTTCACAAAGTAAAATGATTATTGGTAAAATTTGGCATGAACCAAAACCTAAAAAAGTAAAATTTATCATTGTTTATACTATCAAAACATATAAATACTTGCAGTAAGGGCAGTTCAAACCATGGCAGTTAAGTGTGAGATATGAGCAGCGTAACCACTGAACCATTTATACTGACACTGGTCAGCTTCCGGTCGCTGAAACTATTGGGTTTAATTGACAGTTTGTGTCATGTGATATATTGAGTGATCATATTGGGAGATCTATAACATATACGCAACTTCCAGTCGTGACAAACTAAGACCTGTATATCAAACATTAGATATACTTCACATAATAATATCCAGGTGAAGTAAATGGTTCGTGCACATATTATATAATCAAACCCACGTCACTTGTCTAGACTGGTATATGTTTTGGTCTGTTAAAATGGTTCCATTGATATTGGGCGGTCAAAACAGTCATTGAATCTGGTTGTATCATTCATCCATATAATTAGTGAATAATAAAAGTCCGACCCTCTCTTTGTCGGCATCGTTGGCATTACACTCCAGTTGACACTACAATACAGTAGGATGGCTATTCGTCATAATCTCTGTTGGTAACAAATGTCATGACACGTTCTTTTCCTTACCGAGATTTGATTACAATAAGTGTTGGAATCTGTCTGCATTTTTGCCAAACTAGCATTCGGTTACACGTCTAGCTGGTTATGTGCTGCAATTTGTAGGCAGAGAGACGATTTAACATCAAATTCCTTTCTTCAGCAAATACAAAAGTAACTATATGTACATGCATGGCGTGAAAGATGGCGTAAATGGTAATGCCATTTTTCATAAACTCATAAAGCGATGGCATCAATGTTCTTGGAAAATTAATTAATACTTTTTCTCCTTTTGTATACTGAAACAATGCCTGTTTACCATTAACCAGCATATGAAGATTCGTCTGGGATTCAGAGACCAAAATACTTGTGAACCAATTTTTGCGAAATTAAAAGATTGCAAAACGTTCAAATATTATTTTTTATATTATATTTACATTTTTCATACGTGATTCTGCTTTTAACAATATATTTAATTCGGTTTAATATTATGTTTGCTATTTTCTTCGGTCCGCTGATAGATAAACAGTACCCCTCCCCTCATACTGGAAAAGATGACACTTCTTCATAATTATAAATATTATAAGTAGCAATACAATTACAACCTGCCATATGTTTTTTAAAAAAAATCTTTTTACTTGTTTACTTTGAAAACACAGACTGTGTTTGTGTTTATATGATACTGAGAATGCCATCTAATTTGTTTACACCTTTTGCCGATTCCTAAATCAGGTACTGGGAACATAAATTACTTACATTTTGAATAAAACATTCAAGTGTAAATGAATATATTTTATTTTAACAGATATTATCTTAATTAAGATAGTATCTTAGTTATTCGACTAACATTCTTTTAATCAGAATATATAATTTATTTCTTCAACTTTTTCTGGAGCAACGGGAAACTGTTTTTATCAATAACATTAAAAACAAAGTTAAAATAAGCTACTTTCTGTGACTTGTTGCAATTCATAGTGAATTATGAACATTTCCACACTAATAGTGTAACATCAATTCGCTGTTTTTAAAGAAAACGTCATATCACGAAATAATGTCGATGTCTTATTACTTTTCTCCTATACTTACATGTATATTGTCTTTTTTTAATGCCATGCTTGTACACAATTTACACTTTTATAATTTGTAAAAATATTTCCGGGTTAATTCATTTCAAACCATTATTTTTATGCTCAGATTCACTTTTTAACAAATTCATTTGACTTTGTGTATACGTAGTATCATATTTAAATGATGTTCACGCACAATAAAAACAAATCAGCTTTACCTGTTTCAAGACTTTGACCGTTTTCAAATACTCATTTGGCTGTCGGCACAACACAACAATGAACCTCGTGCATAAACCAGTGAATACGTTACAGGGGTATCCGTGATCCTGGTGTATCCGTGATCCTGGGGTATCCGTGATTAGGGGTATCTGTGATCTTTGGGTATCCGTGATCCTGGGGTATCCGTGATCCTGGGGTATCCGTGATCCTGGGGTATCCGTGATCCTGGGGTATCCGTGATTAGGGGTATCTGTGATCCTTGAGTATCCGAGATCCTGGGGTAAGGTCACAGAAGTTTACATTTTCTGACTCTTCGGCTACATACCCTGGGGTTCGAGTACCGGTCGAAGCGGGGAAACTTACTGTGAGAAGATATTCTTCTTGACCCGCGGTGCGCCTCGGTGGTTCTGCCAAGATATTTAATAGGGGTTTTCCTCCAGCAATATTGCTGGGTGTTGCTATAATGTCCATAATAGGAGCGTAGCAATGACTATTAAAATACAACAAAGTAGTCAGAAAGCACTTGCCAGTGTCGAAATTAAATTTATAACAAAGTACCTTTTTAAAAAGCCACCCAAGTGTAAAACAACATTTGACTGTTTAGTAAATATTATTTAAATTCTTACACCTCTGTCTGGCAGCGTGACATCCAAAATAACATATTTTTCAGAACTGTCTCTGAAATGTGTCTTCCTGAAATACTGTCAGCTCTGTGACAAAGTTTTGAATATCATGTTTGACATGAATCAATGTGGAAGCAAAATTGAAGTTATGTTATGTGTCTGGCAGTTATAAGTTCTTCCCCCAAAAACGTCTAGACGAGAAGAAACGAAATGTAATTACTTGCTATGACATCGGTTTATTTTCACAAATCATAATGTTGAAACAGGTTTAACTTTTGAATTTAACAAACGATTATGTGAAGGTTTTTGTCTTTCAAGCAATTCGTTGACTAAAATAGAAATATATTCAATTGTAATTATTACACCATTATAACAATTTCTTAGCCAAAATCCAAGCGTACAATAATGATTATTGCCTCTGGTCGAAAAAAAAATGAAACAAAATGTATGCATAAGATACTGGAGAATACATTAGCATTTATACAGAAAGAAGATAAGTTTAAACTCCATAACATTTTCTGTCACAAGTTTCACTATGTTTGACACAAGTGTTGCATAACCGATGTTACGGGAAGAACAAAGACAAAATAGACATTTGCATTTAACGAATTTAAGTGTGAAGTGTATTGAATATTATTCCAAACTCCAGGCAATGAATTCAGCGTCATTAATCACGCTGTATAAACATGTACAATTGAAGATCCATGGTACGGTCTGGACTTTGCCTTGTACAAGTAAAGCATTTAACTTATATGTTGTTACTTTTAATTTAACGTTTTTATCACAACTTGAAAATATATCGGAAAATGTATGTAAAATTCATTTTGATTGACATTGCCGCTCAAAGAATAGAAGATGGTTTAAAAAAAAAAAACTTTAACATATATGAATAAAAGAACACATTGTGTGTTGCGTGTTTGCCAAGATACCATTTATTTAAATAAGTTATCTACATGTATATTGTATGTGATTTCATCCCATACTAGTCTGGATAAAGAAATTATATTGTCTGAATAAACTTGATCATAGTTTTCTTTTGCATCTTAGAGATGTTGTCAGTGCAATGATTGACAAGTCCATGGTTTTCAAATAGATAACAGTATTACACACTCTTTATACTTAATCAAACGGAAGTGCTGAAAATGATTTCGATTTGTGAATTGTCAATCACATCTTCTACTTACTCACGATTTCACTATCTGGCAGACAATTTAAGTAAAAAAATCTCAGAATCTTTGGACGTTGGCTTGATTGAACAGAAATGATCCCGCAATGACGTATGATCGTCTTGATTCATATTATATTCAGAATCATTATTTTTTACAAATTATTTATTATTTACAAATAATTAAATAGAATTAACATTTCCCATGTAGTTTAGATGTTCTAGCCAAGTTTTAAGTTAAGGTTTGATATTTCCATTCGCTCTGTATGACGTAATAAGGTTATCTATCATTTCTTACAAAATGCGTTTATTTCTTATAGAAAAAAAATTCTCAATAAGAATTTTAGTTAATATTAACGTGAAAATGATACATTCCTAATTGTCTTTATATTGTAAAAGATCTCAAAATATATGATCATAATTCAGACTCTATCCGGCCTGTTGCCGCTCGATTTTCACGTTACTACATATCACAAGATATGGTGATTTATCCGGGACAAAGAAACATTTTAGGATGCAAAGTTTCTGTGTTCCGTACAGATAAAAGCATTATTAGATGCGAAATATGTTTTTACCCTAGCGTCTTTATCTAAACCTGAAAGAAATCCTCTTTTTTACGTACACGGTACATTTGTAATGATTTTCTGAAGGCAGTGTACAGTATAGACACTGGTATTTGTATGTGACATAGCGACCATAACTGTACATTTATCATTTTTCAAAATATGTATCTGTACTTTATGATAAGTTTAAATGATTTCTAATTAAAAAAAAATTAGAATATCCTATTCATAATTGCAATGAAAGTACTTCCATTCATATATCAGTAATTTACTATTTCCCATTACGCGCTAGTACATATACTTGAGTTATATCTACGTACACTATTATTTATATGTTAGAGAATCAATATTTGAAAATATCACATAAAACCAATAAAGTGTAATAAACAAATTCAAACACTGCAACCTGTCTAAAAATAAAGAAATAAAACAGACAGTATTCTATAACCAGCATCAATTTCAAAATGAAATGTTATTAAATTTGTGGATATAAAGTCAACAATTGTTAGCATTTAAACTTGCACAGCTGCATGTCTTGTTGCAACTAAGCCTGACATAAAAGAACTAACACTTTAGTACTCGCAACGTTAATAAATATTTTATTTCACATGAAGCGCGTTGTATCTGTAGTTACATGTAATTTTGTATTCACTTTCGATCTTCGTCTTTCTTTTTTATTGTGCCAGAAGACATTAGGTTTGTGACTGCTGGTACAGTTGTTGTTATTACAAAACCGTATAAAACGATGTTCATACATGTAAATAAGGCGTTTGAAGACGTATCTCATTTTTAAGAATATACATATATATTGGAGGTATAATCTTTTTAATGATCTTTCAAAAAACTGTTTGCAAGGAAATCATGTGACTGGTACCATTTCACCACTAAACACGCTCAACGTTAATTCAAAGTGATTGTAAGAAGGTAATTGACGACCTTGAGTTTTATTTTCACAGAGCAGCAATAAATCAGCTCCATGGACAGTCGTCTTCCGTGTAACCTTTTCGAGTCTTATTATACCGTCTATGTTTTCCACAACACATTGTTAAATCTAGTTGGAAAGGACAGTCCGCAGTTTTTTTCTTTCCTACCCAGACTTCCTTTCTTCTACATCATTTATCAACACATAAATGAGAAGGGACACGTGTATTCTCAGCCAACATAATTGCTGGTAATAGGGGTATGCCTTTCAAATCAAATCGGCGAGTATTCCTTTATTCGTTTCAATGAATAACACTATTGTTGAAATAAATAGAGTTAAATAAAGGTGAATATTTAATCCGTGAAGTTCAAGCTTCATTTATTGTTAGCACTGAACAAGCCTCTATGCATACACGTTTAACTCATTTAGTTACATAAAAACATGATAAATGATAGTTTCATTGGTAGCAAATGTTCAACGTAGCTGAAAAACAATAAAGTTCAAGCAGATATTATAGGATAAAATAACACAAATGAATACATTACTTAAATAACATAGGGCATTCTTTACTCTACCACCGCATAGATTATCTCCTTGTCAAAACACCACAAAAAGTCTCAATTTGCCAAATCTTTTTTTTTTGTGCGAAAAAATAGAGTTTTGGAAAAATTGGAACACCAGAATGAGAACACCGACTATGCATTTGTAGAGCTGGCTGCCATCTTGCCGGGGCTACCCCCCACCCCCCCCCCCCCCCCATCCCCCCTCTTTCCAATATTATCTCCAAGGTCAATTTCTGAAAATAAAACAGCCCTCTTTGGTATCTTTGGTACATGTATGTATAAGAATGGTGTAAGTTCAATAATGTGTTAAGCATTAAGACTGAACACGATATTCGGGAGTCGTCGGAGCGCGTCTACAAAGTACATGAATACGCATATACTACATTGTACCGTGACAGTGTACTTTATCACAATTTATATTTATTTCATGTTGAGTTTATAGCAAGCGTTCTTAGCGATAATATGCCATTAAGTTTCAAATTCTTTGTTTATTTAATTTAAAATGTAATTAATCGTTTCTTGACACAACACCATTGAAATGGTCCTAAATTACTAGATTAAATAGATTCTTTTGAGGGGTCAGTCGTATTTAAAAGTTCATGTCCTTTGTATTCCACTGGTTCGACACGTGCTGTCCGGTTATTTATCCAGGATGTATTTAATAGTATATACGGCTAATGAGTATACAAAAACATGGATTGTATATTTGTTATGCCCTACTTATACAGTGGATGCAATATTGTACTGGCCGACCGCAATAGCTCAGGTAGAAGAGCGTCGGCTTGCGGATCATTGGTTCAAGCCCCGGCCGGGTCAAACCAAAGACTTTAAAGTTTGTAGTAATCGCTTCCCTCCTTACGCTCGGGCTAAGGCGACAGTATTACGACTGACTCGTCGGTGTCAGTATAATGGACCGGTCGAGTTCAGTCCCTGGGTACCTCATAAGTGCCCCTGTGCTATAATGCTAGAAATGTCGCTGCACCGTATCGGCAAAAATGCCGGCAAATCCCGCCCCATAGTACACCAGACGCCCTCTCCGCATAATCTGATGCCTATATGCATGCCATTTTTTGAGACAACGTACGTTCAAAAAAAGGCATAACTATCGGCTTCAATTTTATTTAATTTTTTTTTTTCATTTAATGCTTATCATTAAATTGCGTGTCAGTCAGAATGACTGTTTATCAAAACTTTAAGGATTGCATTCATGACATACCGACCATCTTATGGCAAGCTAACAATTTCAACGTAGGATATGCGTTGGATGAAAAAGCAAAACTTTTGTTCGATTTTATGCATCACAAATTGTATAAGGCAACAATATACAGCATGAAGTAGTAACGTATAGTTACATCTTCAACTTGCTTGTTAAAATATATAACGCAATTACATCTTCTGAAAATATCTTTCTGTTGGTTAGTATTTCTAATGATGATGTTTATAAAATTTGAAAACAACAACTTATAAGTTATGGCAATTATCAACATTAATGTATAAGTGCTCAGTTTGTATCTATTTAGTTTACCTTATTAAGTTCCGTTTTATTTCAGACTTATCTGATTCTACTAATAAGGCTGTTTACTGGGTTTATACTACACTTTGTATGTATGCTCTTCTATTTTTTCTCTTGCAACAAATGTTAACTTCCATGTACATTTGTAACCAGGTGTGTTTTATCACTTGTTGTTTCGTTATTGTTCGTGGTGCAATCAGTCCCTTCGGCCCTTTCCTATAATTTATTACGTTGTGTTTGCTTTCATTTCGTGAAGTTTCGCGCGAAAGTTATTCAATCAGCTGATTTAGTAAGACTTTTGTTTTGGAAAGGAAAAATTAATACTTAATAATATTTGTATATAATTTATGAAGGTAAGTTGATTTATCTGCTTGTCAAATTGTTGTTTTATAATTTCATGAGCGTAATGAACATTTTTGTATATTGACATGTAAATTCGCTGTAAATATATATAAATATAAATATATAAACATGTTCCAACCATGGTACCATAAAACTAAATTCTAAGTCACAATGGACCTTAAGTGACTAATACCAGACAAATAAAGCACGTTTTCTTGAGAACATGTCTAAGCGAATAGAATCAGCTGTGGTTTCTTTAACAGACTGACTATCACTTGAGTGACCATCATGTTTAGAGGCGCAGATCCAGTGAATGCAAATCAATAAATTACATTATGGAAGTTTAACGTTCATCGTAAAGATATGCAGGTATTCTAGTGTGTGTATGTAGGTGACATCAGGAGAAAAGTTACTATTATAAATACGTTTGAGATATTGGTATTATTACATGCTGAAATGGGATTATATTACTTACTAGTCGTAGTACTTGTTCCAAGTATTAAATTAGTGTAGTATCTCTTTAACGTGTCCCTAAAGACTTCAACCTTCTTGAAATCGCGAATTTCTTTTTCAGCCTTCACTAACCAATCACAATACTTCATCGCTCTTTAAACGGGTCTTTGGAAACCCCGAACGGGTCTTTGGGAACTCCGAACGGACCTTTGGAAATTCGCATGTCATTCTTCTATTGACAGCCTTGTGAGCAATACACAAATATATATTAAATTGATTACTTTTTGCTACTTTTTATTATTATTACTATTATTATGACTGCTTCAATTCATACATTGTTTTATAATACTTACTTTGTCAGCCATGTTTAATACGCTAATAAGTATTTGTTTTGATATTGCCTCCTGAGATAAACCACATCATCCTCCGCCGCCATATTGTTTTTACATTCCTTGTATCTCTTGTACAATTGGCATTTTTTTCTTCCATCGTGTGAGCAACACACACACACACACACACACACACACACACACACACACACACACACACACACACACACACACACACACACACACACACAAACACACACACACACACACACACACAACACACACACACACACACAAACACACACACACACAACACACACACACACACAATACACACACACACATACACACACACACACACACAAACACACACACACATACACACACACACACACACACACGCACACACACACACACACACAAACACACACACACACACACAAACACACACACACACACAAACACACACACACACACACACACATACATACACTGACAAGTGCGACATAGGTAACCATCTCTTAACTTGACATTATAATGACAATGTTTATTACTTTGATACACAGCATTTCAAAATGGCAAATTCCACAAAGCAATGGCCATGTTATTGTTACAGTCTCTTCACAAAAAACAATTCTGCACCCATTTATATACGAGACGTTACTCGTCAAAAGGTATTATGCCATTACCTTACAACACGAACGTTTGGCCACCATCACCCTCATGATCTTATTAGTTTTCATATTTTGGGACAAATCCATCACAAGACTCGAAGCAGAAAATGCAGGCGGAGAGTCCTGCTGGCTCTCCTCTGCTGGCAAGAAGCGGCCGGTTTCTGGGAAATATCGGTTAAAATCCCTCCTCCAGCGAACAGACGACAGTCAAGAGTGAGGTTCCCGCAGATACGGATCGTGTTATTGGATATCTGTGACTATTAAACAACACTCGGTAAACTCAATTGAAAACCGCTCGGATGTGGTAATATAAATCCCGCGGAAGCTGTGACTTTAAGCATGTAGAACATGTATAATGCAAAAATGGAGGTACAGCAGCACATGTTGTGAAGGATTATAGTTAGGCATTTCCAACTGGAAATGCATTTGCATTGAAAAGTGAACAGGAACGGAATAGTGCGTGATTTGTGGGTTACTTGTGGACTAACTGTTATTATAGAGGGTTTTAAACTTTTTTTACTTTACGGATAAAGGTAAGTGTGATTTTTTGTTTGTTTGTAATATCGTAGACTGACAACTGGTGTGACTCAGCGATGATAAATGCGTATGTTAAAACCTACGACTGAGGTTGTTAAATAAAATAGTGTACAATTAAGAGAAAATAAATTAACATGCTAATAATATACAAAATGTTTGCAATAACTTTTCTTTACGTCTAGAAGTAATCAAACATGTAACTTTTGTAAAAGTCTATAAACGTAAACAGGTTAACTGGATGAATGGTTGAGGTATGCAGGTCATTTCCGTAAATCGCAAACCCATCTTGGGAAAAGGAGTACAACGTTTTTAAACGAGATATGGAATAATATACTTAGACTGTTGGGAACAAACACTGCCTTATACGTATGTGGAGCCGTTAAAATTACATGTTGATGTTATAAATTGATTTAAATATGTCTATTTATAATTACAAATTTTACGTGAATTGTAAAACATAACAAACACGCCGAATATTTGAATATATCATTTTTAAAGCACTCGAGTTCGAAATGCAATGTCTTCACTGAACTCTTAAACAATGTAACGATAATAGCAAACGATTTTAACCCAAAATAACAATGGCAGTGGTTTAAATCAAATGGTGCATGTAGTGGAACAAACGCTTTAACATTTCGGTTAGGAGAAAAAGAATTATAATAAGCGATTTAACAAAAGCAACGTATACAAGCTGGCACTCACCAAAAGAGAAAAAATACCCTGGAACAGACGCTATTGAAATGTTTGGAAACTGTGTGAAATTAAATATTTGGCATCTATTTCTATTATTGTAGATGCTTCCAATCGGTCAGAATTTGCGAGAATTTTCTCATTGTTTCTATAAAGGCTGAGACATTATCTCTTGTACCTTCTAGCCAGAAGGAATCTACCGTTGAAAGAAAACTGGTAAAAGAAATTAAACGTTTTACAAGCGATAAGTTATAGCATTGGCTGGTTTTGTCTACACGCCGGATTTGTAATTATATGGTGTAGAGCTTGTGTGAAGAGTTACACAGATATGCGTGCTTTTCTATTATCTAGTTTCGCCTGTTTCCTTATTCAAATTTCTCTCTACGAGCAATTGACAAATTGGTATGTCAATCAATATAATGGGAAAAACAAAAGAAAGGTCTTTACATGTACTAACATACAGAAAACACCAACGGGCTGGGACTTTTCCAAGTATAATATATTACAGACAAGCCATTCATTTCAGATAATTTTGATTTCTTGATTTATTTTACTGTTTTAATAATTTGTTTTATAATTTATTATCTAAAGATTGATTGCCAAGAAAGAATTTGAGTTTTTGCATTTGTTTAAAGCCATATTTCCGTTGATATAGTCAAAGTAAAACGTATTTAGCCAAGAACAGACTTAGCAGCATACTGCAAAGTTCTTTAGTATGTAACCAAATCGCAAAATATCTCACCACAATGCCTTCAAACAAAATTAAATACACCCTATACATTCACAATCTATGTGCAATATTGTTTGGTGTGTAATGGGTACTAAATTACCATTATCTGGATAATTTAACGTAAGATATATACCTTAAAAATTGTGAAAGCCTGTCTTAGCATACGTATACATGTAGCACGAACATATACAGCAATGCATGTCCTTTCGCTGGTAGAAACAAATTATTTCTGATACAGCTTTAATAATTGTAAACTAGTTTGTTATTGTATGTACGTGTTCTTTAACTGGATAGACATTGAGATTAGAGGGTACTCGTGTTACCATTTTAACTGGATCAAATTGTAAATGTCGGTTTACGTAATCTTACAATGACTAACTTAAGATCTAATGTGCGTTTCAACGAGATAATTTGCCCATACTTTGAAATTACTCCTAAGTTATAGCGATCAAAAAGCTGATACTTGTGAATTAAACCGTAACATTTAAATATATCCTGACATTAAATTTCTATTTTTAATGTGTTTTTTTTTTCTTTTTTTTTAAATTACAGTTAAGTGCATTTTATTGAAGAGAAAATTTGATTTCAATATAATTTCTAGAGTATTGGTGGAATCAGTATTTGTTTTTAGATGAAAACTGTATTGTGATTGTCTCCCTTTACCCAAGTAAAACAAAGTTCATGTAAATTTACGTCTTTTTAATTGGCAAATCCA